>PYUH01000223.1:1578189-1713721 GCA_016808085.1 Suaeda aralocaspica
TTGGTTATGGAATGTTCTGAGAAATATCTTGGTGCTAATTCCCAATCCCTTCACCTCCACTACTACCTTGACCACCCACGAAGGCGGAACCCCGGTCCGATCCCCCCAGATCCTATCCACTGGTCGAGAGGACTGATGCGAGAAGAGCGGCCCTTAGAATGGCCCAGAGTAATGCATCAGGCGGAGGTGTCCCTCAGGAGGACATTCCTCAACACCCACTCCGCCACTCCCACTCCCCAGGGCGCCTTTGACATGACCCCATGATGAACCGCTTGGATGAAATGCATGCCTACACCACTCAGCGGTTGATCAGATCGACCAGCGGTTCGAGCAATACGGACATCGGTTTGACAGATTATTAGATGATAGTGTCCACGGTCTCCGAACCGATGTGGATCACCTGCACCATGTCCGACCAGGGCAACGTGCACAGATTTCCCAACCACCCTAACTGGCCACCCCAGTCGACCCAATGTGGACCCCACATCCTACCCACTCCACCACCTATTACTCCAGTTTCCACCTTATGGGGGCCCGGCAGCCGTAGGACGGTCTGCAGCTCCTATTCCCTCCCCATTTTTTTTGTTATGTATCCCGGGACGGGACATGTTGTGGCTGGGGGGGTGATTAGTTACTCTTGTTTAGGTTGTAATTAGTTGTAAACAGTTTGTTTTTTTTATTTTTTTTTTCATTTTTCTTTTGGACTTGGTTTTGGTTTCTTTTCCCTTGCAGATAGACATTCGGAGCAGGACTAACTTCTGATATTGGATTACGGTTTTGGTTGATTTATTGGTTAGATGTTCCTAAACTCGGTTCTCCTTTTGCTTGTACCTGTTGTTTGGGGATAGCTGTTTAGCCTTAGTTTTTCTTTTTGCTTTCTAGTGTAGTCTTTATTGCTTTTGTAGGACCGTTACATGGTTTTAACCGTCCCTTAAGGCCGGGAGTTTACATGTAACCAAAAAATTGTACTGCTTTCCTAGTTTAATGTAGTCAGCTTAAAAAAGTGAATTTTTATGTGATTGGTAGCGCTAGTCCCGGTTGTTTTTCGTTGATTGACTTTTCACTTACCCATTGCTTAAATTTTCTTGTATTTGGATGAGTTTACTATGTGATTGTGCCGGACATGATTAGTCTTAAATTGCTAGAATTCCTTGTATTTGTCAACTCTGTCTACCTTGCTTGGGTCTTGGACTTGAACTGTGTTAGCGGGAGGATTTGAGCCACTTTTGATCTTATAGGTTACATTAAATTGTATTCTTTTCAGTGTGCTTAGTTCCTGGTGCATTTATGATCTTGGGTTTGCGTTTGGACTTTAGTAGCTTTTAATTGAGGTTTTGTTGCATGTTGCGCATGATAAGAGGCATTCAATTGTTTTAGAGCTTTCAGATACATATTAGGATTTTCATGCTAAACACTTTTCCCTTGATCTTGTGTTTCTTAAGCCTATATCCCCTCACAAATTAACCGCATTACAACCCTTTTTGGCCTCGGTGTTTGATGACATATTGTATGCCCAAGCTTGGCTTGGGGGAGTCATATTGTGGTTTGTTGTGGTTGTTGATTGTTGTGATGGTGTATTTGGAGGATTAGGTGAAATCGTGATTTTTGATGTACAGGAGGTTCTATAAGTTTCACATTAAGGCTCTGCATACCAATGACTGGAATTGTGTTTTAAAACACAATGTGTTGGTTTGTAAATGTGATTTGGAGTCCAGTTATGTACGTGTGATGGTTTGGTTTTAATGGCTAACTATTAAGAGTCGTGAAACTAAAGTGAAATGAAAAAAAAGAGAAAAAAAAGGCAATGAAATCGAAAGAGAAAAAAAAAAGAAGAAAAACAAGTTGAAATTGGAGTAAATGAAGGAAAAGCTTGAATTCGGTTTATATTTGTGCTATTAAATGAAAATAAAGGTGTGAAGTGAATGAAAATTTAAAAGTTTGGTTTGATTCAGTTGGAATTGGATGATAGGAGACATTGATGTTATTGTATGATGTGTTGGTGAGTCTCCGATGTTTTATATGCGTATACCCCGCATTTCCAACCACATTATCCCAAATTTATCTTACCCTTCACCCTAGCCTTACATTACAAGCCTATAAAGTCTTCTTTGATCTTCATGTGCATGCTTTGGCTGATTGTGGAAGAGTCTTTTGGCAAGGTCGTAGAGTATTAATTGCATTTCGAGTCGACTTTAGGATTGACTGTATACCTTTAAACACTTGCATGAGGTGTGAGATGTGGATTTGGGCTCCTGCAAACATGCATTTAAACACTTTATTGCATTGCATTCGATTTTCTTATAGTTGGGTGGTGAGGGTGAGTTACATTGTTAGATGCTCAATTGTGTGGAGTGACAACCCGTGAGCTATTCTAGTCATCGATTCATTAAACTTGTTTGGTTGGCTTTGTTTGACTTTTGCTTAGGAATGTGTAGCATTTGACTTGCTTTGATCTTAGTAAACTCGGAAGGATCCTTGAGTTGTGATGCATATGTTTTTATGGGGTGAAAGTCATTTCGTTATCTTTGCTCGGGACGAGCAAAGGCTTCGCTTGGGGGAATTTGATATGTGCGGTTTTTATGGCGTTTTTCCCCCTTGTTTTGGGCCAATTTTATGCCTAGTGGCTGTTATGTTGGCTTTATTTTAGCTCATTTGGTGTTCTTTAGCTAAATTGAAGTGTTTCGCCAAGTTTGATTGATTTCCGGTAATTTTAGAGCTTTTTAGTTTGATTTTATCATTTGCGATTGTTATGCTCGGTTTTGGTGTGTTTTGTAATTTCAGGAACACGGAAACCGATGCTCGGAACGAAGCCGGAAAGCTTGGACGGGATAAGAATGATATATGCATGGAAGTGCGTGCCAAAAAGTTATGTAAACAAGTCTCAAAGAAATCATGAAGAAATAAGAAGAAAAGAAAACTAGCTTCTGAGCATCCTATGCGCCCGCATGAATTCCCCATGCGCCCGCATTTAATGAAGTTTTCAGCTGAGAAGGCCTTCTGGGAGGTTGATGCGGGCACATAAATCTCCTATGCGCCCGCATCAGCCGGTTTCCGGAAATTTTATTCTTCTTTTATTTTCTCCGTACTTAGGCTTTGTAAGCCCAACTTTGGGTACAATAGGCACGACTTTCTAGGCAAAATAGCTTATGCTTTTCATAATTTAGAATTAGACTCTTAGGTTTTATTTTTAAGCACTTTTTCTCTCTCAAATTAATTTGGGAATTAGGGTTTTTGTTCTTAACAATCAAATTTCAATTCAATTCAAGTCTTCAATTTGTTCTTCAATTTGTTCTTCAATTTGGTAATTATTTTACTTTTGTTCTTTATTTTAGTTTAATTTATGCTTTTTAGTTTCTTTAGTCTAATTACTTTAGTTAATTGTTGATGTTAATTAGTTTATTGGTCAATTACTTTATGAATTCAGTTATGAACTTTATGATTATGTTTGCTTTAATTTTCATGTTCATGAGTGAGTAGTCGTTTTTCTAGGGTTAGGGAAACCTTGATTAATTAATGGACTAACTAAATTAGGTTGTTTCAATTCCGCAATTAGTAGTCAAATTCCTATTATTGGGTTTTTCGCTTACAATTGAATTGTGCGCAGATTTAGTTGTAATTTTGGTAATTGTTGAATTTGATGCCGAGAGGTAAAAGTACCACAATAAGACCACTGAATAATAGGCGGAATTAGTCTAGGCATGAGCGAGAGCCGCTAGATGAGTTTCGAGGGAGTCTAAATTCGAGACAATTAGTGAGCCCTAATTTGACGATAATTGTGAGATTGAACGTCTTTCTTAGTGAATCTGTTAGTTGTTCTTGGTGACCCGAATGACCCTATGCTTCATTTATTAGTTTTAATCTTCGCCATTTCCCGTAATTATTTGGTAATTAGTCAGTAGTCAGTTAGTTAGTCAACATTTCTCGACCAAGGCCCTTTGTACGGTTTAAGCTTTTTAGAACTAATAGAGTTCAATTGCTTCCCTGAGGATTCGATCCTTACTTCCCTAGCTACATTAGTTAGTGTCGTTTGGTTTATTTTTGATAGGTGTGTGATAGCCTCATCACAACGAAATTACAATAGGTTGGGTCATAATCCTCTGGACTTTAGTGCTTGCCATCGTTGCTGCTGTTTTCAAGTCTGTCCCAGAGTAATCAAATAACTCGAATTAACCCCCCTAATCCAGACCCCAAATCCCAAACCTAGACTCCAAACTGTAACCCAAAAACACAGCCACAAAACACCCCAAAACCTACAAACCCAAACACAAAACCAGAAATTAATTAACCCCAAAAACCCAGAAATTAAAACTTCAAAAACGTATTCTAAACCTTAACACTAACCCAGAAACTCTAACACTAGAACACAAAAAAAAACCCCAAAACCCAGAAACACAAAACACGAACATGTTTAATTTAACAAAAATCAAAATTGGAAATCCTAAAAACCCTAAAAACTTGAAAAGAATAAAAGGAGAAAAAAATAATTGTCGTTGTGATGAGGAAGATTTGAGAAAAAAGAGGAGAAAGGAGGAAGATTTAGTGGTGAGGAAAGGAGGAGAAGGAGATGAGAGATTGAGAAAGGCAGAAAGAAGAGAGAGAAAGAGCAGTGTTTAGCTGTTGGAAAAAAATGAGTAAGGGTTAGTAGGTTAGGGATTTTAGTGGGGTCACCTGATTTTTAATTTATTTTTTTAGTCATATTTTATGCTTCGGTCAAAAGAACCGGAGTCAATGTTAAAAAACTGGAGCATATGACTTTTTGCTTCGGTTTTATTTTTGACCGAAGCAAAAAGTAAGTTTTCCATTCCCTCCATAGAATTTTTGCTCCGTTTTTTAATTTTACCTAAAGAACCGGAGCAAATATTTTGTAGTATAGGTTGATTTTTCCACTAGTGACTCTCGAATCTAGTCTCCTTCAAAACTCCTCTAACGGCTCTCACTCACTTAGAATCGTTTTGGCTATTGTCCCTGTGAACTAATTGTGGTAATCTTACCTCTTGGTATCAATTTCGACAATATCAGACTAACAATTAAACCTGACCAGTATTTAAAGAAATATTAATTGACAACAGGATTTCAAGAACATCAACAATCAAATTAATAATCATTAATAAAACATCAAGAACGATCCTTAGATCCCCTATCCCTAGAAAGGGAACTACTCACACATGATAAAATTTAAAGAAACTAATTCATAATTAAAACCAACAAATTAACAACAATTAATACACTAAATCTAGAACATGAGATTAGGGCACAAAAACTAAAAACATAAACTAAAAGTAAAACAAGAATTAAAAACATAAACTAGAAACATAATTAGAGAAATAATTGAAAAGAAATTGAATAAAACCTCGATTGAATTGAATAGAATGATTAATATTCTTCACAACTTAGAGAGGAAACTAGGACTAAAAACTAGCAAATATTGTATGGAAATTCGTACATAGGTTTTGGAGTACAAAGGTTTATATACTAAAGCCCAAAACAAGAAGAAAACGCTTGAAAAACACCTTCGGAGCGGCCCGCCCGGAGGGTCCGGGTGAAACACCTCTACCCGGGCGAACAACCCCTCGATCCGGGCGAAGAGCTTCGATCTTCTTTTCTTCATTTCTTTTCTTGTTTTTTCCTAATTACTTCTTTTAAATGCTTCTTTAATACTCCTAATCCTTAATAATGCTTCCCCAATGACTTCAAACTCTTCACTAACTCCTCAAGTGAATCAAAAGGCTCGGAAAACAACGATAAATCATCGATTCCTTCGGAATCTTATCAAAAACACCACAAGCACTCGAAATAGCAAAAGTTAGTAGAAATGGCTCAAAAGAGCCACATTAGAGCTAAAAATCAATCAGGATCAGGGGTAATATAGGCATCAATCTTTAACTTATCAAACTCCCCTAAGCAAAATCCTTGCTTATCCTCAAGCAAACAACTAAGCAAACAATGACTTCACCCCTTTAACTTTGCAAAACAAAATAAAATGATGCATTTCCGAGTATGTAAGTTCCTCAACATACCCATCAAAATCCCTTGACCGCCATCCACGTAAATCAAAATCAATAAGCCAACCATGCAAGAAATAGAAGTCGATGACTAGAGTAGCTCACTCGGTGTCACACCACACATATAATTGACCATAAATAATGAAGCTCACCCTTAATCCCAAATAAGAATGCAAATGCAATAAGTGTTTAAAAGAAAATTTTGAGAACCCAAACCCACATCTCACACCTCATGCACGTGTTTATGTTGAGTATTTGTATCAATTTCTTCTTAATATGGTTGGTTGTATTATTACGTAATATGGTTATTATTCAATCATTTGTAGTACAAGATATTAATCATATTTATGAGAAATAAATAAATTATTTTGTTTATGAATGTCCTTTATCTACTTATAAATTACAAGTTAAGTATCTATTAGAATGTACTCAAGAATGCAGTATATTGAAAGTTATGATGAACAAATCTATTACTATTTAAAGATTCGTATTTATTCATTTCTACAGAAAAACCTATAATTTGTTGATATGTGCTGTTTTTATTGTGTTTTTCCCCCTTGTTTCGGGCTAATTTTATGCCTAATAGTTGTGATTCTGGCTTGATTTTAGCTCATTTGGTATTCTTTGGCTATTTTGAAGTGTTTTGCTAATTTTGGTTGATTCCCAACGACTTTAGAGCTTTTTGGTTGGATTTTATCATTTTCGGTTGTTATGCTCAGTTTTGGTGTGCTTTGTATTTTCAGGACCGGAAACCAAGTTTGGAAGGAAGCTGGGAAGCTTGGATGGAACGAGAATGACGTGTGCATAGGAATGCGTGCCAAAGAGCTATGGAAACAAGCCATGAAGAAGCTATGACGAAATAAGAAGAAAAGAAAGCTTTTTATGATTTTATGCTTTTCATAACTGATAATTACTCTCTTAGGGTAATTAAGCACTTTTTCTCTCTCAAAAATTAAATTAGGAATTAGGGTTTGTTCTCAACAATTAATTTCAATTCAATTCAAGTTCTCCAATTTGGTAATTCTTCTTACTTTTAATCTTTTTGCTTAGTTTAATTTATGCTTTTTAGTTTCATTAGTTTAATTAATTTAGTTTAATTGTTGATGTTTTCATGGACTTAATTATGAATTCTATGATTATAATTGATTTGATTTCCATGTTCATGAGTGAGTAATCAATTCTCTAGGGTTAGGGAAACCTTGAGTAATTAATGGACTAATTAACTTGGATTGTTTCAATTCCACAATTAGTAGTCAAATTCTTATTATTGGCCTTTTCGTTTACAATTAAATTGTGCGCATATTTAGTTGTGATTTTGGTAATTGTCGAATTTGATGCCGAGAGGTAAAAATACCACAATAAGACCACTGAATAATAGGCGGAATTAGTCTAGGCATGAGCAAGAGCCGCTAGATGAGTTTTGAGGGAGTCTAAGTTCGAGAGAATTAGTGAGACCTGATTCGATGATAATTGTGAGATTGAACGATCTTTGTTAGTGAATCCATTAGTTGTTCTTGGTGACCCGAATAACCCTAGACTTTAATTTATTGGTTTTAAACTTCGTGATTTCCCGTAATTGATTAGTAGTTAATTAGTAGTCATTTAGTTAATCAACATTTCTCAACCAAGGCCCTTTACACGATTTAAGCTTTTTAGAACTAATAGACTTTAATTGCTTCCCTGAGGATTCGATCCTTACTTCCTTAGCTACATTAGTTGGAGTTATTTGGTTTATTTTTGATAGGTGTGCGAATGCCTCATCAAATTTTGGAGCCGTTTCCGGGGAGGCAATTTTTAATTTTGTTAGTCGGGTTTATACTGTTTTCTTTTTATTTTCCTTAGTCTCAAAGAACTTTTTGGTTCTTTGAGGTAGTTTCTCATCTTTGCTCGCAGTTGCATATTGTGTGCAGGTTCATAGGTTTATGCAAAACGACCACGAGCCTGATACTTTCATTTTCCCTGACCCCGAGCAAGTATTTCTGAAGCGGTTGAGACGTAGTAGACGCCGAATATTTCTTCCTCGATCCTTGGAGGAAACCATTTCGGATTTGTGTCAGTTTTTCGAGTTCACCTTTAACCCGTTGTTTGAAGGATATTTAGAGGTCGAAATGGCTGCCGAAGGAGAAGGACAGGGTAAAGGACCACCACCTCCACCACCGCCACCTGCGGCCCGTTCATTGAGAGACTATTCCTTGCCTAGTACGGAGTCTATGGCTGGAGGTTATTCAATACCTGATACCGATGCTGCTAATTTTGAACTGAAACCGGCTCTTGTGAATATGGTTGAACGAAATCAATTTTTAGGGACATTGAAGGAGGATCCGAATTTACATTTGCAGAATTTCCTCCAATACTGTGATACTATCAAGCAAATGAATGTTTCTAAGGATTACATTAAAAGGAGAATGTTCCCGTTTTCGTTGAAGTACAAGGCTAGAACCTGGTTGAATCAACTTAATATTGTTGCAATTACTTGTTGGGAGTTCTTGGCTCTTTCGTTTCAGAGGAAGTACTATCCACCACAAAGAACTGCTTTATTGAGGAGTCAAATTACTAACTTTAATCAGGAAACAGATGAGTCACTTTATGATGCTTGGGAACGGTTCAAGGAGCTATTGAGAATGCGTCCTCATCATGGGCTTGAGAAGTGGTTTATAGTTCAATCATTTTACAATGTTTTGGGTAATGAGAGTAGAGCTTTGTTAGATTCTGCTGCTAATGGTCGATTCATGAACCAGGAGGTCAATGCTGCATATGAACTGATTGATGAAATTGCTACTCATAATTCACAGTTTGGTAACCTCAGAGGGCATTCGAAGAGGGGTGGAAAACATGTAGTTGATGATAAGTATGAGAGTTTGGCTGCACAGATCAATGTCATAAGTCTGATGCTTGATAAGATTGGTACTATAGCTCCTCCACCATAACTTGTAGCTGCACTTTCGGGATGCACTGACCCTTTCTGTGATTCCTGTGGTTCATTCGGTCATAGTGCCTAGTCATGTACCAGTTCAGTGGAGCAAGTGTGTGCCTTTCAAGCCTACAAGAACAATCCATTCTCCAATACATATAATCTGGGCTGGAAGGATCATCCATACATTTCCTACAAGAACAATAGCAATGTACATAATCCTCAGCAAACTATATCACCTCAGCAGGCACACCAACAGATGCAGAGATATGTACGACCACACCCACCAGGTTTCAGCAGGCCACCACTATCAGCACCACCGCTGCCACCTCAACCTAATGGTGAAATTTCAGAGTTGAAAAATATGATGTTGCAGATGCAGAAAATATGGAGGCAATGCAGGCTCACAACAAGCACTTGGAGACTCAGATAGCTCAGATTGCACAATCAACTGCTCAAAGGCAACCAGATCAACTTCCATCACAACCTACACCTCCAGTATCACAGGCACCACAGAATCCCCCAAGGGACCATGTCAATGCCATTACTTTGAAGAGTGGAACTGCTTATGAGGGCCCAAAAATGCCTACTGATGATGTTAATTTTGATGTTGTAGGTGGAGCTAAGAAGACCGGTGATGCGGTGATCAAAGATTTGGAGACATTTCCAGATAAGGAGGCTGAAGCACCTAAGGAGAAGGTAGATGACACATCGATTGATACTATCCCGAGGTCACAGGTCAGGTTGCCCTTTCCGAACAAGGTGACCAGGAGTAAGAACGATAATCATTTCAGTAAATTTTTAGCTATTGTTAAGAATTTACAAGTTACTGTGTCTTTTATTGATTTGATAACTCAAATTCCTACTTACACTAAGTTTTTGAAAGATATTTTGAGTAGGAAACGTGAGTTGAATGTGGTGGAGACCGTAGCACTTACGGAGGAGTGCAGTGCTATATTGCAAAACAAGTCCCCACCTAAGCTGAAGGACCCGGGATGTTTTTCTATTCCTTGTAACATTGGCCCCCTGTTTATTGACAAAGCTTTATGTGATTTAGGGGCTAGTGTTAGTGTCATGCCTTTGGCTATTTGGAAAAAGCTTGATATGGGTGATTTGAAGGTCACTAACATTACCTTGTAGATGGCAGATAGGACAGTGAAGTACCCTAAAGGTATTTTAGAGGATGTCTCGGTGAGAGTCGGGAAATTCTTTATTCCTGTTGATTTTGTTGTGTTAGATATGGACGAGGATGCTCATATTCCGATTATGCTTGGTAGACCATTCTTACACACTGCAGGTGCTAATATCGATGTCAAAAATGGTAATTTGACTCTTTCTGTAGAAGATGACAAGGTTACCTTTAACCTTGATAGTGCATTGAAAAGTCCTAGGATAGAACAATCGTGTCATGCAATTTATACTCTTAATGAAATTGTTCTTAATGACTTGCCTCGATCCCCTAATAAGGATCTTCTAGAGGCTCCTTTGTGTTTGGATTCTATTGCAGGTGATGAAGATGATGCTAATAACAAGCTATGTCAGGATTTAAAGAAAAGAAAATCTCGTCCCAAGAAACGCCGAAAACCTCGAAAAAAATCTTCTCATGCTTGTAATGTGAATATGACAAATGATGGGGTTTTTAACAAGGAACTTGAGGCATTTGAGCAACCAATAACTCCTAATTGCTTTGATTGCCTAACTATACGGGGTTCACGTTCACTCTTCGATCCTCCATGAGCTATGAGGTAAAATGGTCAAGCTAATGACCTACAAGCGCTTCTCTGGAGGCAACCCGAGCTTTCTATCCCTTTTTAACTGTTTTTGTGTGTTTTTGGTGTGTTTTAGTTTATTTTCGTAATTTTTAGTTTGTTTATGTTTGTGTGTTTTGGTGTGTTTTTAGGTATAATTGAGTAACTAGGGGTTTTCGGTAGAATTCCAAAGTCTAAAATCTAAGTAAAGGTCAAGGTGAGTGAAAAAGAGAAAGTAAAAATTTGTTAAGTGTCAAAGAGAATAAAACAAAGTGATCGGGGTGAAACAGGATGAATGCGGACGCATGGGAAGTTTATGCGCCCGCATCAGACCTCCAAAAGTCCAGATTTTTTTCCCGCCCGCATCAGCCCAAGAATGTCATTTTGAAACGGTCATAACTTTTTCTCTAGGATGTTCCGAGAGACGTATGACCTACCATTGGAAAGCTATATGAGTCTACTTTCCAATGCAGCAGAAATCAGATTAATCCAAATTATACTTTGTTATATATGATCAAAACAGTGCGAGGTGGTCAAATCTCAATCTGTGTATGCTACATGTAATAGCATTTACCACCCATGCCTCTTTCTTATCCTTGCACAACTTCTTTTTCTTACCCATATACATCATTCTATACCCCTATGACTCCCTAAACCCCTCCATCGTCTCTTTTCCTTCTTACTTTACTCCCTTCAGCACTGAGGACATTATTGAGTCCGGCTTGGGGGAGGTATGTTTTGTTTGCTGATTAGGATCGCTGATCAAGAAACAATCTAGTCAAAGAAGAGTTAGGGAGGATAACATAAACTCCCCTAGATGGCCCTATGTACCATCGAATATGGCCTGCTCCTCTCAACTCTAGCCAACCACATTGGCTAAGTTAAGGGGCATCTAAAGTGCGGGACCCCACAGCAGGGGTCCGGTGGTACTCAAAATCTGCCCTATAGTACCTAGCAACATAAGTCAGTACTCAGTAGGCCACCAAAAACAATGTTGTTAATGGTTGGTTGGCCGTATCTATCAACTCCGTAGGTTTTGGATTGAGTATGTAAATGCATGGCAAATAAGTGAGGAAGATGAAGACGTTAAGGAATGGACTTTTTTACCATGTGCCTTCCTAGGCACCATATCTCTCTGCTATGAACCTCACGCTGTTCATACCGACCAAAGATAGTCCTTGCAAGGATACAGTGAGTAATCGTGGCAGAGGGTTGGTGGATCAAGTTAGGTTTGGCATGTTGCCAATTGTTCAGTTGTACACCTGTTAAAGAAAACCACCAAGCAACATCATCAAAGCCCTTTGGTGGTCTTGCACGCTCCCAACTGGCTAACTCAAAAATAGGTCCAACATCTTCAATCGTCTCATAATGAACGAAATTAAAAGTCTAAAACTAACACCTCTGACAGGTGCTTTGGGGTTCCGGCGGTCGATCTCAAAACTTGACATAAACTCATAGGTTAAGTCGGGATAAGTGGGGGCACCCATAGTAAAGAAACGGTGCATGCCCATAGACTTAAACAATTCTTCCGTTTCTTCATACACACCTAAAACACGTAACAACTGTTGATCTAAAAACCTTGTTGGAGTAACATGTCTGAACTTTAATTTTTCAAATCGTACCTTTTGTTCTTGAGAGCCAAAGGTAACTAACCTTTAAGTGGGATCCTGTCCGAAGCCCTATGGTTTGTTCGTTGTGCTAGGTCCTGCTCGTTGTCTCTTTGGTGCCATGGTTAAGGATGAATATGTGAAGTGAGGAAATTAGGGTATGTGAGTTAAGAGATTTTTGTGGTGTGGATGTGAAAGACAGTGAAATATTATGAGTTTTGGTGAAGTTTTTAATGAATTTGAGTGAGTAAAGAGGGAGATATAGAGGAAGAAAATTTAGAGTGAGAAAGGGAGTATAAAGGTTTTGATAGTTTGAGAGTAAGAGTAGAGATAAGATAATGAGAGGTGAGAGAAGAAGAAGGAAAGAAGAAGAAAGAAAAAGAAAGAAGGAAGAAAGGAAGAGAAGGAGGCGGGGGAGGGGGGGGGTACTTAGCATATAATATGAAGATAATAAACATTATGAACTATTCGGCCAGGTCGGACGGCCTCTTGCTTGGAGAGCGTCATTCTGCCCGTGTGTGGGATTTTGGAAATTTTTGAGATAAAAAAGTTAAGTGTGGGAAACTAGGTTGCGCTTCTGGTCCCTATGCTTTCTGCCCGGACCCCCCCCCCCCCCTCGGGGCGTGCTGACTTTTGTGCTGTTTTTCTTTTCTTTTCGACTCAATTAGCACCTACCAAAACACTTGGAAAACAATATTAGTCCCTCAGTCTCCTCACCAAAACTAAGAATAGAGATATGTCTCTACTAAACTAAAAAAAACTACTAAAAACTAAACAAACTACGGGTTGCCTCCCGCAAAGCGCTTCGTTAAGGTCATTAGCTTGACCATGTTACCTCATAGCTCATAGGGGTTTCGGAAAGTGATTTCCTCAACCAAGAGAACAACATCACCTTCATAGTAGTGCTTGAGGCGATGTCCATCCTTGAACTGTTCCCCTTTATCGTTCTGAACCTTTATGAATCCATGCTTGCTCACCACACTAACAATGAAAGGGCCGCTCCACCTAGACCTCAGCTTTCCTGGGAAAAGTTTCAATCTAGATTTGAATAACAAGACTTTGTCACCCATTTGGAACTCCATTCTAGTGATTTGCTTATCGTGCCATTTCTTAGTCCTTTCCTTGTAAATCTTAGCACGATCGTAGGCTCCCAATTGAAACTCATGTAGCTCATTTAAATTGAAGTAACCGCTTCTCACCTTCAATTTTAGCATCCATATTCAGCTCCCTTACCGCCCAGTAGACCTTATATTACAACTCAACCGATAAATGGCACACTTTCCCATACACTAATCGATATAGAGATGTACCGATAGGTGTGTTAAATGCCATTCTAAATGCCCATAATGCATCATGAAGCTTGCTACTCCAATATTTCCTTTATTTTGCAATATTCTTCTCTAAGATGGCTTTTATTTCTCGATTCAAAACCTCCACTTGACCACTGGTTTGTGGATGATATGCCAAACCTGTTCAGTGGCACACACCATACTTCTCTAGTAGCTTATCTAACCTATTCTCATAGAAATGTATTCCCCATCACTGATGATAACTCTAGGGACCCCGAACCTAGGAAAAATGACCTACTTAAACAGTCTCAAAATAGTGTTAGAATCTCAATAGGGAGTAGCCATTGCTTCCACCCACTTGGAAACATAATCCACAGCAATTAATATGTAACGATTACCATTAGATGAAGGAAAAGGGCCCATATAGTCAATACCCCAAACATCAAAAATTTCAACTTCTAAGATACCCGTTTGAGGCATTTCATGTCTTTTGGAGATATTACCCGTTCATTGGCACGAATCACAAGACATGACAAAATCTCTAGCATCCTTGAGTATAGTGGGCCAATAAAAACCAGATTGCAATACCTTAAACATGGTCTTTGAAGGGCCTGCATGCGCTCCATAAGGTGATGAGTGGCAATGGCTCAGAATCCCATAAAACTCTCAATAAGGAACACATCGTCGGTATAGGCCATCAGCACATTCCCGAAAAAAATTTGGGTCATCCCAAAAATATCGTCTGACATCATGAAGGAACCGCTTCTTCTGCTATGATGAAAGATTGGGAGGCAAGACACCACCTACAATATAATTAGAAAAAACCTAGTGAACCATGGTGATTTAACTTCAACTGAAAGTAAGTGATCATCGGGGAAGGAATCATCAATAAGCACGAGCTCTGCTTCTTCGAATCGAATTCTAGAAAATATGATCAGCTACTATATTTTCCGCTCCCTTCTTATCACGAATATCGAGATCAATCTCTTGCAACAATAGAATCCATCTAAACAACCTTGGCTTTGCTTCCTTCTTGGCTAGGAGGTACTTCAAAGCAGCATGGTCAGGGTGAACAATCACTTTCGAGCCCAATAGCCCTCTTCTTTCTCCTCCATAAGCACCGTGACGTTGCTTCGTTCTAGCTTGGGGAAAGAAGTGATTTAATTGTTGATTTAATTGTTATTCAATTGTTATTATATTTAAAGACTTTGGTGATAAATTGAGAATGTGTATAGTGAGTTCATTGTTGTTTTGGCAATTATTTCTTAATTTTCAACTTATAACCATGAGGAAATGTTTTTCTTGTGATTTGTTTTCGATGATGAGGTTTTTTGAGGATTCTCCTCCTCTTTCCTCAAAATCCAAAATCTTTTCCCTCTTTCTCCTCCTTTTAATCCAAATGCATTGAGTTACTTAGAGCATGTACTTTATTTTCTTAGTTTATTTTCTTTTTCTTTTTATTCCTTAGTTTGTCTTAGAGCATTCTAGTTTACCTTTTAAGCATGCATGTATATAAAAAAATATGTTCTTTTTAGGATTTTTTTAGTTTAGGATAGATCCCTATGATGTAATAGCGGTTAATTAGCTTCGAACTCCTTTTTCGTCATGTGCCTTCACTCTTAATTCATTTTTGATATAACTGTGAATAGCAATACATGTATGGATGATGTGAACATAAGGCTTCCATTCACATCCGGGTTCTTGGTGGTTTTGCCTATGGGTTTTTTCCCAATGCACTTGCTAGGATTTTTTCTCATTTTAGGCTTTTAAATGGTTTTAATGTTTTTGTGTTTCCCGTGTTTTAGTTATACTTGTTCTACAATGATGGAGGATCGCGTTTGTGAAAAGTTCTTGAGTAAAAGATTCAATCTAGGACATTTCTTTGAGCTTTTAAAGATAGAATTTCAGTTTCGGAGCAGTGCAGTATGTCTGACTTAGAAGATTTTTCGTTGACAATTGGATTTTGGTTAGAAGGCATGCGGATTTGTAAATGTTATTGGTTCTCCTTTCAGGGAAAAATATTTCAAAAATTCAGAAAAATACAGAAGATAATGTTTTATTCATTTTTGTGCTCGGCTTTCAAACTAGAAATAGGTTTTTAGTTAGATTTCTTTTATCTGGAGTCCAAGTATAGTTTGGATTTGTTTTAGGACATTTATAGAGTTTTGTTTTGTGATTTTTATTTTCCTAATTTTGTTTATAAATTTTTTAGGAATTTTTTTAAAATAAAATCTAGTTAGTTTGAATAAATGCAAGTTGCAAGATCAAGTTGTACAAGTGGTTGTGCAAGTGGATCAACTTGTGAGTAGATTTAATTTGGACGTGTGTTTTGTAAGGGGGTCCGAATTTTTGGGGTTCTCTAGTGTGTTTATAGTTTTTAGGATTAAGTTGAGGACTATAAGCTATAAATATCCTCAATTGCAATTGTAACAAATAAGATTTGAGAATTGAATAAAAAGTTTTATTTTTTTACCTGAAAACCAAATATCTGAAATTGGGAGAGTTTGTGGAAATTCCTTTAGACTCTTGTGCGTGGATTAAGTAGTGGCTTTGAGGGTTCTTAGGCTTTGATAAAATACTAGTTAATCAACCTAAATTCAATAATTTTGGTGGCTTAGCCTTTAGAAATTTGTGGATTCAGTCCTTACCCATGTGAATTTTCGTATTTATACGAAAATTCACATCAACTTTGGTGCTCTCGTTGAGAGGGTTCATTAAACCTCAAGATTTTCTAGATTTTTCAATTGTTAATTGTAGATTCTTGCAAGTTTTGGTGAAAAAAGTGATTGAAAAAGGGAAGTAAGCAAAATCGGAAAATCGGGTGAGAAAAGCAAGTTTCGATGGGCAGATTGAAGTTGCAATATCTCTTTCATTACAGAAGGTTTTTCACGGATTCTTTTTTGAAAACTGTTTTTTTTTTCTGTCTAATTTCTTCATAGAAAATTTCAAAACTTTTCCACATTTTTGCTATCTCATCGAAGTGATTCCTTGTGAAGCGGTGCAAATTAGAGCAGTTTTGTGTAATTTGCATAAAAGTTCAACTGTGATCAATTGGCTTGGAATACATGCATGAAATTCTGGTCGAGTGTTAATAACATATTGGGTAACATCTCCACAAAACTTCATTCTTGTAAGAGTTGTTTAGGGTGGGTTTTGGTATTCGTACTTTTATCCTAAATTATAGCGTTTCAGATGATTGATTGGCATAATAATGTAGTTTCTACTCATGTAATCACCTCGGGAGCAAACCAGATTTCTCTAAGTGCCAAGTATTCGGACTTGTAAGGAGTCAATGTGTTAATAATGTAAAAATTTCTTCGGAGCTATATTTAGAACTATTATTGGAAGAGTTGCAAGAAGAAGAGTCGAAACCTTTTATCATCGACAAACCTAGAGTTCTACATCATATTCATGATTTTGACTTAATGTTATCAATGGAAGATGTTGTAGTGACTAAAGAAATTAAGGATCATGCCAATAATGTTTTGCAACATCTCGATGCATGTAACGATTTAGGGTACAACGATGAGATTGTAGTGAACACGTCGTCACAACAATCAAAATCAATTGGTTTTTCGCAACTTTGTGATATGCTAGATCATGAAACGAAAATAATTACAGATGATGAAGAACGTAACAAACAACACACTAACCGACGTTGATATTTGATAATCAATCATTGTTGATCATAATCAATGAGGAAAGGATTGAATCTTTGGAGAATGTGACCAATGAGGAATCAAAGATTGATAGTAATATAATTTTTGATGCAATGAAAGAACTTATGATTGAAGATCAATTGATTCTAAATCAAGTTGAAGAGATAGTCAATACAAAACCTAGAAGTTTGGTTCTTTCAATGATTTATGTTAGTGTCCAACCTTTTGAGTCTCCAAGCTTAAAACATGATTCTGTCCTTGGTTTTCAAAGGATTTTGAAAGATGGATTTCTTATAGATTTTCGTGATACTTTGAAGAATCATAAACGAGCCTCAAGGATTTCGTTGCAGTTAAACAAGTTTTCACTTGATGATATCGTGTTATGGTTGTTTCTGATGATGTGCTTACTAGGTGACTTTAGATTTGGCAACAAACATGGATCACTCTTCGTCAAATATGGATGGTTGCGTGGATGCTAAAAATTGGGGCAAGTTTCTTTTGAAGAAGGGGTGGATGATATAAGTGTGAATAGCAATACATGTATAGATGATGTGAATATAAGGTTGTTATTCACATCCGGGTTCTTGGTGGTTTTGCCTATGGGTTTTTTCCCACTGGACTTGCTAGGGGTTTTTCTTAATTTAGGCTTTTAAATGCTTTTAAGTTTTTTGTGTTTCCCGTGTTTTAGTTATACTTGGTCTAGAATGATGGACGATCACGTTGTTGAAAAGTTCTCGATTAAAAGATTCAATCTAGGACGTTTCTTTGAGCTTCTGAAGATAGAATTCTGTTTCAGAGCAGTACAAGATGTCTGACTTTGAAGATTTTTATTTGACAACTGGCTTTGAGTTAGAAGGCGTGAGGATATTTGCTAAAGATCTTATTTATCCTAATTTCAGGAAAAAATATTTCAAAAATTCAGAAAAAATAGAAGATGATGTTATTCATTTTTATGCTCGGTTCTCAAGTTGGAACCAGTTTTTAGTTAGATTTCTTTTATCTAGAGTCCAAACATAGTTAGGATTTGTTTTAGAAAATGTTTAGTGTTTTAATTTGTGATTCTTATTCTCCTAATTTTTTTTTTTATTTTGACGAAATTTTTTAGAATAAAATCTAGTTAGTTAGAATAAATGCAAGTTGCAAGATCAGGCCGTGCATGTGGTTGTGCAAGTGGATCAACTTGTGAGTAGATTTAATTTGGACGTTTGTATTTTAAGGGGATCTGAATTTTTGGGCTTCTCTAATGTGTTTAGAGTTTGTTACAATTTAGTTGAGGACTATAAGCTATAAACACTACAAGAAAATCCATTTATTGCAACGACTTTCTGCAGCGACAAAAAATGGTCATTGCAATACATCAGTTTTAGCAACCATAAGGTAAAATCGTTGCAAATGTTGTTGCAAAAAATCGAAAATTTCATTTCCCTAACGCGGGAGTTGAAAAAATTTTGGTCAGCTAATGTCAACAAAAGAAGTCGTTGCTAAAACATTTCACCGGAGTACAGCAACACTAAATATTTTTACCAAAAGCAACAATGAATATCGTTGCAAAAAATAAGTGTATTGTATAGCAACGACTTGTCCTTGCAAAATGTATATTGTACTAATACCTCAAATTTCTTATAGTATACCTAAAATTAATACCTCCAATTTATCCCAACTTATCTCCGCAAAAAATCAAAACCCATTGCCCAATTTTATCCCCTTTCCTCCACCCCACCTACAGCAGCACTCCACCGAAGACCACCATCACCCTCACCTCACTAAATTCGCACACCAGCAGCCTCTCACGACCTCTTCGCGGCTTCACCCACCGGCCCACCTTCACCCCACCTACAGCCACCTTCGCCTAGTAGCACCGAAGACCACCATCACCCTCACCTCACTCAATTCCCACAGTAGCAGCGCACCGTCGCCCTCAACTCCTTCAATTCGCCCAACAGCCTCGCCCTAGTTCATCTCACAATATTAAGGGTAATTAAGTTATTTAATTCGTTTAATTTTCGATTTTTTGATTTATAATTGGCTGTTGGTGAATTGAAATTGAAATTTACATTTTTTTAGTATATAATTTGATTTGGAAATTTGTTAAAAAAGGCATGTTCTTTGTTTTTTTTTTTTTATGAATTTGAACCTGTTCTTATTATACCCATTTTGTGTATTTGTTGATTCGTGGGTTTAATTGGATGAATTTGTGAATTTTCCTAATTTTTATGATGTATTGTATGCCGTTTGGTCAGGGGTCCAGCAGTTCAGATTTTTGTATGAATTAAGTAGTTTAATAAACTTCAATGTAGAAGTGACAACCTACCTGGGCCTCAGAAGTGGGATTGAGCACTTGATTTTCTTCATTTGCTTTGTAGTACCGTTCCAATAATGCCTGCATGCTGACAACATTACGCAAAATAGTTCAGTTTATATATAACATAGTTATGTATAAATTTAACCAATACCATTGCATTGCTGTAAAGCTAATCTTCTAAATGCACCAATGTACTTTGGTTTAATGAAAATATTCAAATTAGCCACTTTTTCTGTGAAACCTTGGTGCTTTACAAGCATAAATATTAAATAATTTATCATGCTAAGCTAAGAACTGTATGTCATCTTCTTTGTAGTTCCTGACTTTGTATAATAGCTCACTGGCTTGTTAATTGACCTGAATGACACTTATGAACGATCCAAATGGCTTCATCTATTGATTCTATTCATCCCTTTAATTGCTGGGACATTAAGCGTCATGTGAATTGAGTGAGGATCGAAATAAATTGATGAATTGTTAATATATTGTATGTCTTGTTCATAAATTCATGTAAATATGTTGGCGAGCTAGGATTCTATATGGTGTGTATGATGGTTGTACTTAACAAGACATAAATAAAGGAAAAAAATGTTTATTTGATTCGAAGATAATTTTGAATTCAATTCAAATCAAATGAGCAACTTTTATTTATTTTACATTTTTTGCATTGATTTTACATACCTTGCATACATAATTATTGTAATACAAAAGATGATGAGGCAGGTATAGGGTTTTCTATGAAAAATGATATTCTGAGAAATTGCAATGGGAAACACAATTGTATAAGAAATTTTGTCCTGGTTATTTTGTTAAAGGCCAGAAAACATGCCATGAAATAGAAAATTAAAAGAAAAAGGGGAAGAAGGGTGTAAGAAGATGACTAAAAGAGTAACGAGTTTGAAAGAAAATGTGACATGCCTTGTCTCCATAAAGTGTTTTATTTTTTATAAATAATTTTTCCACAATGAGATAGGGGGAAAAATGAATTTTGATCTGGTCCGATACAAACCAAAAAACTATTTGGATATAGCCGGATTTTTGTTCAAAACTGAGCAACTTAAGCTTTATTTTTATCCTTCTATAATTTCAAAAAATAAATTAAATTATTTTTATCCTTATGTATTACAAGGAAAATAGAAATATTTTAATTTTATAACTATTAATTTTTTTAGATAAACTAAATGACATGCATTGAATTAGATTGCTTTTATATTTTAGTTTATTTTAAATTTGTCTATAATTATAACAAAAATAAAAACGATAAAAGATCATGTTGATATCGATCCAAGGTTTAACCTTTTGGAATGGTTTTATTGGTATGGTTTCAGTCTCAAATAACCATTTGAAAACAGGCTCGATCAGGTTCAACCTAGTTTTAGAAATGTGAACACCCTT
Organism: Suaeda aralocaspica; assembly: GCA_016808085.1. Lineage (NCBI taxonomy): Eukaryota > Viridiplantae > Streptophyta > Magnoliopsida > Caryophyllales > Amaranthaceae > Suaeda > Suaeda aralocaspica. Next base: position 1,599,103 of record PYUH01000223.1, read on the forward strand.
ATCAGCTATAGAGGCCTCTCAACCAAGGAAGATAAAAATAATCAAGACCTCTGCCCTTTTAATTAGTTTTGGTATACAATTTAAATAGCGATAAACTTACATATACCAATCTACCACGAGTCTATGAATTTGTGAGAATTTGGCCTTTTATAAAAGAAAAAGGACTAAACTTACATCTACCAACAAACCAATGATTCTATTTAATTTGTTAGTGGTAGTAATTGTTTCATTTATTAGAATGTTTAATTTAGTTGAATTGCTATTTTCATTCGATTGTACTGTTGTTCAAGTTTTATTTTTGAAGGAATTTTTCTTACTTTGATTTTTAAGTTTCATTCGATTAACCTCAACTTTGTTTGTTTAGTTATATTTAATAAAATACTAACCTTAGTTTACTTTAGTTTTCTATTTAATCTCTCCCTGTTCTACGAACTACTAGAACACGAAATTGTACATGTGGCAAATTACGTTTTCAATTTTTTTAATAAGCCTAATTAAAAGTTAAATGGAAAAAAAAGGTACGTGTTTAAGACACACTTGAATGTTAGGGCTTGTCCTTGTGAATTATGGGTTGTTAAAAGCAACAACAATGCTTTGTAAATGAGTTTTGAGTTTTGGACATTTATTTTTTCTTCTCCCAAATGTGATGCTTATGTTGATATTTTGTCCCATTAGGAGATGACTATAGATAAGGCATGGTTGAAAGTAAAGAATCGTTCCTCTAGTGACTATGTGAAGGGTGTTGACAACTTTCTAAACTTTGCTCTTTCAAATGTTAGCCAAGAAGTTAAGGACACTATCACTATTAGGTATCCTTCTAACAATTGTCGAAACATAATATTCAAAAGAAAATGTGGTGTGAGATTAGATTTGCTCAAGTGGGGGTGTCCTCCCCCAGCCTCTAAGAGACTTGTTTCCAGAAATCTTTTTGGTTCATGCTTCCTTTTTTGAATGGAGGAAGGCCAGCAAAGGCTTATTCTGCAAAAATAATGTAGTGTTTATTTGTTTACTTTTTCTGTAGTTTTCTTAGTTACTTTAGCTAGTTTTCTCTCCTTTCTTTCTCAGTTTTTCCTTCTTTATATAGTTTTTTTTTCTCTTTTACCTTTCCCACATATTTTAGCTTATTATTCCTTGTATTACTCTATTTTGTGTTATATCTCATTGTTGTAGGATTTCCGGGTTGATTCGGAAATCAAGACATTACATGAAACAAGAGGATTAGTATGCTTTACGAAGATATGGGTCGGTTTGATCGAATTTTAAAGCCTTTATCAAGATCCTTTCGAATTTTTTCTCAAGGTTCAAACGACATCGCAAGTTTTACTAGCGATACCGCTAGCTTGGTCCAACAACGTGGGAAGACTGAGAGGTGCTTGGCAATTCACTTTCACAACTAAAGCCATTGCCTCAAACAAAGAAAGAAAGGAAAACAGGGGGGTTGCGCCCACTAGGCTATAGGAGTGCCCACTACCCTAGCCTAGCCCCCGCTACCTTCTTATAGCGGCCGCTACCTCCTACTGCGACTTCAGTTTTCTCTTCTTCAACTTACCCACTTGCTTTGGGTTTAAACTCTACTATATATACCTGAGTTCTTCAGCAGTTTTGAGTAGGTGAGATTTTGTTAGAAATAGCTAGAAGTTAATATAAGATTATTAGAAACTCTCATTTTCCAATCTATATTTATTATATTTGATTAAGTGGTTAGTTCTTGATAAATCCATTAGTTGTAATTCAATCTTTCTTCAATCAATTCAAAGTTGTTTATTCAAGGTTCTTGGTTTCTTATTCATGTTCTTAGTTTGGTGTTCTTGGTTGACATTCAAAGGTTCTTGGTTACTTGTTCTTTGTTAATCAACATTGTGTTGGGGTGTTATTGGAAGTAAAGCTTCAAGGCTCTTTAATTAAAATTATTCAAGCTTCATGGTACAACTCTTAATTTATCTTCAATTCCTATTTCAATTATAATTCTTGTAGCTATTTTCTTACTTTGAAGTTTTGTTTATTAAAGCTTTTATCAAGTTAATCTTGTACTTGCCTTCGTTGCTTTCATTATTCAAGTTCTTAAGCTTTCTTTATCAACATTAAATTGTCCTTGTCCTATTGCTTAAATTAATTCAAGTTCATAAGTTTTCTTCTCAAGATTCATCTCGTCCATGCATTATTGCTTTACGTTTTAAATACTCTCAAGATTAAACCTTGTCCTTGTATTCATTTTCTCTATTGCTTTTGTAGTTTGATTAAATCAGTTGCATAACTTATTTCTTTGTAATAACATTGATAATCAAACAAAGCTCTTCCATTTTTAATACTTTTGTTTAGTTTAGTTTATAATCCATTGTCATAACTTATTTCTTTGCTATAATTTGTTATCATGAATAAAAATTTGTATTTAATTAATAAAATGTGTAGTGAGTAGTTTTTAGTGCTAAGATATGGGTGAAACCCTCACCTCCTTCATGACATAACTAGGTTCTTAGTAAAAACCGAGCTTAGGGGTAACTAGAGTCGTTACATTGGGTTTTAAATCACGTAATCTATGACTTGCTTCCATAGACGTCGTCTTAGGTTCCTCAACGAAAGATCGAGAGATGAAGTTGAGTGAAGACTCCCCATGTTTGATTAGTTTGAAAACCATGAGAATAGGTTTTCAAGTTAAGGGACGTTACTAGTCTTTGTGAAAAAGTGCTGAGGAGCCGTTTTATGCTCACGCCATGAGAATAGGTCGTGTTCATAGTTCCGCTCGTCATGCTAGCTTGAGAAAGTAGACATGACTCTTAGAACGACTTCCCCTTTGTGTAAGAAGTGAGCGGTGTATCCCTTACCTTAGTCGTCTTTAATTCTTAAAATCAAGTTAAAATGAATCAGTATTAGTGACAATCTTTCTTCAGAAATAAAACCAACTTAAATTTACTCCTTAGTCCGCCTCAGTGTAAAGACCTTCATCTGTTGGGATTCGATCCTTACATGCCCTTACAAGTAGCCTAGTGAGCCTTGTATGGTTTGTCTTTAGTAGCCACTTCGACAAGCTATCAAAAAAGAAAAGACACTTGGTTAGATAAATGGAGAAAAGAAACAAAGGTTCAGTGTTAGATAGTAAAGCAAGAATTACCCTGGTTATACTCATCCCCATAAGTTACACCAGCAGCAATAAGGAAGTTGCGATCTAAGAAGAACTCGCTAAAGGGGATCCAATTGTAGGGAACTGTGAGAAATTGCTTCTTGATCTCCAATGTGGTAGATCTAAAATATTCTAAGCTTTGTTGCTCAGAATCACTCAATCTAGGAAGCTCAAAGGATCTTCCTAGGCACTTTGGAAAAGTATTCCATTTCTTCAACACGTCTACAAGTGTTTTATCATGTGATCTCACAAACACAAAATGGTTCCTCCAATTGAGAACTTTGCTGGCCTTCTCCACACAAGTGAGGAACCCCTCACTGTTTTTAGGTAGAACCACCCATGTTTGCAGTGGGAAGCCTTTGAGTGATGATGAAGATGAAGGAAGACCTTAGAAGAAGCTTTCACTCCTCTAAGGCCACAAGAAGTCACATAGGAAATTATGTGAACCCAAGAGTTGGGAGTAAGTTGACATGGGCCAATGTCATATTTCTTGAAAAGTTTGAAGATGAATAAGGAAGTAGGGAACCTATGCCCTAAGTAAATAGCTTTAGTATACAGGGAAGCAATCTTCAAGGGCATCCAAAATAGTATCCCCCTTGTTAAGGATGATCAGTTCGAAGTATTCACTATTAAAGATCAAGTCACTGCTCAGTTTATCTTTATTTACACATCTACATATTCGTCAGAGATGACTACATCGTCAGCACCTTGATAGGCACCTCTCTTCTTCTTAGGCTTGGAAGTGGTAGCCTCAAAAGCCTCTCTCTTCCTAGTAAGAATCTCTATTACTTCCTCTTCAGGAGCTTCCTGTGCAGCACCAACATCCTCTCTTCCCTCAACCTGGGAAGTAGTATCTTGCTGATCAAGAGGATTCACATCTGAAATTTTAGATGCTAGAACTCTCAAAGTAGTTGTTTCTTTATAGACAGTTTGTTTGGTTCTTGCCATTGCAACTTCTTGCACAGGAACAGAAGGAAGCAGGAAAGACCTAGATAATAAATGATCAGGAATGACAATAGATTGAGTCCCAACAGAATAAGTAGTACGAGGAGAAGGAAGCAATTTAATAGAGTTCTCATTATTATTTGGCGAAGAAGAGGATGAAGAAACCATTGACAGATTTAAAGGAAAATAAAGACATAGAAGTAAAGAAAAACAAGAAATAAATTGAAGAAAAGGAAGAAAAGAATTCAGGTAAATACCTGAAAAAGAAGAGGAAAACTAGGATCTTATTCACACCGGAAACCACCGCACCAACTCGCCGGAAATCACACCACAAGTCGCCGGAAATATCCTTTGAAGTTTCTTGAGGGCTTGAGAGGATTCTTTTGAAATTTTAGACAGAGAAAGTGAAAAGAAAAATGATTGAAAATCCCCATATATATAGAAAAATTTGAAGGGGTAGAAAAGTAAATTCCCCCTTCAAATTTGAAATTCCCCCCAAAAAACCTAAGAGGGTGGTTGTGGCATTAATAACTGCTGATGGAGGTTACAAAATAACTTCCGGAAGGGAAAGAGATGTAAGTTGGGGCATGGATTATGGATCCAAACACCCAACTGAGGGGTAAATGATGTGGCACGCCATATCATGCCATGTGTAAGCATAATACTAGGCCACGTGTCCCATTTATCACGCAAATTGCCAAGTCATATGCATTCTATGGACTTCATAGACGACTACGTGTCGCCCTTGAGATCGTGCCTTGTGTTCGGTTTAAGGAGAAGAGACTACTCCATGTTATGGGCCTTAGGCCAAAGGTTATAAAGGCCCAACAAGGGCTCATAAAGGGACAAGCCAGTCGCCAAGCTAAGGGGCATTCATTTATTCATTCATTCAATCACATTCACTCTCCTACAATTCCTACGTTACATAATATAAGTGCCTCTCTCTCTAAAATCTCTCTCTAGATTAGTATTGTTAATGATAGTTATTTAATTATAATCCTTCCTCAAATACTTACTTAAGCATCGGAGGGGGAAAAAATTCCACAAGGATTTTGTTCCCTTGTTTTGCAGGAGCCAATGTCCGAGCCGTCAGGAAGCGAACAACCCAACACCTGTTCGTCAAAAAGTGTAGCTCTCTAGTTCCCTCTCCATGTTTTGAGTTGAAGTGACCCTACCAAGAGATCTTTCTAAAATAACTTTTACGCCCATGCTTTAAACCAATTTAGGATATGCTAAAATTTCTATTTATAGAAACTTTTCAAAATATTAAATAAAACTTAAAAATAGCATGAAATATTATTTATAAACATAAAACAATTAGTTTGATTAAAAGTTTTTACTTTTAATATTTTTATTGAACTTAATTTCTCAATAAAAATATTAAAAACATATGTATAAAATTCGAAAATAACTATTTAAAGTAAGTCAAAATATAGGGTATTACAATAATATTAATCATATTATCTGTTTGGCGCAGTTTTCGAGCAAAGGCAGGAAAACCGAGGGAGTTTTAGAGAGAGAAAGCTAAGTGACGAATGAGGGAGAGTGTGTGTGACAAGAAGTTGTGAAGATGCCAGTTCATGATTGATTGTTTGAAGGAGGGGGGTATACATAGTGTTCGATTTATGATCGTTGAGTGTTAGGGCGTTGGGGGAGCACCAGGACGCCAAGAAGCGAGTGCCAGGACGCGCAAGGAGCGCCAGGACACTCGAGGCGAGCGCCAGCGTTCGCACTAACAGTTGTGGAGCAGCTCCCTTGGGCGCCAGGGCGTTGGCTAGACGCCTGAACGCTCTCCCTGCGCTATGGAGTCAATGCCCTTAATTTCCATTTTTACATAGAATATCGCTGAGGTAGTGTTTATTTGTTTACTTTTTTTCGTAGTTTTCTAAGTTAGTTCAGCTATTTTTCTCTCCCTTTTATCTCAGTTTTTCCTTGTTTATGTAGTTTTTATTCTCTTCCCCCTATCCCACATATTTTAGCTTATTATCCCTAGTATTACTCTATTTTGTGTTTTATCTAATTTTTTTAGGATTTTTAGGTTGATTCAGAAATCGAGTAATTACAAAAATGGGAGGAGTATTATGTTTCGCAGTGATTTGGGTCGATTTGATCGAAGTTTAAAGCTTTTGGTCAAGATCCTTTCGGCTTTTGCTCAAGGATCTAACGATATCGTTAGCTTGGACCAGCGACATAGGAAGGCTATGAGAGGTGCTTGGTAACTCATATTCACAAATAACATCAGAGAAAAGCCACTGCATCAAACAAGGAAAGAAAAGGAAACAGGGGGTAGCGCTCGCTAAGCTACAGGAGCGCCAGCTACCCTAGACTAGCGCCCGCTACCCCCTGCTTTGGCGAACTTTAGTTTTCTCTTCTTCAACTTGCCCACTTGCTTTGTGTTTAACCTTTAGTATATATATTTGTTTTTTCAGCTGTAGAACATATAGAAAATAGTAAGAAATAGTTAGAACAAGTAGAAGATAATTAAATTCTCATTTTGCTCTTTAGAATAATTGTATTCAATTTGATTAGTGACTAGTTCTTATTCAATTTCATAAGTTGTAATTCAATCTCTTTTAATTCTATTCAAAGTTGTTATTCAACTATTTTGGGTTCATGTTGTTGGTTTCTTGGGTTGATTTTCAAGCTTCTTAGTCTTTTATCTTGGTTGATAATCTTCTATTGGGGCATTATTGGAGTAAAGCTGTAAGGTTCTTTAATTACAAGTATTCAAGCTTCATAGTACATTTCTAACTCATCTTCAATTACCATTTCAAATTACATATTGCGTAGCAATCTTCTTTACTTGGAAGTGTTGTTTTATAAAGCTTTTTATCAAGTTAAACTTACCCTTGTTCTTAATTCGCATTATTTAAAGTTCATAAGCTTTCTTCATTAATTTAAACTTATCCATGATCTTTTGCTTACATTATTTCAAGTTCATAAGCTTCCTTCACAAGTTTATCTGGTCCTCTCATTATTGCTTTTTGTCTTAATTATTCTAAAGATTAAACCTTGTCCTAGCTTTGATTATCTTTATTGCTTTTGTAGTTTGATTAAATCACTTGCATCACTTATTTCTTTGTAATAATATTGATAATTAAACAAGCTATTTCCCTTTTTATAACCTAATTTTAGTTTAGTTTATAATCCATTGTCATAACTTATTTCTTTGTTTAAATTTGTAATCATGAACAAAAATATGTGTTTAAATAGTAAAATGTGTAGTGAGTAGTATTTAGTACTATGGTGTGGGTAAAACCGTCACCTCCTTCATGACATAAGTAGGTTCTTAGTAAAAACTGAGCTTGGGGGTAACTAGGGTCGTTACATTGGGTTTTAAATCACGTAATCTATGACTTGCTTCCATAGATTTCGTCCTAGGTTTCTCAACGAAGGATCGAGAGATGAAATTGAGTGAAGAATCCCCATGTTCGATTCGTTTGAAAACCATGAAAATAGGTGTTCAAGTCAAGGGACATTAGTAGTCTTCGTGAAAAAGTACTTAGGAGCCGTTTTATGCTCACGCCATGAGAATAGGTCGTGTTCATAGTTCCACTCATCATTCTAACAAGAGAGAGTACACATGACTCATAGAACCCCTTCCACTAGACATTCCGTTCTACGTTCGGTTTAACTTAGGAATCTGCGCCTTCATGTAAGAAATGATCGGTGAATACCTTACCTTAGTCGTCTTTAATTCTTAAAATCAAGTTAAAATAAAGCAACATTCCTGACAATCTTTCTTCCAAAATAAAAGCGACTTAAACTTAATCCTTAGACTGCCTTAGTGTAAAGACCTTTATCTCGTGGGATTTGATCCTTACTTGCCCCTAGTCGCCTAGTGCGCCTTGTATGGTTTATCTTTGGTAGCCACTTTGATGGGCTAACAGTGGTGTAAAACGGTAGCAGTCGATAGCTGCGGCAGCGCGAGGTCACCGGCAAGGGGCTCATGTGAAAGGAAGAAGAAGAAGATGATGGTTTTTTTTTTTTGAAAAAAAAAATCCGATTTTTATTTTTTTATTATAATTTTTTTTCTCAGTTTTTGAAATCCTAAAACTTGAAGTTTGGAAGCTAAATATGAAAATTTGGGTTTTGAGAGGTATTTATAGGCCCCAAAGTAGGATTTGTTGCAATTACATAAATACCTAATGTTTGAAATAACCTTTATGCCCATGTTTTAAACCAATTTAGGAAACTGTAAAATTTCTATTTGATACAAGTGCGAGTATCAGTGATATTAATTATTATAATGAAATAAGTGATGGCAACTTCGAAGATGGTGATATCAATGGTGTTAATATCAATAGTGGCAATAGTGATATGAATGATAATATCAATAGTGGCAATAGTGATATCAATGGTAATATCAATAGTGGCAATGGTAAGGATGCAATCATAGGTGAAATAATTGCTTATGGAAATATTAACCATATGGGTGCATCAAGGGTAGGGATTTGTGTGTGCATGGTCACATGTCAATAATATGGCACACAAATCAAGACAAGAATTGGTGGATTATGGGGAACAAGATGGTTTTTGCCTATGAGTTTTTTCCCACGGGTTTTTTTCTCATTTTTGGCATTAAGTCTTTTAATTCTTGGTGAGTCTTAATCATCATAATTATGCTAAATATCATGGAAGGCAGATTCTTGAAGGTTTCTAGATTAAAATATTGGATCTTTTTGCATTTCTTGAAGTTCTTGAAGAAATCTTGAAAATTGCGCAAATAACAAAGCATTTCTTGAGGCGTGTTTTTGGCGAATTTTCTCGGTTCTTGGGCAGCAAGTATTCTTATAATTTTTAGCTTAAAATCTGATGATTATCTTGTTAATTAGTTATTTAGATAAGTTGTTAGGATATTTTCTTGATTTCTTAGTTAGTTCACTAGTAAAAAAATTGGATTTTGCGGCGCCCCATTTGCTGCGGTTCTTTGGGATTTTTAAAGAACCGCAACAAATAGTTGTTGATGATACACATGAAAAATTATTTGCTGCGGTTGATTTTTTTGCTGCGGTTCTTTTGGTTATTTGCTGCGGTTACAACCGCAGCAAATAAAGCAGCCCAAAAAAAATAGTTGAAGCCCAGCCCAAATGAAGTGGTATAGATGCCAAAATCCTCCAACAAATTTTATTCTTTCTAACCCTAACCCTAACCCTCACTGATCTTACCTCTTCTCTTCTCTCCCTCACAGCCTCACTCGTCTCTGANCTTCTCTTCTCTTCTCTTCTCTTCCTCACAGTGTCACTCGTCTTCTCTTCTCTCCCTCACAGCGTCACTCGTCTTCTCTTCTCTCTCATCTCCCTCTTCTGATCTTCCAAACAATTTCTGATTCATTCAATCAATTTCTGATTCAGTCGATTCCTTCAACTTCCAGAAACGGTTCAAAAATAGGTCGAAAGATTCGAAACGCTGTGAAAAATGGAACTCCTTTCTGGAATCTTCTTACAAATTACTCCAATTCGTGATGATCAAGTTCGTGTTATCAAGTTTATTCGGTAGTTCCTCTTTCGTAACCCTAATTTTTCAATTATTTGATTTTACTTTGATGTGTTTCGTGTGTGAATTTTTCATATTTTTTTGTCTATGTCACTATCTTTGTTCAAGGTCGTAATTGTTATGGTTTTAGTATAATTGGAGATTGAATAGTCTATTAAACTTAATCATGATTTTTTTTCTGTTTTTTTGGTGATGTTATATTAGTTAGAGATTATAAATGATTGAATGTGAATGTTTAATTCTTATTTTAGTAACTGCAATTATAGAATTATACTCCTTTTTATCAACCCTAAATTGGGGAATTAGGGTTTTATATATTTGGTACNAGGGTTTTATATATTTAGTATGAAAATATGTTTTGTAATCGAAGTTTTCACTGTTGATTAGTCTTATGATAAAGTAAATGTAGTAAATTCTTTGATATTTAGTGGCAATTTCATTTGTATTTGGTTTGTTGACTTCGTTGACAATATATTGATTGAACTTTGCCAGCATATATAGTACATGTATTGTGAATTCAGTTTCAGAGGAATTTGTGTTGTATAATATATTGGGAATGTATAACTAAAGTGTGTTTGCGCTTACGTGATTGCTGCTGAAAGACATGTTCAAAAGTAGTAAAGGTTTAAAGAGGTGAATTTACGCGTGAGGGCAAATATGAAACACGTTCTATCTGAAGATGATTTCTTTACTATAGAATGCAGGTTGAGGTCAGTAAATTCACTGAAGGAGTCAATGACAAGGCAATGTGTCCTAATGGCTTGCCTGAATGCTTGATACGATACGATATGATTTTTAGTATACTCTTGTTTCTCTTGGTTGTCTCTGATGTTGTGTATGCCTTATTTTATTCAACAATGTTTTGCTTTGAAATTTGTTATCTCAGCTTGTCAGAAGGAAGCAGCTTTGGGTTCCATAACAGAGGTTGTTCATACTGTGAAGCAGCCACGATATCTCAGTCAATCTGTGTTATTGAGAGAGTGACTGAGTGAGTTGAGTAAGCGTGAGAGAGTGAGTGACAGAGAATAATAGTCTCTGTGAGAGAGACAGAGAGAGAGAGAACAATTGCATCTCTTATGGTGATGCAATTGTTGAATGATGATCGAGTGCCTTATAGTCCGACAATTGCTTGATAAAAAATGAGTCCTTTTTCATAACACACTAATTATTTCCAAATGATGAAGGGACTCAAGTGATGACCATGGTCAACTTCATTGAGGTTTGAGTTGCTCCAGGCTTAAAAAGCTATTGAAGTAGCCTAACTCGAATGGTGGGTGATCGTAACCACTTCCCTGATGGAGATTATGTCAGCAAAACATAAATATATATAGTCTATTGCTGTGTTGTTGTGGCTGCGGTTGTGTTCTTGTGGCTATTGCTGTGATGTTGGTTGAATGATGAATATATGAAAGCTTGTGAATGAATTTTGCTTGTTTATGTATGAGTTATGAATGAGAACACTATAAAATAAATGATTGAATGAGACTACTATATAAATAAATGATTGAACAAAAGAAAGGTTGAATGAGTAATGGATGCTGGAATGAGATATTTAGATGAGATTGAGCTTATGATTGATTTTATGAATAAATGAATGGGTTTATTTATGAATGGTAATGCTTGAATGAATGAATAAGAATAGGAATGGTTGAATGAACGTATAGATATGGTTGAATAGAAGTGTATTTTTTTGTGATAGAAGTGTAATTCAATTGAAAATAATTGATTCTATGTATGTATAACATTTCAGCTTCTAATTTTGCTTTAAAATGCAAAAAAAAAAAAAGAAAAGTTTTTATTTTTTATTTTTTTTGGGTGCTTATTTGCTGCGGTTATTCACAAAACCGCAGCAAATAAGTATTTTTTTTTGTGGAAGACTGCACTATTTGCTGTGGTTTTACAAAGAACCGCAGCAAATAATCCTGTTTCCCTCCAATTTCTGGTGTGTTATTTGCTGCGGTTTAAAAAGTTCATCATTTGTTGCTGCTATAAGTGCTGCGGTTCAAAACCGCAGCAAATACCCAGGAAAAAACCGCAGCAAAATGCATTTTTTGTACTACTGGTTAGAGTTTGTTAGACAAGATAAGATCAAGTGCAAGTTGCATGATGAGGTGGCATACTTATGTTGTTGTGTGAGACGAATTTCCTAGTATTTCCTAGTCTTAGGCGTGATTTTTAGTCTATTTTTATTAGGATTTTTTTTGTTGATTATACCTATATATAGTCTCAAAATTAGGATTTAATCAATTAAGTTGGAGTTGAGTAAAAAAAAGTTTGTTTGTTTACTTGAAAACAAAATTCGAAACAAAATTAAGAGTTGGTGATTAATTTGTTTATACTCTTGTGATTTAATTAGTAGCTTTGAGGGTGCTTAGGCTTTAATCAAAGGACCAATTTATCAACCCAAAATTAAGAATCTTGGTGACTGGGTCTTTATAGATTCGAAATTTTAGTATATCCCATTGTGAGTTTTTGTTCACACGAAAATTCACATCAAATTTGGTGCTTTCGTTGAGAGGTCTTTTATACTCAATTCTCATCAATTATTTAATTAAAACACTTGAAGCAACATTGCTTTGGGAAGTTGTGGTGACGGAGTTCCTGCAACTTTTGAAAAAGGATTTTCCTTAGAACAAGCCAGAGAAATCCGAAGGGACAATGAAATTAGAGAACTGCGAACCATGTTGGAAGAAGTAATGAATCTTGTATCAAGCAGTTCGAAAAACAAGAAAAAGGGTGACGCAAATTGATGAAAGTGACGCAAGTTCAAGTGATGAAAATACCAGCATGAGTGCACGCAAGCCTAGGCGTGAATATGACACCAGTTCTGGTGAAGAAGATGACCGAAACAAGCATAGGACGCGTGACAAACAGAAGGATGATGATCGTAGCTTAAAGTTAGACGTTCCTGAGTTCATCGCCAGTTTAGATCCAGAAATTTTCCTTGATTGGCTAAGGAGAACCGAAAGGATTTTTAATTACAAGGTGTATGATGATCATTAAGCCTTCAGAGTGGCAGAATTAAAACTAACATCTTATGCTAGCCTGTGGTATGAGGGATTACAAAGAAAACCCAAAAAGGAAGGAAGATAAAAAATTTGCTCTTGGCGCAATTTAAAAAGGGAATTGAAAAAAAATTGTACCACATGAGTATGAACAGAACAATTTCCTAAAGATGCTTACCCTGAAAGAGGGACAGAAAAGTGTTGAGGAGTACATCAAAGCTTTCGAAAAATTGCTGATATTGTGTGATCTAGAAGAAAAGGAAGATCACAAAGTAGCACGGTTTGTGGCAGGAGTGGATGGATCCATTAGGGAAAAAGTAGAATTACAACCCTACTGGACCTATGATTAGATCTGTAAAGTGGCACTCAGGTTGGAAAAGCATGGGAATTCAAAGAAGCCAAAAGCATTCTTTAAATCCTATGAGTCCAAGAAGGAAGTGGTGTATTCCCAACCAGCTAGTGCTAAACCTAAGTTCGACAATGATAAAAGGACAACCACTCCAATCAAACCATTGACAATTCCTGAAGACAACAGGAAGTGTTTTAAGTGTCAAGGAGTGGGACACATACAAAGAAATTGCCCAAACTCCAGTGTAATCACTACTAGGGAAGCAAAGGAAATCGAAGATGCCTACTTAGATGTTCTTCTTGAAGAAGGGGAGGACGAAAATATTGATTCCCAAGAAAGACAAAGCAGCAATGATATGGAAGAAGTGGAGGCAGAAACACAGGGTCAAGCATTGGTCCTCAGGAGTGTTCTTCACTCTAAACCTACGCCAATTGAAGAGAACCAGACGGACAAAATTTTCGTGACCAGGTGCAATCTACAGGGCAGGTTGTGTGATGTGATAATTGACAGTGGCAGCTGTACTAATGTGGTCTCTACCTATTTGATTCAGAAATTGAATCACCCCACATACAATCATCCTCAACCTTACAAGTTACATTGGCAAAGCAACACCAGTGATGTCAAAGTGACTAAGCAGGCCCTGTTAAATTTCAAGATTGGTAAATTTGAGGATTCTATGATATGTGATGTATGTCCAATGGATGCTTGTCACATATTGCTTGGTAGACCGTGGCAATATGATCGATTGGTGAAGTATAATGGAAGAACCAATGTCTACATCATCAGGAAACAGCAAACTGACAAGCCAATTGCTTTAAAACCTCTAAAAGTGGTGCAAAACACGAAGCAATTGAATGTGGAGAATAAAAAGGGAGTGTTTTTAACTAATCCTAAGGAATTGGAGAGGGAATTGACTGATTGCCAGCAAGTATTTCTGTTGATGGCAAAAGATGTGAGAGTTGAAACATTTGCAATCCCTAAAATTCTTCAACCACTATTGAAGGAATTTGAAGATGTATTTCCAGATGACTTACCACCAGGTTTACCACCCAATAGGCGCATTGAACACCAGATTGACTTAATCCCAGGTGCTCAGATTCCTAATAAACCAGCATATAGATGTAATCCTAAAGAGACGAAGGAAATACAAAGGCAGATTGAAGAATTGATGCAGAGGGGATACATGAGGGAAAATATGAGTCCTTGTGCTGTACCAACACTGATTGTTCCCAAAAAAGACGGATCTTGGCCTATGTGCATTGATTCTAGAGCTGTAAACAACATCACAATCAAGTACAGGTTCCCAATTCCTAGGTTGGACAATTTGCTGGACGAGTTATATGGTTCACAGGTGTTTTCCAACATTGATTTAAGAAGTGGGTATCATCAGATACGCATGAGAGAAGGGGATGAGTGGAAAACAACTTTCAAAACTAAATTAGGTCTCTATGAGTTGTTAGTCATGCCCTTTGGAATCACCAACGCCCCTAGCATGTTTAAGAGACTTATGAACGAAGTTTTGAAGCCATATCTGGGTAAGTTTGTTGTTGTATAGTTAGATGATATATTGGTTTATTGCAGAAATAATGGAGATCATCTGTAGCATCTAAGACAAGTTTTTTAGACTTGGAGGCAACAAAAACTGTACAGAAAATTGGAGAAGTGTTATTTTATGGTGCAAAGTGTGACGTTTTTGGGTTATGTGGTGTCAAAAGATGGGCCTTCAGTTGATCAATCCAAAGTTGACGCAATTAAGTCATGGCGAACACCCACAAATGTAACTGAAGTTTGATCTTTCCATGGGTTGGCGTCCTTCTACAGAAGGTTTGTCGAAAATTTCTCATCCATTGTTGCTCCTATGACTGAATGGATTAAAAAGGATAAGAAATTTGAATCGACAAAAGAGGCGCAGATTGCATTTGAAAGGATCAAGAATATGTTATGCCATACACCTATTCTGGCATTGCCTGATTTCTCAAAACCTTTTGAAGTAGAAACAGATGCAAGCAATGTGGGGATTGGAGCAGTTTTGGTGCAGGGTAAAAGGCCAACTACTTATTTCAGTGAAAAATTGAATGGAGCCAAGTTGAATTATTCAACTTATGATAAGGAATTTTATGCAATTGTTAGGGCTCTGGATCATTGGAGACATTAATTGAGACCTAACCATTTCATCCTGCATTCTGATCATGAAGCACTGAAACATATCAATGGTCAGCAGAAACTGAATCCTAGACATGCCAAATGGGTTGAGTTCCTTCAATCTTTTAATTTTTCATCTAAATATAAGGATGGAAAGTCTAATGTGGTGGAAAATGTATTTTCCAGAAGATATGTGTTGATTAGTGTCCTGAATTGCAAGCTATTGGGTTTAGAACATATCAAGACATATTATGAATTTGATGTAGAATTGGGTCCTATAATGCAACAATTGGGAAGTGGAGTAGTGGGATCCTATGTTTTACATGATGGGTTCCTATTTAAAGGGAATCAGTTATGCGTGCCTAATTGTTCAATCAGGGAATTATTGGTTAGAGAGGCGCATGAAGGAGGTCTTGCAGGGCATTTTGGAATTGCTAAAACACTGAGCATGCTGCAAGAACATTTTTATTGGCCTAAGATGATTAGAGATGTGGCAGCTGTAATTTCTCAATGTGCTATATGTCAGAAGGCTAAAGCAACTTATCATCAAGGGTTATACACACCATTACCGGTTCCTGATGGTCCATGGGAAGATGTTTCAATGGATTTCATTGTTGGGTTACCTAGGACTGCGCGAAATAAGGATTCAATCATGGTGGTGGTGGATAGATTTTCGAAGATGGCACACTTTAGTCCTTGTCATAAGACTGACGATGCTGTTAATGTTGCAGAGCTATACTTGAGGGATATCATTCGATTACATGGGATTACTAAAACAATTGTAAGTGACAGGGATTTGAAATTTATGAGCTATTTTTGGAAATCATTGTGGAAGCTGGTCGGTACCAAGTTACATTTTAGTACTTCCTATCATCCACAAACTGATGGGCAGACTGAAGTGACGAACACCTTGGGAGTAATATTGCGTGGATTGGTAAGTAAAACTCAGAAGGATTGGGATTTGAAACTGGCGCATGCTGAGTTTGCCTACAACAGATCACCTACGTATGCAACCAAACATTCACCTTTTGAATTGGTTTATGGCATCAACCCTAAATTGCTAATTGATTTCATTTGTGTTCCCAAAGGTGAGTTGGTTCATAAAACTACTTTGGATAAAATTGAATATATGCAGAAATTACATGCACAGATCAGAGCAAGAATTGAAAAGATCAACGAACAGTACAAGATGCGCGCCAATAAGCACAGGAACCCACGCAAATTTCTGGAAGGTGATTTGGTTTGGCTATATCTCAGGAAGGAAAGGTTTCCTAACCATAGAAAAAATAAATTGATGCCTAGATGTGATGGGCCATTAAAAATTTTGCAGAAAGTTGGTGATAATGCTTATTAACTTGAACTACCAGGTGAATATGGGGTTCATGCTACTTTTGACATTGGTGATTTATCTCCATATATACGTGATGAACAACTTCGAAGTTTGAGGTCAAACTCTTTTGAAGAAGGGGAGGATGATACAAGTTCGAGCATCAGTGATATTAATTATATTAATGAAATAAGTGATGGCAACTTCGCAGATGGTGATATCAATGGTGATAATATCAATAGTGGCAATAGTGATATCAATGATAATATCAATGGTAATATCAATAGTGGCAATGGTAAGGATGCAACCATAGGTGAAATAATTGCTTATGGAAATATCAACCATATGGGTGAATCAAGGGTAAGGATTTGTGTATACATGGTCACATGTCAATAATATGGCACGCAAATCAATGCAAGAATTGGTGGATTATGGGGAACAAGATGGTTTTTGCCTATGAGTTTTTTCCCACAGGGTTTTTCTCATTTTTAGTATTGAGTCTTTTAATTCTTGGTGAGTCTTGATCATCATAATTATGCTAAAAAGCGTGGAAGAATTTCCTAATTTTTAGCACGAATTTCCTAGTTTTTCCTAGTCTTAGGTGTGATTTTTAGTCTATTTTTATTAGGATTTTGTTGTTGATTATACCTATAAATAGTCTCAACATTAGGATGTAATCAATTAAGTTCGAGTTGAATAAACAAAAAGTTTGTTTGTACACTTGAAAACAAAATCCGAAAAAAAAATTAAGAGTTGGTGATTAATTTCTTTATACTCTTATGATTTAATTAGTAGCTTTGAGGGTGCTTAGGCTTTAAACAAAGGACTAATTGATGAACCTAAAATGAAGAATCTTGGTGACGGGGTCTTTATAGATTCGAAATTTTAGTATATCCCTTTGTGAGTTTTTGTTCACACAAAAATTCACATCACTATTTATAGAAACTTCTCAAAACATTAAATAAAACTTAAAATAAAATGAAATATAATTTATAAACGTTAAATAATTACTTTTATTAAAATTAACTAAAATTTCTTTCTTTTAATATTTTTATTGAACTTAATTTCTCAATAAAAATATTACAATCATATGTATAAAATTCGAAAATAACTATTTAAAGTACGTGAAAATATGTGGTAATAATATTATCTGTTTGGCGCGGTTTTCGAGGTAAGGCATGAAAAGTGAGGGAGTTTTAGAGAGAGAAAGTGAAGAGTGAGGTAGAGAGTGTGTGACAAGTTGTGAAGATGCGAGTTCATGATTTATTGTTCGAAGTAGGGGGGTATACATAGTGTTTAATGTAGCATCGTTGAGTGTTAGGGTGTTAAGGGAGAACTAGGTAGGACGCCAAGAAGCGAGTGCCAGGACGCTCAAGGCGAGGGCTAGCGCTCCCATTAAGAGTTGTGGAGCAGCTCCATTGGGCGCCAGGGCGTTGGCTGGGCGCCTGGACGCTCTCCCTGCGCTATGGCGCTTAACGCCCTTAAATTCCATTTTTACGCAGAATATCTCTGTTTTAGTTCTTTTTTTTTTTACTTTTCTCGTAGTTTTCTAAGTTAATTTAGCTAGTTTTCTATCCCTTTTTTATCAGTTTTTCCTTGTTTTTTTATAGTTTTTATTCTCTTCCCCCCTTTCCAACATATTTTACCTTATTATCACTAGTATTACTCTATTTTGTGTTTTATCTCATTTTTGTAGGATTTCCAGGCTAATTCGGAAATCGAGACATTACATGAAATAGGAGTAGTATTATGTTTTGCGGTGACTTGGGTCTGCTTTTGCTCAAGGATCTAACGATATCAATAGCTTGGTCCAGCGGCGTTGGAAGGCTGTGAGAGGTACTTAGTAACTCATATTCACAAATAACATCACAGAAAAGCCATTGCCTCAAACAAGGAAAGAACGGAAAAAGGGGGTAGCGCCTACTAGGCTACAAGAGCACTGACAACCCTAGCCTAGCGCCTACTACCCCCAGCTTTGGCGAACTTTAGTTTTCTCTTCTTCAACTTGCCAACTTGCTTTTGGTTTAACCTTGAGTATATATATTTGTTTTTTAACCTGGAGAACATAAAAAAAAATAGTTTGAAATAGCTAGAACAAGTAAAAGATAATTAAATTCTCATTTTGCTCTCTAGACTAATTGTATTCAATTTGTGTAGTGATTAGTTCCTATTCAATGTCATAAGTTGTAATTCAATCTCTTTTAATTCTATTCAAAGTTGTTATTCAAGTATTTTGGGTTCATGTTGTTGGTTTCTTAGGTTGATTTTCAAGCTTCTTACCATTTCAAATTCCATATTGCGTAGCAATCTTCTTTACTTGGAAGTGTTGTTTTATAAAGCTTTTTATCAAGTTAAACTTACCCTTGTTCGTAATTTGCATTGTTTCAAGTTCATAAGCTTTCTTCATCCATTTAAACTTGTCCTTATTCTTTTGCTTACATTAGTTCAAGTTCATAAGATTCCTTCTCAAGTTTATTTGGTCCTTGCACTATTGCTTTTTGTCTTAATTATTCTAATGATTAAATCTTGTCCTTGCTTTGATTTTCTTTTTTGCTTCTGTAGTTTGATTAAATCACTTTCATCACTTATTTCTTTTTAATAATATTGATAATAAAACAAGCTATTTCCCTGTTTATAACCTTATTTTAGTTTAGTTTATAATCCATTGTCATAACTTATTTGTTTGTTATAATTTGTAAACATGAACAAAAATATGTGTTTAAATAGTAAAAAGTGTAGTGAGTACTATTTATTGCTATGGTGTGGGTAAAACCCTCACCTCCTTCATGACATAAGTATGTTCTTAGTAAAAATTGAGCTTGGGGGTAACTAGGGTCGTTACATTGGGTTTTAAATCACGTAATCTATCACTTGCTTCCATAGATGTCGTCATAGGTTCCTCAACGAAGGATCGAGAGCTGAAATTGAGTGAAGACTCCCCATGTTTGATTCATTTAAAAACCATGGAAATAGGTGTCCAAGTCAAGGGACGTTAGTAGTCTTCGTGAAAAAGTTCGTAGGAGCCGTTTTATGCTCACGCCATGAGAATAGGTCATGTTCATAGTTCCACTCGTCATTCTAACATGAGAGAGTACACATTACTCTTAGAACCCCTTCCACTAGACATTCCCTTCTATGTTCGGTTTAACTTAGGAATCCGCGCCCTCATGTAAGAAGTGAGCGGTGTATCCCTTACCATAGTCGTCTTTAATTCTTAAAATCAAGTTAAAATAAAGCAACATTAGTGACAATCTTTCTTCTAAAATAAAACCGAATTAAACTTAATCCTTAGACCGCCTTAGTGTAAAGACCTTTATCTCGTGGGATTTGATCCTTACTTGCCCTTACTAGTCGCCTAGTGCGCCTTGTATGGTTTATCTTTGGTAGCCACTTTGATGGGCTAACAGTGGTGTAAAACGGTAGCAGCCGATAGCTGCGGCAGCGCGAGGTCACCGGCAAGGGGCTCATGTGAAAGGAAGAAGAAGAAGATGATGGTTTTTTTTTTTGAAAAAAAAAATCCGATTTTTATTTTTTTATTATAATTTTTTTCTCAGTTTTTGAAATCCTAAAATTTGAAGTTTGCAAAGTAAACCTAAAAATTTGGGTTTTGAGAGGTATTTATAGCCCAAATTAGGATTTATTGCAATTACATAAATACCTAATGTTTGAAATAACTTTTATGCCCATGTTTTAAACCAATTTAGGAAACTCTAAAATTTCTATTTATAGAAACTTCACAAAACATTAAATAAAACTTAAAATAACATGAAATATAATTTATAAACGTAAAATAATTACTTTGATTAAAATTAATTAAAAGCGAGGGAGTTTTAGAGAGAGCAAGTGAAGAGTGAGAGAGAGAGTGTGTGACAAGAAGTGGTGAAGATGTGAGTTCATGATTGATTGTTCATATTAGGGGGGTATACATAGTGTTTAATATATCATCGTTGAGTGTTAGGGTGTTAAGGGAGCACTACGACGCCCAGAAGCGTGCGCCAGGACGCTCGAGGCGAGGGTTAGGGCTCCCACTAAGAGTTGTGGAGCAGCTCCCTTGGGCGCTAGGGCGTTGGCTGGGCGCCTGGACGCTCTCCCTATGCTATGGCGCTTAACACCCTTAATTTCCATTTTTACGCTGAATATCTCTGTTTTAATGTTTATTTGTTTGCTTTTCTCGTAGTTTAGCTAGTTTTCTCTCCCTTTTTTATCAGTTTTTCCTTGTTTATATAGTTTTTATTCTCTTCGCCCTTTCCAACATAATTTAGCTTATTATCCATAGTATTACTTTATTTTGTGTTTTATCTCATTTTTGTAGGATTTTCAGGCTGATTCGGAAACTGAGACATTACATGAAATGGGAGTAGTATTATTTTTTTCGGTGATTTGGGTCGGCTTTTGCTCAAGTATCTAACGATATCAATAGCTTGGTCCAACTACGTGAGAAGGCTATGAGAGGTGCTTGGAACTCATATTCACAAATAACAGTAAAGAAAAGCCATTGCCTCGAACAAGGAAAGAACATAAAACAGGGGGTAGGGTCCGCTAGGCTATAGGAGCACACGCTACCCTAGCCTAGCGCCCGCTACCCCCTGCTTTGGTGAACTTTAGTTTTCTCTTCTTCAACTTGCCAACTTGCTTTTCGTTTAACCTTTAGTATATATCTGTTTTTTCACCCTTAGAACATATACAAAATAGTTAGAAATAGCTAGAACAAGTAGAAGATAATTAAATTCTCATTTTGCTCTCTAGACTAATTGTATTCAATTTGATTAGTGATTAGTTCTTATTCAATTTCATAAGTTGTAATTCAATCTCTTTAATTCTATTCAAAATTGTTATTCATGTATTTTGGGTTCATGTTCTTTGTTTCTTGGGTTCATTTTCAAGCTTCTTATTCTTTTTTCTTGGTTGATAATCTTCTATTGGGGAATTATTGGAGTAAAGTTTTAAGGTTCTATAATTACAAGTATTCAAGCTTCATGGTACATTTCTAACTCATCTTCATTTACCATTTCAAATTACATATGGTGTAGCAATCTTCTTTACTTGAAGTGTTGTTTTATAAGGCTTTTTATCAAGTTAAACTTATCCTTGTTCTTAATATGCATTATTTTGAAGTTCATAAGCTTTATTCATCATGTTAGACTTGTCCTTGTTCTTTTGCTTACATTTTTTCAAGTTGATAAGCTTCCTTCTCTAGTTAATCTTGTCCTTTCACTATTGCTTTTTTTCCTAATTATTCTCAAGATTAAACCTTGTCCTTGCTTTGATTTTCTTTATTGCTTTTGTAGTTTGATTAAATCACTTGCATAACTTATTTCTTTGTAATAATATTGATAATTAAACAAGATATTTCCCTTTTTATAACTTTTGTTTAGTTTAGTTTATAATCCACTGTCATAACTTATTGCTTTGTTATAATTAGTAATCATGAACAAAAATATTTTTCTAAATAGGAAAATGTGTAGTGAGTAGTTTTTAGTGCTACGGTGTGGGTAAAACCCGCACCTCGTTCATGACATAATTAGGTTCTTAGTAAAAATTGATCTTGGGGGTAACTAGGGTCGTTACATTGGGTTTTAAATCACGTATCCTATAATTTGCTTCCATAGATGTCGTCTTAGGTTCCTCAACGAAGGATCGAGAGATGAAGTTGAGTCAACATTCCCCATTTTTGATTCGTTTGAAAACCATGAAAATAGGTGTTCAAGTCATGGGACGTTAGTAGTCTTCATGAAAAAGTGCTTAGGATCCATTTTATGCTTATGCCATGAGAATAGGTCGTGTTCATAGTTCAGCTAGTTATGCTAGGAATCTGCGCCTTCATGTTAAAAGTGAGTGGTGTATCCCTTACCTTAGTCGTCTTTAATTCTTAAAATCAAGTTAAAATAAATCAACATTAGTGGAAATCTTTCTTCTAAAATAAATCGACTTAAAATTACTCCTTAGACCGCCTTAGTGTAAAGACCTTTATCTCGTGGGATTCGATCCTGACTTGCCCTTACTAGTAGCCTAGTGATCCTTGTATGGTTTATCTTTGGTACCCACTTTGATGGGCTAACAATGGCGCACAAGGGTAGCAGTCTGCAGCTGCGGCAACACGAGGTCACCGGCAAGGGGCTCATGCGAAAGGAGGAAGAAGAAGATGATGGTTTTTCTTTTTTCGAAAAAAACAAATTCTGATTTTTATTTTTTTAATTGATTTTTTTATTATATTTTTTTTCTCAGTTTTTGAAATCCTATAACTTGAAGTTTGCAAATAAAATCTTAAAATTTGGGTTTTAAGAGGTATTTGTAGGCCCCAAAGTAGAATTTCTTGCAATTACATAAATACCAAATGATTGAAATTACTTTAATGCCCATGGTTTAAACTAATTTAGGAAACTCTAAAATTTCTATTTCTAGAAACTTTTCAAAACATTAAATAAATCTTAAAATAACATGAAATATAATTTATAAACATAAAATAATTACTTTGATTAAAATTTATTAAAATTTCTTTCTTCTAATATTTTTATTGAACTTAATTTCTCATTAAAAATAATAAAAAATATTTATAAAAATCGAAAATAAGTATTTAAAGTACATGAAAATATGGGGTATTATAATAATATTGATAATAATATCTGTTTGGCGCAGTTTCCGAGGTATAGCGTGAAAACCGAGAAAGTTTTAGAGAGAGAAAGTGACGAGTGAGAGAGAGAGTGTGTGACAAGAAGTTGTGAAGATGCGGGTACATGATTGATTGTTCGAAGGAGGGGGGTATGCATAGTGTTGGATGTATCATCGTTGAGTGTTAGGGCATTGGAGAGCACTAGGACGCCCAGAAGCAAGCGCCAGGACGCACAAGGAGCGCCCAGACGCTCGAGGCGAGCGCCAAGGCTCCGACTGAGAGTTGTGGAGCAACTCCCTTAGGCGCTAGGGCATTGGCTGGGCGCCTGGACGCTCTCCCTGCTCTATGGCGCTCAACGCCCTTAATTTCCATTTTTATGCGGAATATCTCTGTTGTACTGTTTATTTGTTTACTTTTTTTGTAGTATTCTAAGTTAGTTTAGCTAGTTTTCTCTCCCTTTTTCCTCAGTTTTTCCTTGTTTATATAATTTTTATTCTCTTTCCCCTTTCCTACATATTTTAGCTTATTATCCCTTGTATTACTCTATTTTGTGCATTATATCATTTTTGTAAATTTCCAAGCTGATTCGGAAATCGAGACATTACATGAAATGGGAAGAGCATTATGTTTTCCGGTGATTTGGTTCAGTTTGATCGAAGTTTAAAGGTTTTCGTCAAGATCCTTTTGGCTTCTGCTCAAGGATCTATCGATATTGCAAGTTTGACTAGCAATATCTCTAGCTTGGTCCTGCGACGTGGGAAGGCTATGAGAGGTGCTTGGTAACTCATATTCACTAATAACATTAGAGAAAAGCCACTGCCTCGAACAAGGAAAGAAAGGAAAACAGGGGGTAGCGCCCACTAGGCTACGGGAGCGCCCGCTACCCCTTGCTTTGGCAAACTTTAGGTTTCTCTTCTTCAACTTGCCCACTTGCTGTGGGTTTAACCTTTAGTATATATATATTTTTTTTCATTAGTAGAACATATAAAAAATAGTTAGAAATATTTAGAACAAGTAGAAGATAATTAAATTCTCATTTTGCTCTCTAGACAAATTGTATTCAATTTGATTAGTGATTAATTCTTATTCAATGTCATAAGTTGTAATTCAATGTCCTATAATTCTATTCAAAGTTGTTATTCAAGTATTTTGGGTTCATGTTCAAGGTTACTTGGGTTGATTTTCAAGCTTCTCAGTCTTTTTCCTTGATTGATAATCTTCTATTGGGACATTGTTGGAGTACAGCTCTAAGGTTCTTTAATTACAAGTATTCAAGCTTCATAGTACATTTCTAACTCATCTTCAATTACCATTGCCAATTACATATTGTGTAGCAATATTTTTTGCTTGGAACTGTTGTTTTATAAAGCTTTTTATCAAGTTAAACTTATGCTTGTTCTTAATTTGCATTATTTCAAGGTCATAAACTTTCTTCATCAAGTTAAACTTGTCCTTGTTCTTTTGCTTACATTATTTCAAGTTCACACACTTCCTTCTCAAGTTAATCTTGTCCTTGCACTATTGCTTTTTGTCTTAATTATTCTCAAGATTAAACCTTGTCCTTGCTTTGATTTTCTTTATTGCTTTTGTAGTTTGATTAAATCACTTGCCTAACTTATTTCTTTGTAATAATATTGATAATTAAACATGGTATTTCCCTTTTTATAACTTTTGTCTAGTTTAGTTTATAATCCATTGTCATAACTTATTTCTTTGTTATAATTTGTATCATGAACAAAAATATGTGTTTACATAGTAAAATGTGTAGTGAGTAGTTTTTAATGCTAAGGTGTGGGTAAACCCTAACCTCCTTCATTCAAAACTGAGCTTGGGGGTAACTAGGGTCGTTACTGATACGACACAAGATGATAACTTCGAAGGTTTGTTGATGGCTTTTAAGAATAATGTAAGTATGGGGGAGATAATAGCTTATGGGGATTCAAGGCTTTTGGGATCTTCGAAGACATCATCATGGTTGTGTATGGTGGCACACGAAAATACTTGATCATTGAAGCAAAGGAAAGAATGGTGGAGTTAGGGGAGTAAGATGGTTTTGCCTATGCGTTTTTCCCACTTCACTTGATAGGGTTTTCTCATTTTTAGGCATTGAGTCTTTTAACTCTTGAAGTGTCTTAATCATCAATTACAGCCTGATACACATGGAGAATGACTTCTTTACTGTTTCTTGATTAAAAGATTGAATCTTGAAAGGTTTCTTGAAGATTTTAAGAAAAACGTACAAAATGGCGCAAAATTGGACGATCTTGGGTGAAGTCTATTTTGACGATTTTTGTTGAGTTTGGGTAAATCTGATTTTTGTGTAATTCTGGATGCAACCTGTTGATTATCTTGATTATCAAGGAAAGAATAAGTTTGTTAGGATATTTTTCAGATTAGATAGAGTTTGTTAGCATATTTTAGCAAGTTGCGTGGCATGCAGTGATGATGTGGCATTCTTATCTTGTGAGTCATTGATGAGTCACTAGATTAGGGTGAATTTTCTTAATGTTGTGCGTGTAAAATTAGGTTAGTTTAGTTAGTATTTGTTGGTGATTGTGACTATAAATAATCCCAATATTAGTTTGTAAAAATTCAGATTTGAACATTGAATAAACATTGATTGTTTATGTTTGCTTGTTTTCTACAAAACAAACCAAAACCGAAGGTAAGAAATTTTCGAGTGTGTAAAATTTCAAACTTCTTAAAAGAGTTGATGCTTAGGCTTTATACTTTTGTGATGATAATTTTTGGGATTGAGGGTGCTTAGCTTTAATCAATTTATAAAATTATTCGACTTAGATCGATTTTCTTGGTGCTTGGCTTTAGAGAAAACTGAACTAAGGACATATCCTTGTGAGTGGCAATTTTCTTATCAACATTCACATCAACTTTTGGTGCTCTCGTTGAGAGGACATTAATCCTCAAGGTTATTGGTATCAATTTCATTGTTGAAATAAAAGTAATCATGTCCGCTGATGATGTAAATACTCCTAAGATCACCACGGAGGAGTTGCGCAAAGACATCGATGAACTAAAGGCTATTTTTGAGGCCACCATGAAAGTGACTTTGCCGAAAAATTAAAATCACCAAGAAAGTCTAAAGGTGTATGTAAAGGGGAGAATGATTCTAGCTCTGATGATGAGCAAGTAAGCTCAAGGAAGTGCACGAAAACCTAGGAAATAATATTCATCAAGTTCTAGTAATGAAGAGCCTATGAATAGGCGCAGAAAGAAGGAAAGGCCTAAAGATGATGATCGCAATCTTAAACTGGATATTCTTGAATTCAGTGGAAGTTTGGATCCTGAAAAATTCTTGGATTGGCTAAGAAGGATTGAACGAATCTTTAAATATACAGAGTATGATGATTGAAAATCATACAGATTGCAGAATTAAATTTGACGGGCTTGGCTAGCTTGTGGCATGAAGGTATGCAAAAGAAAAGAATGAAGGATGGGAAGTCCAAAGTAGCCACTTGGACGAAATTAAAGAAGGAGATGAGGAGAAATTTTGTTCCTCAAGATTACGAGCAAGGTAAATTCATAAAGATGCATACTTTAAGGCGAGATCGAAAATCAGTTGAAGAATATACATCTGAATTCCTCAATTTGATCACCATCTGCGATCTAGAATAAAAAGAGGATCATCAAGTTGCTCGTTATGTTGCTGGTGTAGATGAGAGAAGAAGAGAAAAGGTGGAATTACAACCTTATTGGACCTTTGATGAAGTTTGCAAGGTTGCATCTAGGGTTGAGAAGCAATTTTCAAAAAGACCAAGTACTTTTTCGAAACCCTTTGTGAAGAAAGAAGGTGTCATTGTTTCATTTAAACAAAATTTCGATTCCACTTCAAAACCTCCTCCATATATCAAGGATAAAGTCTCTGCTACTAAGCCTTCACTCGCTGATCAACGCACATGTTTCAAGTGCAAGGGTCAAGGCCATATCCAGAAGGATTGTCCTCATTCAAGGGTTCATACTACTCGAAATTGGGCAGATGATGAAAACTTTGAAGAAGAGGAGAATGAGCAACAGGAGGATGGCAGAAATTATGATACTTAGGAAGAGGAGATTGAGGAAATTGCTCCTGAGGTGCATGGCCAGAATTTAGTCCTCCGAAGGGTTTTGCAATCTAAAGTTGCGCCACCTACAGAGAATCAAAGGGATAAAATTTTCATCACCAGGTGCAATGTTCTAGGGAAATTATGTGATCTAATAATTGATTCAGGTAGTTGCACTAATGTAGTCTCCACAGTATTGATCAACAAATTAGAGATTCCTACCACTTAACATCCTCAACCATACAAGTTACATTGGCTCAGTAACACAAGTGACATCAAGGTGAACAACACAAGCTATGGTTAGTTTCAAGATTGGAAATTTCGAGGATTAGGTGCTCTGTGATGTGTGTCCTATGGATGCGTGCCATATATTTCTTGGAAGACCGAGGCTATGTGATAGATTCGTACAGTTTGATGGGAGAATAAACATATACATCATTAGGAAATAGGCACAAGGAAACCCAGTTGCGCTGAAACCTTTTAAAAGTTCGAAATTTTTGAAAGTTGTGAGCAATAAGAAGGGTGTTTTGTTAATTGATAAAAAAGCCATGGCGCAAGAGGTAAAGAATTTTGAGAAGTTCTATGTGTTGATGGCTAAGGAAGTGCAAGAGAAAGCAACGAGCATCCCTCGTGAATTGCGCCCCTTGTTGCACGAATTTCATGACATATTTACTGAAGAACTGCCACTAGGGTTGCCACCCATTAGAGGAATTGAACATCAGATTGATTTGGTTCCTGGAGCTCAAATTCCTAATAAATCAACTTACAGGTGCAATCCAGAAGAAACAATAGAAATTCAAAGACAGATTGAAGAGTTGATGGCAAGAGGGTATGTTAGGGAAAGCATGAGTCCATGTGCAGTACCAACATTGATTGTTCCTAAAAAGAATGGATCATGGAGAACGTGCATTGATTCTAGAGCTGTGAATAACATCACCATCAAATAGAGGTTTCCTATTCCTCGATTGGATGATTTATTGGAAGAATTGTTTGGCTCACTAGTGTTTACCAAGATTGATATGAGGAGTGGTTACCACCAAATCAGAATGAAAGAGGGTGATGAATGGAAAACAGGGTTCAAAACTACTCTAGGACTCTATGAATGGTTAGTTATGCCTTTTGGTGTTACTAATGCTCCTAGTACTTTTATGAGATTGATGAATGAAGTTTTGAAGCCTTTCATTGGGACGTTTGTGGTTGTATACATGAATGATATATTGGTATATAGTGCAAGTGTGGAAGATCATCTGCAGCATCAAAGAGGAGTGTTTGAAACTTTGAGAAAGCAAAGGTTGTAAGCTAAGCTCGAAAACTGCTCATTCATGGTCCCAAGTGTGACATTCTTAGGTTACATTGTTTCTAAGGATGGTGTTTCCGTTGATCCTTCGAAAGTAGAAGCTATTTAATCATGGCCAGTTCTGAAATCTGTGACTGAGGTGCGTGCTTTTCATGGTTTAGCTTCTTTCTATAGAAGATTTGTGAAGAATTTCTCTCATGTAGTAGCACCTATGACCGAGTGTATCAAGAAGAACTAGGAGAAGTTTGAATGGACCAAAGATGCGCAAAAGGCATTCAAATTGGTGAAGAAATTGCTTTGTCAAGCTCCTATCTTATCTTTGCCAGATTTTTCGAAACCTTTTGAAGTTGAGTCAAATGCTAGTGGCGTGGGGATTAGTGCAGTGTTGGTTCAAGGTAAACGGCCTGTAGCTTATTTTAGTGAAAAATTGAATGGAGCAAGGTCGAATTACTCTACCTATGACAAAGAATTCTATGCTATTGTTCAAGCATTGAATCATTAGAGTCATTATCTGCGTTCAAGTCACTTTATATTGCATTCTGATCATGAGGCTCTGAAGCATATCAAAGATTAACATAAACTCAATCCAAGACATGCTAAGTGGGTTGAATTTTTGCAGTCTTTTCACTTTTCATCAAAGTACAAAGAAGGCAAATCTAATGTGGTTGCTGATGTGTTATGAAGGAGGTATGCTTTAATTGGTGTTCTTAATTTCAAATTGCTTGGTTTGGAGTTGATTACACAATATTACGAGCAAGATGGAGATTTTGGACCTATTTATTCACAAATTTTGAAGGGTTCAATGGGATCTTATGTGCTACATGATGGATTCTTATTCAAAGGGAATCTACTTTGCATCCCTAAATGCAGTATTCATGAATTACTAGTCAGCGAAGCACATGGAGGCAGAATTGCAGGTCACTTTGGTATTAAAAAGACATTGACAATGTTGCAAGAGAATTTTTATTGGCCTAGAATGATTGCTAATGCGGAAGCAGATATATCACAATGTGATGTTTGTCAAAAAGCCAAGGAATCCTTCCATCAAGGATTCTACACGCCATTTCCAGTGCTAGAAGCTCCTTGGGATGATATTTCTATGGATTTTATAGTGAGATTGCCTAGAACTGCAAGGAAAAGGATGCTATAATGGTTGTGGTTGACAGGTTTTCGAAGATGGCTCACTTCATACCTTGACACAAGACTGATGATGCTGTCAATGTTGCAGAATTATATTTTCGAGACATTGTTCGGTTACATGGAGTTCCGAAAACAATTGTCAGTGACAGAGACACGAAATTCATTAGCTATTTCTAGAAATCATTGTGGGGTTTGATAGGAACGAAATTTCTCTTCGGTACTTCTTATCATCCACAAACAGATGGTCAAACTGAGGTCACTAATAGAACCCTAGGCGTTCTACTTCGTTGTTTGGCAAGTAAGACACAAAAAGATTGGGACTTCAAGTTAGCTCATGCAGAATTTGCTTATAATCGTTCACCAACATATGCCACTAAACATTCACCTTTTGAAGTTGTTTATGGAATCAATCCCAAGCTACCTATTGAATTCGTGGCTATTCCTAAAGGAGAGCTCGTTCACAAAGATTTTTTAGCTAAACTTGAATACATGCAGAAGTGATATGCACAGGTTGGAGCAAGAATTGTGTATGTGAATGGTATCTACAAAACAAGAGCTAACAAGCATAAATCCAAACACACATACAAAGAAGGAGATTTGGTATGGTTACGTTTAAGAAAGGAGAGATTTCCTAATCAAAGGAAAAACAAACTAATGCCTAGGTGTGATGGACCATTCAAAATCGTGAGCAAGATAGGGGACAATGCATATAAACTCGAATTGCCATGTGAATATGGTGCGGATGCCACGTTCAACATTGGTTATTTGTCTCCTTATGTTCCTGCTGATCAACTTCGAGGTTTGAGGACAAACTCTTTTGCAGAAGAGGAGGATAATACGAAACAAGATGATAACTTCGAAGGTTTATTGATGGCTTCTAAGAATGATGCAAGTATGGGGGAAATAATGGGTTATGGGGATCCAAGGCTTTTGGGATCTTCAAAGACATCATCATTTGTGTGTATGGTGACACACGAAAATACTTGATCATTGAAGCAAAGGTTAGAACGGGGGAATTAGGGGAATAAGATGGTTTTGCCTATGAGTTCTTCCCACTTCACTTGATAGGGTTTTCTCATTTTAAGGCATTGAGTCTTTTAATTCTTGAAGTGTCTTAATCATCATTTACAGCCTTAAACACATGGAGAATGACTTCGTGAAGGTTTCTTGATTAAAAGATTGAATCTTGAAAGGTTTCTTGAAGATTTGAAGAAAAACATACAAAATGGCGCCAAATTGGACGATCTTGGGTGGCGTCAATTTTGACGATTTTTGTTGAGTTTGGGTAAATCAGATTTTTGTGTAAATCTGGTGTTAATTTGTTGATTGTCTTTATTAACAAGGTAAGAATAAGTTTGTTAGGATATTTTTAATATTAGATAGAGTTTGTTAGGATATTTTAGCAAGTTGCATGACATGTAGTGATGATGTGGCATTCATATCTTGTGAGTCATTGATTAGTCACTAGATTAGGGTGAATTTTCCTAATAATGTGCTTGTAAAATTAGCTTAGTTTAGTTAGGATTTGTTGATGATTATGACTATAAATATCCTCAACGTTAGTTTGTAAAAATTCAGATTTGAACATTGAATAAATATGGATTGTTTAAGTTTTCTTGTTTTCTACAAAACAATACCAATACCGAAGGTAAGAAATTTTGGACTGTGTAAAATTTTGAACTTCTTAAAATAGTTGGTGCTTAGGCTTTAGACTCTTGTGAGGATAATTTTAGGGATTGAGGGTGCTTATCTTTAATCAATTCATAAAATTATTCGAGTCAGATCGATTTTCTTCTACTTGGCTTTAGAGAAAACCGAACTAAGGACTTATCCTTGTGAGTAACGATTTTCTTATCAACATTCACATCAGTTACATTGGGTTTTAAATCACGTAATCTATGACTTATTTCCATAGATGTCGTCTTAGGTTCCTCAACGAAGGATCTAGAGAGGAAGTTGGGTGAAGACTCCCCATGGTTGATTCCTTTGAAAACCATGAAAATAGGTGTTTAAGTCAAGGGATATTACTAGTCTTCGTGAGAAAGTTCTAAGGAGCCGTTTTATGCTCACGCCATGAGAATAGGTCGTGTTCATATTTCCGCTCGTCATGCTAGCTCGAGAGAGTTAACCTGACTCTTAGAACGACTTCCACTTGACATTCCCCTCTACATTCGGTTTAACCTAGGAATCCGCACCTGAATGTAAGAAGTGAGCGGGGTATCCCTTACCTTAGTCGTCTTTAATTCTTAAAATCAAGTTAAAATAAAGCAACATTAGTGACAATCTTTCTTCTAAAATAAAACCGACTTAAAGTTACTCCTTGGACCACCTTAGTGTAAGACCTTTATCTCGTGGGATTCGATCCTTATTTGCCCTTACAAGTAGCCTAGTGAGCCTTGTATGGTTTATCTTTGGTAGCAACTTCGATGGGCTAACAGTGGCGGAAAAGGGTAGCAGGCCGCAGCTGCGGTAGCGCGAGGTCACCGGCAAGAGGCTCATGCGAATGGAAGAAGAAGATGATGATGGTTTTTTTTCGAAAAAAACAAATTCCGATTTTTATTTTATTTTTTTAATGTTTTTTTCCTTAGATTTTGAAAGACTAAAACTTGAAGTTTGCAAATTAAATCTGAAATTTTGGGTTTAAAGAGGTATTTATAGGCCCCAAAGTAGAATTTGTTGTTGCAATTTCATAAATACCTAACGTATGTGAACATGAATTATTGTTTGGTTGACTGGCATGAGAAATATGCTATTATGAATGTATGATTCTTATATTTAGTTGACATTCCACATCTATAGCACTATTAATTTATCTTGAGTCATTGAAATGTTAAAATTATTCTAAAGTTGGCCAACGGTTAATAAAGAGGATTGGGAGTTGGTTGAGTTGGTTAGTTACTTAGTCAACAAGAAAGGTAGTTTGTGAATTTATATTCACATGTTTATTAGAAATTTAATGAGTTAATATTTTTATAGCCACTCACAGTTTAATGTGTGGTCAGGATAGAAAAATAGTTTGCTGCTCACAGTTAATATGTGGTAAAGGAAGTTTATTTTAATTAAAGGACACACAAGATTGTTTTTAGAATTACTTTAAATTCAAGATAATTAATATTGTTTTGTTTGATGACACACATGCTTCTATGTGTTGTTATGTTCAGTCATAATATTGCTAAACCTGTTAATCACGTAAATTGAAAGAGGATTCGCACCAAAACTCTTGGAATGTATATACCTTGAATATGAACAACGGTGGGAGTTGTATAGAACAGTGGTCTATGAATTCTAATTGGTGTACAAGAAGTTGTATTCTTTTACATTTTAAATGCGCCTAGAATTCCGTCACTATATGTGACATAGGTAATACCTTCTTGGAGTTGCTACCAAGTTGGTGGCCAATAGGGCAATTTTAAAGGATAGGAAACCCATTCGTTGCGAATTCCAAAGCTTAAATATAATAAATAATTTTATTTCAGTTGAGTCTCTGCATAGGTGAAGAGTAGTCAATGGTAAGAATTGCATGTGATGTACCTTCCTTTTATTTTAATATAAATCATGTTTTGCATAGTCTTTTGTATTTATGTACTCACCTTTGCTGATTGTGTGTTTTGTGTGCATGGCTTTGTCTTTGACATGGCCCTACGATGACCCACTTGTTGGCGAGTAGTTGTCTAGAATAAGAGGAAGCTACAGGTACAGGTGGGCCCGCATAATCTTTACAGGTACCGGTTCCGAAGTGTAATAAAGATTTATTTTGGTTTTGACTTTATTGTTTTTTTTTGAGATTATTTCATGTTTTATTTAGCGTTTTAATTTGGTTTGGTTTTTAAAGACTTCCACTATAGTACTATGATAAAATTGTTAGCTGTTAACATGGTGGCAGTAATACTTTGGTTTTTTCTAGTTAATTAGGAGCTTTAATAATTATTATTCTTAATTATTTTCATATTATTTTTCCGGAAAATCTAAAGGAGGAAGTTAGGAATTTCCAGTGTTACAGGGGTCCTTCAATGAGTTAACGATATTTGGTGCACGTTTCCAAAATTTCCCCCCATAAGCTCTATGGGAAGCTCGTTGAAAGGGCAAGGCAGTTCGAAATCCTTAGATTCGTTGAATTGCCATCACTAGTACATAAATCATTATTTGCTGCAGTGAAAAAGGGGTTATTTGCTCCGGATTTTGGCCGCAGCAAATAGAGTACCAGCTGTAGGGGCCCCGGATTTTAGGGTCCCAAATTTTTTGTTCACCTTCTCCAAACCGTCCATAGGTTGAGTTAAACCGAAAAAATTGGATTGAGGAAAGGTGAAATGGACTTTTTCAGAAGTATTTTGCAAAAAAACAAGACCGCAGGAATTTCAATCGCGCTAGCGTGGTAGCGTCACAAACTTTGTCACGCTAACAATGCAACACAGCAAAGTTTGTCACGCTGCAGCAGTAGTGCTACAAACTTTGTGACACTGCGACGTTAACTTGACAATGTCTACCGCGCTATGCTATTATAGTGTTTTTTTAATTTCTAATTACCTTTTCTCGAGTGAGATTATATCAATGAAAACGGACGATGCTAGTAAGGAGTCGCCAATGGGTTTTAGGAATCAAACTCATAAACCGTGTATTTAGATTGATTTACAAATGGGAACGAATACGGGACGATAATCTAAATTGCACGATTAACCCTTTCAATCCCATGGGGATGACTCCAAGTTATAATCATACAAACCAAAGGTTGGATTTGGGTGTGAAGGTATTAATATGGCGGAGTGCGTCATATTAGCCCGTATGCGAACATTACTAGTTTTCTCTCAATTATACACAAGTTATATAAAGAACCACAAAATAATAATTTACAACCTAACACAAAATTACTATTATTACGGTGAAATCATATAAAACTAATTAATTTAGCCAAATCGTCGTTAAGATTAGTTCAAGGTTCCTAGTATGATACAATTTGTCTAAAAATTATCTTATGTTAATGTGATAAATTAATTGAAATTAAGTCCTTAAACAAAAAAATTTTGAAAAATTAAAATAAGTATACAAATAAATAGATACAACAATCAATATATAATGTTTATTTTAAGACTCTCATAAAACTTACAGTTCTGGCATGATTATTGTTTCTTCGAGTATTAAGTTGGACAAAGTTTCGAATTTAATCCGTAATAGAAATTAACCAACTTTGTCAAAAATGAAATAAAAAAATAATTTGATGGTGAAAAGCTTAAGTGTAAAGAGAAAAGGAGAAAACGAGAGAGTACGTAGGTTTAGGAGAATGAGAGAATGTCGGTTTTGGAAGTGTGAGAATGGGTAGAAAAAATCAATAAAGTCAAGAGGATCGTTTTAGAGAAGTAAAAAGGGTATTTATAAGGAAAATGTGTAGCGCGACAGGTTTTATCAAGGTGGCAAGGTACCGTTACAAGTTTTGTGACGCTGGCCAGCCAGCATGACACAAGCTGTCACGCTGCACAACTTTTAGTCGCGCTACGCTAAAACTCGTATTTTTTAAGTCAAATATTGGGCTTATATAAAAATCCAATAATATAAATAGGATTTTTTTTATAAATATTTTGTAATTTACGAAAAATAGTAAAATTAAGTCCAATAACATCAATTGTCCAATAATCTAGAGAAGTGGGTTTTATTGTTCATCGTGGAGACTTACCACGGGACCAGGGACTAAATTAGGTGTCTACAGTTAGCCCCCACTTTGATTGAGTCTGAGTAAGATGAAAATCAAAGTATGCTCGAATCGCTATTAGATATTTCCATATGCAGAACCAAGGGCTCCTTATTAACCAATGGGTGTATCAAGATTTTAGAAAGCAATGGCTTCCAGAACTTAAAAACCTTTTTTGTTTTCGAAAATTTAAATAGTTATTTTCTTAATAATACACTTTTTTACTTTGAAATCGACATATAAAAAATAAGTGTTATTAAATTCGTTTATTTATTAAAACGTTTTAAATTCAATTTTATAAGCCAAAGTAATAAATTAGTCTATTTTTTACTAATCTAGTTAATTCGCTTATTTACTAAAATATTTGAGCACAATAGGGTAATATAATTCCTTATTTATTACTAATTTAGTAAATTCGTTTATTTACTAAGAGTATTTGAAGAAAAGGTAACGAAATTGCTTTTTTATTATTATTTTAGTAAATTCACTTATTTACCACAGAAGCGTTTGATGAAAAGGTAATAAATTCGCTTATTTGTTACTATTTTAGTAAATTCGCTTATTTATTACAATTATAGTAAATTCATTTATTTATTAAAACAATTTGAGGAAAAGGTAATAAATTCGCTTCTTTCTAAAAAAGTGTTTGAAGAAAAGGTAATAAATTCGCTTATTTCTTACTATGTTTAGTAAATTCGCTTATTTACTAAGAATATTTGTAGAAAAGTTAATAAATTCGCTTATTTATTACTATTTTTAGTAAATTCGCTTATTAACTAAGAACATTTGAAGAAAAGGTAATAAAGTCGCTTATTTATTACTATTTTAGCAAATTCATTTATTTACTAAAGAATATTGGAAGAAAAGGTAATAAATTCGGTCGTTTATTACTTTTTGAGTAAATTCACTTATTTATTGAGTTTGTTGATTTTTTCTTTGATAAATTCACTTGTTATTACTATTTGGAGTAAATTCGCTTATTAACCGAAATTAATGGAAAAAATGTATTAAATTCGCTCATTTATTACTATTTTGAGTAAATTAGCTTGCTTAATGAAATTATTTAATAAGTGTAATAAATTCGCTCATTTATTACATTTTTGTGTAAATTTGCTTATTTACCGAAATTATTTAAAAATGTTATAAATTCGCTCCGTTATTAATATTTTGAGTAAATTCGCTTATTCAACGAAATTATTGAAAAAAGGTAATAAATTCGTTCATTTATTACTATTTAGAGTAAATTCGCTTATTTAATAGAACTATTGATAAAAGCTAATGATGTTGTCATAAAATCACAAACCATAACTAAATGTATTTTTCCTTTTGAGTATTTTGGATAAAGGAGTGAGAAAAGGGATTAACATCAAAAACAAACTGAAAGCACCTGAAAATACAACAAAGTACAATCAAGAACGCTAGCTTTGTAGCATCACAAACCCAACCATGTTGGTGCGTCAGCGCGACAATAGAAAAGGCGCTAAGACCTTCATCATTTGTTGTGTTTTAAATGTTGCTCAAATTCTAAAAGTTTATGTTCAATTGATAATACATGGTAGTGTTGTGTAGGGACATTGGCGTGGTTTCATTGTCGGGCTTGAGTGATGGCGCTGCGGAATTAGTCGTGCTACATGTTGTAGCATGGTAGAGTTAGTCGCGCTAATGAGGCAGGGTGTTTGGGTTTGTGACGCTGAGGTGTTAGCGTAGGGCATTGTCTTGCGCTAATCTGCTCTGTCCTTTAAGTGCTTCTTCATTTGTAATGTAACTGATTCTATCTCAAACATTCTTTAACTAAGTTAATTTTGACAAATATGAGATGAATTTGTGCTTACATGTTGACTTAGAGAATTATTTGTTATAACTTATTCAAATGTAGTCATACAAGTGTTCAAGCATATGAAATAATTTGTTTTATAATGATTATTGAAGAATGCTCCAAGCATTGTAAGAGTAGTACGCTTTTACTTTATTAAACAAAAGTGCTTTGGCAAATGATTCTCTAAATGATGTTATAGAATGAAGTATAATGCTCCATGAACTATTGAGAAGTGCTCTTGATTAGTATGACTCGTTAGCTTTTGGATGTCATGATTAATATATTTTGACATTTTTAAGAGCGGTAGATTCTTAATTTAATAATCAAAGTGATAGTGCTCTTGATTAGTTTATCATAAGAGTAATGGTCTCTCAATTAATAATCAAATAGTGAAAATGCTCTTGATTAATTTATTTTAATTATAAGAGTAATGAGCTCCTAATTTATAACCAAAAATGGAAATGCTCTTAATATTTATGAAGCAACATGCTCTAAGAATAAGAAATGAATTATCCCATTATTTAGTATGATAAAAGTAAAAATGCTCTTAATTTTATCTCAAATGACATAGCGCAAGAAAATTAGTAGCGCAGCTGCTGTAGCGTGACAAACTTTGTGGCGCTATGTTATGGAGCACTGCATAATTTGTTGCGCTTGTTAAGTAGCGCTAAAAATGTTGTGGCCCTCCTCATTTAGCGCTACAAAGACTGTGGTACTACGCTTTTTAAATTTTCTGGCTCTTTTTTTTATGGTAAAAGCTGTTCATGTTTAACTTCATTAATTGTTCTTGTATTATTGACTAGACCTTGGGCCTTTTATTTTTCGCATATATCTAATGAGCTATATTTTGAGACTATGGGTCTGAGTAGGGGAAAAATGGCAATATTTTGTGGAGGATTATTCGTCTTATTCCCCAAAAATAATCGCCAAAATAGAGCTTCAAGTGATTCCATGTTTCTTTTTGTATATATATATATAAGGGGAAACAAGCAAATGTCATAAGCTTAAGGAGATTTTGAAGTGATGAGGATTTTAAGTGGTACTCTCAAGTTGCACTCAAAATTCACGTGAAACCCAATTAAATCTCCACTCCTAGAAAATTTTAATTGAAGACTAATTGATCAATACACTCCTGTAATTAATTGACTAGGATCTAAATTTTTTTATCACTCTTGACTACAAAATTTATGAAGAAAAACTTGAGCAAAACTCATGCGAAATTGCACAAGGAATTCGTAAACTTTCTTTATTTAAAATTCAATGTGTAAAACTTATGTGTTTTTACGAAGAATTACCAAGCTATTTATATAACATCGTAAGACTAAGTCCTAACTACTTTCTAAGACTCAAGGACTCCTAATTCACGTCTAAACACAAGGCTGAATTTCAGCTTACATGACTCAAAATATGACTCACAAGATAAGAATGCCACATCATCACTGCATCTTGACCTTATATTGCTTAACAAACTCTAACAACTTATCTAATCAAGAAATTATCCTAACAATTTAAATAAATAACTAATAAACATGATAATCATCAAATTTAATACTAAAAATCAAGAAATAATCTTGATGCCCAAGATTACCAAAAATCGTCAAAAATCACGCCACCAATTTCTGTCAATTTTTGCACAATTCTTTAAGATTTCCAAGAAACTTCAAGAAATATTTCAAGATACAATTTTTTAATAAAGAAACCTTCAAGAATCTATCCTCCATGTATTTTAGCATAATTATGATGATCAAGACTCCAGAAAAAATAATAATAATGATGTCCAAAATGAGAAAACCCTATCAAGTGAAATGGGAAAAACTCATGGACCAAACCAACTTGTTCCCTGTAACCACCACTGTGATCCATCCTGTCAGTGCGTTAATTAAAGTTACTATCACTTAACTTAACTAAAGGCTCACTCCACCATTGACAAAGTATTAATGATCACCATCCATAGTGTTGGCTCGGAAGCCACCACTATCACTAGAATTTACAGTGTTAATCTTAATCATTGTCACCTGTACCTATGATTTATCCTTAACAAAACCAATGGGATATATTATTAGGCTAATAGGTTCATCCAGTGTTGTTATATCATAGTATATCTCACTTGTACTCAAATTTACATCATTCTCCCCTGGTTGAAAAGAATTTGCCCTCAAATTCACATCATCATAGTATGGCGTGAGATCCCCAATATTGACAGTAGCATTTACATTACCATACTCATTAGACAAGTGAATTTTATAAGCATTATCACCACATACCTCAATCACCTCAAAAGGCCCATCAGCTCTAGGCATCAATTTATTCTTCCTTTTATGAGGAAAACGTTCCTTTCTTAGATGAATCGATACAAAATCACCAGGTTTGAAAACATGCTAAGTTCTTTTCCTTTTAGACCGCCTCCTGTAGATGTCATTCATCTTAGAAATCTTCTTTTTCACTGCTTCACACGTTTTATTGAAGACTTCCACTCTCTTTTGCGCATCTACATGGATTTCGTCCCTAGCCAAGGGAATCAGATCAATGGGCATATATGGATTGATTCCATACACAATCTCGAATGGGGAATGTCCTGTGGTAGATGAAATAGCTCTGTTATAAGCTAATTTAGCATGACAGAGGCGCACATCCCAATCCTTCTGTGTCTTACTCACAAGCCCACGCAACAAAGTGCCTAATGTTCTGTTTGTGACTTCCATCTGCCCATCTGTTTGAGGGTGCTGAGAAGTACTAAAATGCAGCTTGGTACCAACAATCTTCCACAGATACTTCCAAAAGTGACTTAAAATTTTCGAATCCCTATCACTCACCACACTTCTTGGAATTCCATGTAGCTTCACAATCTCCTTAAAGTATAGATCAATAACATGTTGAGCATCGTCTGTTTTATTCATGGCTACAAAATGCACCATTTTTTAGAACCTGTCAACTACTACCATTATTGATTCATGTCCCCTTTGTGTCCTTGGCAAGCCAATTCGAAAATCCATACTAACACTATGCGAGGGTGTATCAGGAACTAGTAATGGAGTGTACATCCCTTTGACAAAAGTTGACTTTTCCCTTTGACATGTAGCACATTTGGAAATGACTGATTGAATAGCTCCTAACATTTTAGGCCAATAGAAATATTCACTCACCATATCCTAAGTCTTATGAATTCCAAAATGTTCGGCAAGTGCGCCACCATGAGCCTCCCGTATCAACAATTCACGTACTCCACTTTTAGGAATGCAAAGTTAATTGTTTCTGAATACGAAACCATCCTAAATTGTTTAGTTCCTTGAGGGGTGTTGATACTTTGCAGCAAAATCCGAATCACTGACATATAACTCTTTCAGGTGCTAAATTCTAAGGACTCTAGTATCAACTGTAGCAAGCAGATATGATTTCCCTGATAATGCATTAGCTACCACATTATTCTTGCCTTCTTTGTACTTGGATGAAAAAGCGAAAGATTAGAGGAATTCCACCCACTTGCCATGTCTGTGGTTGAGTTTATGTTGATCATTGATATATTTCAAGGCTTCATGATCTGAATGCTGAATAAAATGTTTAGGGCGCAAATAATGCGGCCAATGGTCCAATGCTCGAAAATGGCATAAAATTCACGATCAGAATTGGAGTAGTTCAGTTTGGCGCCACTCAGCATCTAAATGAAGTATGAAACGGGCTTCCTTTCTTGAATTAGTACTGATCCAATTTCTACACCACTAGCATCACATTCAACCTCAAATAGCTTATCAAAATCAGACAACACCAGTATTGGTGCATTGCAAAGTCTCTCTTTCACCTCATCAAAGGCTTCCTGTGCTCGTTGGTTCCATTTGAATTCTCCCTTTTTCATTAATTTAATAATAGGAGCTATAATAGTAGAGAAAATTTGAATGAATCACCTGTAGAATGATGCTAGGCCATGAAAACTCCTGACTTCATGAACATTAGTAGGTATCTTCCAAGTCTTAACAGCTTCAACTTTGGATGGATCTACCATAATTCCTGTGGCACTTACAGTGTATCCTAGGAAAACAATATTTTCCAGCAAGAAGACACACTTTTCAAGTTTCCCATACAATTTCTACTCACGCAATTTACTAAATAAATGCCTCAAATGGTCTAGGTGTTCATGAATGTCTTTGCTGTAAACAAGAATGTCATCCAAATAGACAACAATAAACTTGTTCAAAAATGGTCTTAATATCTCATTCATCAACCTCATGAACGAACTTGGTGCATTGCATAGACCAAAAGGCATCACCAACCACTCATATAGACCTTGTTTAGCCTTAAAAGCAGTCTTCCATTCATCCCCTTCACGAATTCTTATCTGATGATAACCACTTCTCATATCTATTTTCGAAAACAAGCTTGCACCATGTAACTCATCCAACATATCCTCAAGTCTAGGCATAGGAAACCTATACTTGATGGCTATGTTATTCACTGCCCTAGAATCAATTCACATTCTCCCGGAGCCATCTTTCTTAGGCACCAATAAAGCCAAAACTGCGCATGGACTCATCGATTCTCGAACTAGCCCTTTCTGCATCAATTCATCAATCTGGCGTTGGAGTTGTTTAGATCCTCAGGATCACATCTTTATGCAGGTTTATTAGGAATTGTTGCGCCAGGTATGAATGCAATTGCATGTTAAATTCCTCTAATTGGGGGTAGTTCATCATGCAATTCATTAGGAAACATATCATCAAATTCTTCTAGCAAAGCAGTGAGTCGTAAATCTGTTGATACTTTATTTGATGTTGCTTCCTTTACAAAAAGAATAAATGCAGGGTTCCCTTGTTCTACCTCCTTCTCAAATTCCTTAGCAGAAAGAAATAAACTGGTTTGTTTTTGGTTCTTTCATGCATATGGAGTCAATGGTAGGAGATTGATTCTTTTCTTATCCTTCAAAACTGAGTATACATTTGATTCTCCATTGTGTTGCACCTTCGTATCATATTGCCATGGTCTTCCCAGGAGCAATTGGCATGCAGTCATGGGTACAACATCACGCCACAACTCTCCTTTATACAGTCCAATTATAAAATTGATCAGTGCTTCCTTCTTTACTTCAATTCCTTTTGTATCATCAAGCCAATGTAATTTATCAGGACTATTACGGTCTCTTTGTGTCAATTTCAACCTCTTTACTAGATCTTTTGATGCTACATTTGTGCAGGATCCACCATTAATGATTAGATTGCATAGATAGGGACCAATTTTGCAGATACTTTTAAATAGACTCTCTGTTTGCGTGGTATGCGGTTCCACTGCTAAGTGCAGTGCTCTTCTAACCACAAAAGCTTTTCCACCCTGTAGTAATGGAGGTTGATTCACAGTTTATAGGGTGTCTTCGTCAGAATCCTCACCTCTCTTGTTTTAAATGATGTCCTCATCATCTTCAACCATAATCTCGTAAATTGCTTCTTCAGTTGCCCATAATCTGGCTTGTTCCATAGCCAAGGTGCGTTTTGATGTACAAGCAGAGGCAATGTGACTATAACCTTGACATATAAAACATCTCCTGCGTTCTACATATTCTGCCTTAGAAACCACCTTTTTTGGTTTGTCCCCTAAAGAGCTTCGAGTTGCAGGTAATTGGTTTATTTGTGGTGTATAGTTTGCTTTTGCATTTTTATCTGGAGGAGTGGTGTTTGATCTACCAGCGAAAGGAACGAAATTTCGTGTGGTGTCCCCCTTCATGCTTTTTTCCACCTTTAAAGCCAATTTACAGAGATCATCAAAAGTGTGATATTGAGTCAGATCGATCTCCGTTCAATATTTTTGTTCAAGCCTTTCAAAATCTTGCCATCTTCATATGTTCTCTTTCCTCCAAATCACAAAGAAAAGATAACCTTTCAAACTCTGAACTATAATCACGCACACTCATAGTGCCATGATATGGAGAAGCCAGCTTAACATAATTTTGCAAAACAAAATCAGAAGGGACATATTTGTCATGCAGTTTCTTGTTAAGGTGAGACTAGGTAAATATTTTGGCTTTATTTTGGCGTTTTCTCTTGGCATCAATGCCTTCATACCACAATCCTGCATTCTTGATTACTCTGATGTAAGCAATTTTAAAGGTTCTTTTATCATCAAAACCTTTATAATCAGCAATCTTCTCCACTTGTCTTTCCCATTCCAGATAGTCATCTGGGGAACCTTGGCTAGTGAAGTCATCAAGTTTACTCCCACGATCATCGTATATTTATGCAAAGCTAGCTAGAAGA
Source organism: Suaeda aralocaspica (assembly GCA_016808085.1). NCBI lineage: Eukaryota > Viridiplantae > Streptophyta > Magnoliopsida > Caryophyllales > Amaranthaceae > Suaeda > Suaeda aralocaspica. The sequence goes on from PYUH01000223.1 coordinate 1,642,322, forward strand.
GTATGTACAAGCTAGTTATAATGTAAGTATGCTCAAATTAGTTGTAAATAAGCACGAGGAAAATAACCAAAAATATGCTCAAATGAGCACGGAGGTGCCATAGCATGAGTTAGTAGGAAGCTAGGGAAGGGGGTATCTAAAATTTCCCAAAATCGATTTAAAAAAAATGATTATTTTTTGTACGAGGAGAATGAAGAAGAAAGAATAGTAGAAGTTAAGGATCCAAAGTTGATTACAGTTTTTGTATAATGTGCTTGACAACGCTTATGATTCAAAGGGGAGTGATTTTAGCTTGCTCATTTGATCTTAGATTATGAGCCATTGTCTTATACTTTCTTGATTGTCTTGTTTGAGAAGTTTGTTTCAAATTCAACTATTTGCTACTATTAATGTGATTCTCTTTAGAGAAATAAGATATCAATATATAAATGCTTGCTCAAGTTTTGAAGTGTTGAAGATGATGATGCTTGAAGTAGATGAGTTGCCAAGTTTATGAAGACCAAAACTAGAAGAGATAGGAAAGATTTTGGTGATGAGAGGATGGTATGGAGTCAAAGTGATGTCTCATGATTCCATGTATATGTATAAGATAGCTATAAAAATTCATTCTTTAACAGAAAATAAAGAAGTTGGATGATTTTGCGGAATAAAAAGGAACGAGTATAGGAAGTATGTGAGTGTTTGAGTTAAAACATGAAACTACAATAATTGATAATGGTGAGCATGAGAAAGGAAAGAAGCTTGATGAAGAAGAGTATATGTGAAAAAAAGGAAAGAAGGATGATATGTGTAGATGAACATGACTTGCTTTATGTGACATTAAGGCAATTTTCTATTGAGGACGGTTGTGCATCCTAAAATAAAACAGTATCCAAGACCTTAGGTTGGTCTTGTGTTCAAAGGACCCTTTTTTTTCATAGTCCCTTAAAATTTTACTCATGTTTTATGTCCCTAAGATGTAGGACTATTAAGACCGCGCCTTATGAAAGGTTGCATACGTATCGAATTCGAGTTGGAATCAGGTCTTACGTAGCTCATGCTTCTGAGTTATTGATGTGTTAAAGGTAAAGACACAAGTTTTTTGCATTTTTGTTACATCTCACGGAAGGCTTTTTTAGGGTTGTATCGTGGCTAAGCTTAGGGTGTAAGAAAGAAATGGAAAACAAGGCTCAAATACCCAGAATTAACCCAAACTATGCTACAAACTTGTTCTTTGACTTGAGCAACTCTATTACTTAAAACATTACTTGTTGACAACTTTTCATGCATTTCCATTTACTTGAATTGAAAATCAGAGCTACTTTAACATTATTTGCTTTATGGAATTGCATTTTAATTTATGTCCTCGTAGCATTTCCTATCCCTAGGCTAAGTTTGATGTAGGTTGAAAGAAACAAGCTATGTGTTTAGGCACAAACGGGCTACCAAGAAAGTGGATCATAGAGTAGGTTATTCAAGATAAGGGAGACATTTTTGGGGTTTCAAAGGTGCTTCTTATGTTGGTGTATTGCATCTTTAAATAAACAATGAGTGGACTTGGAGTGAGCCCCCAATTTTTGAGACTTAAATTGAGCCTCAATTGAACTTTTAGGCTCGTGTTGACTTGGCCTAGGGTTAATAAAGTAAAGTTTGTTGGCCAAAAGAGAATTTATTTGAACCACTTTGCTTTAATAACTCAGTTAATGAATTGACACATTTAATTTAAAGGATGTAAAATACAGAGTAAGTTATTCAAGGTGTGGATGCGTCAACTTGAGGATGCATTTGATATGAACAACGTAGTCTATATTACGTCAATTATGCTTTAACTTATTCTTCATTGCATGTTGATTAACTCAACTTGATGAGTTCATTCACTAGTAATTGTTTAAGCAAGACATGATGAGTAGAGAGAGAATGTACAATTTGAAGATGAAATGAATTTCATTTTTTTGATAGTTGAGATTAGTACATAAATGATACTTGAAAGCATAAGTCTCAAACTATACAATGAAAGAAGAAGAAAAGAAAAGAGAGAAATTAAACTAGGGAAGTGAATGGAGTTCTAGTTTTGGTCCAAAACATGTTTCATGTATGTATGCGTCTACATCGCCTTGAATAATGTTCTTCGGATTTTCTTGAGCTTGCATTTGAAGAATTTTAAACGATAACCATAATTGATTGAAACTTCATTATATTTCAGTCCAAACTATAGACCTTGGGTATATTGATCAATATATTCTAATTCGAACATTTAGGAGTAGGTTGAACCATGGGCTCATAATTTAAACACTTAGAATGATGAGTTTGATGCAAAGATGGGATGGAGTGTTTTGAAAAAAAAGTAGTAGCCAATAAAGCACATATTATCACTTTCTAAAGCAAACAAATTTTCTTTTGTTTACATTAGGCATTTTTATATCATTTTGTATGCCAATAATATGTAGCCACCCTTGCAATTTCATATTATAATGATTACACTTAAAAGAATGTGTCCATTTAGTGTGTGTTAATAGATAAAATGTAAAATAAAAGAAAGTGAGTTTTTTATTGAACCATAACGGGCTCTAAAATAACTTAAAACCCTTTTAGTTGTATTTAATTATGTTTTAATTGTGTATAAGTAATTTCAAATAAATACTATATATTCATCAAAATTATTCAAATACATGACTTTTTAGCGCAAAAAAAGTTCTAGCGCTAGCTTTGTAGCGTGACAAAAGTAGTAGTGCTAGCAAGGTAGCGTTATTAAACTTGTGACGCTAACAGTGTAGTGCAATTAGAAGAGTTGCGCTGTTTGTGTAGCATTGTTGAGATACTTACACTGCAAGCTTCTATTGATTTTTGCTAAGTTATCATTAAATTTGTATTTAATGGGTTTGGATTCATGTCCATGTTGCCCATATATACGTTATTTAGGCCTAAATGGGCCTAGTACTAGACTGAACTTTTGAATGATTGGTGACGATGTTATATGTATGTGAGTCATTAAAAACATTGATCAAAATCATGCATTGTCAAGCAATTAGTAAACTTCAGATTATCATTATTGGATCCTTACAAAGAGATGATGAGGGAAGACAAAAAAAGATAGAAGAAAAATAAAAGTAAAAAGAAACAAGACTCCACACTTAGAGTTATAACAATCAAGGTTAATTGATGGGAAGTTCATAGGAAAAATAAAAATTATTAAAATAAAAAAAATTAAATATCATGATTAACGTTGATGGAATTTTTTATTATTTGAGTTCTTTTTTTTTTTTAAAAAAAAAATTAGTTCTATGTGTTTGATTTTTTGAAAATAATACAACGGAAAGTGAGATAGTTAGATTTATTACAAATTAGGAATTAAACTAATAAAATTCTAAATGAAAGGAATTTCTTAGTAAACTTCCAAAAGATTCGAATTATATTAAAAATCTCAAAAAGGTAAAGTATTTTTGAAATCGTTAATATTATTTGAATTTTCTAATAAATATTAAGTGTATAAGTTAGTTTCTATATAATCAAAGATTCTATTAATCAAATCCTAAGAAGATCAAGGATTTGATTAATAATATCTTTTGCAATATTTTATTAACTAAATCAAATATATTGGTGTATAAAAAAATTTCCAAGTAATCAAATGATATCAAAGAATATAATAAAATTTATGGAAAATATTTTATGTAACCATTTAATTTAGTTAGCTAATAAAATATTGTGATTGAAAAGATTTGAAAATATCAGAAAATCTAAATATGCACAAAATATAAAAAAAAAGCAAAACAAGCAACTATACAAAGCAAAAAGGAAGCAATAATTACAAAATAATGGAGTCAAACTACGTTAAGTCATGGTCGGTCAAAAAGGTCCTACATCTAAGGAGTGGGCTCCAACACTTTGCGATATAATAACCATTAGATATGAAGTTTCTCTCATCTAAGTAACATGGGCGGCTTAGAAATTGATGTAGTTGGGATAAGGTTCTATCTTGCTCGGTAGCTTAGAGACCATGGGCCCCACCATGTTAATAGTTCCTCCCCGAAATGTAGAAGTGTCACGGTAATCCTAACGCATGTTTCAAACACATGGAGGCCAAGTGTATGTTACATGTATGCAATATGACTAAAAAAATTCAAATTTTCTAAATTATAACAAGTGTATAATTTGAGAGAAAATTTTCAAGTCTCACCCTCTTTTAGTCCCCGGCAGAGTCGCCACTGTAGGGGCCCCGGATTTTAGCGTCCCAAAATTTTTGGTCACCTTCCCAAAACCATAAATAGGTCGAGTTAAACCTAAAAAATTGGCATAAGAAAAGGTGAAATGGACTTTTTTAGAAGTATTTTGCACAAAAAAGGAGCACAGAAATTTCAGTTGCGCTACCGTGGTAGCGTCACAAACTTTGTCATGCTGACAGTGCAACGCAAAAAAATTTGTCACGCTGCAGCAGTAGCGCTACAAACTTTTTGACGTTGTGACGTTAGCGTGACAAAGTCTGCCGTGCTATGCTATTTTAGTGTTTTTTCAATTTCTAATTATCTTTTTTCGAGTGAGATAATATCAACGAAAACGGACGACGCTAGTAAGGAGTCGCCAATAAGTTTTAGGAATCAAACTCATAAACCGTGTATCTAGATTGATTTATGAATGGGACACGAATACGGGACGATAATCTAAATTGCACGAATAGCCCTTTCAATCCCATGGGGATGACTCCATGTTATAATCTTACGAACCAAAGGTTGGATTCAGGGGTGAAGTTACTAATATGGTGGAGTGCGTCATATTAACCCGTAGGCGGCCATTACCAGTTTTCTCTCAATTATACACAAGTTATATAAAGAAACACAAAATAATAGTTTACAACCTAACACAAAATTACTATTCTTACGGTGAAATCATATAAAACAAATTAATTTAGTCAAATTGTCGTTAAGAAACACCAAGAGTTTTACACTAGGGAATTTTCGAACAATTATGTGTTTGATTAAAGCTTAAGCACCATCAAACTCACTTTTGTTCTCACGTGAATATAAAGCTAATGTACCAATTCAAAAAATAAGGTATATTGTTTTTGAACGAAAACATTAAGGCAAAAATGCACAACAATCAAGTTGATTTTTATTATTCAAAACAATCTATGTTGTTACAATGAAATCTCAAGGGTGTTTATAATATAACCCAACAACTAAATCCTAGAAACTTCCTAGGACTAAAAGCTATCCTAACACACTTGAAAAAGACTCTCAAAATCGTTCAACTTGTCCCCTCGCACAAGTTGCACAACAAACTCATTCCACTTGCACACAAGTTGCATAAGTTGATCTTGCCACTTGCAATGATTCTAACAAACTAAGTTATTATTCTAACAACTTCACTAATTAATTAAAAAACAAAATAATCAAAAATTCTAAAACAAAATAATCAAAAATTCTATCTAAAATACACATCACAAACAAAACCTAACTTTACTTGGACTCCAGATAAAAGAAATCTAACTAAAAATTGTTTTCCATTTTAACATGCGAGAAGAAAAATGAGTAAAATATTATCTTATATATTTTTCTAAATTTTTAAAATATTTTTCCCAAAAAGTAGTTTTAATAAGCTTTCCAAAGCATATTCACACGCCTTCTAAATCACAGCCAGCTGTTAATCAAATATCTTCAAAGTCAGACATACTACAATGCTTTGAAACTATAATTCTATCTTTAGAAGCTCCAAGAAACGTCCTAGATTGAATCTTTTAATCAAAAAACTTTCAAGAACGTGATCCTCCATCATTGTAGACCAAGTATAGATAAAAACACGACAATCACAAACACTTAAAAGCAATTAAAACCTTGAAATGAGAAAAACCCTAGCAAGTGCTGTGGGAAAAAACCAATAGGCAAAACCACAAATAACCCGAATGTAAATTTCATCTTTGTATTCACATGAAATTGGTTGGAACATCAACACGGAGAGAGAAAATCTTGACTATTGCGGCGTCATATTAAATACCTTTTGTGCTAGTGTCAAAAGGGTCCTGAGATCGCCTTCAAGAATCTAAACCTGAATATGTCCCCAATTTGAAAATGAATATTGTGATAATGAGTAATAATAGCGATGAAGATGAAACTAATAAAACTAATCTACTAAAAAACAATAAAATGTTTTTGTGATTTTTTATGATGAAGCAAAATAAAATCACTTTTTGAGCTCTCTTGAATGAGGGGAAGAAAAATTGGAAATGAGGTTGAGAGATGCGAAAATGGCGTTGAGAGATGTTGTAAATGAGGTGAAGAAAGAGGGTATTTATAGTGAAAATTTCTACAGATGAAGGCGGTTTTGTTCGTATGGGTGCAGAGTGTTTGCCCATCCACTTAGTATGGCCTTCTTCCGAAAATTTCGCTGAATATTCCCTTTTGTACAGTGCTTGGGGGGATTGGATCATGACTTCATGCCTCCCTTTTTGTTACTTACCTCATCCCTTACATCATTTCCTTAACAGGGAAGGAAGGAGAAATTTCCTCCTCCCTTCTCGTTTTATTGCGCTTTGATAAGGGATTCTTTGGGCTGAAGGAAGGAGAAGGTTCGCCTTGGGCCCATTACTTGGGCTCAAAAGTTTACCTTCTTCATGACTTTGTTTTAGGCTCGTTCTTGCAGAAAATGCCTTTTCGAGCGTTTCGAAAGTCATTAGCATTATTATAAAAAGTATGGGAAAATATGGGGCAAAATCTAGAAAAATATGGGAAAAAATATTAGAAAATCAAAATATTAGTTTTTTTCTTGTGTTTTTAAGAGTTTTTAGGTGCTTTCAGGTTGGATCTTTCAGCTTGCTTCTCATGACCGGAACTAGTAAGTGACGTGGTATATGTTTATCACCGGCCCAAGCGCGGGGGCAAATATAAGTGTCTACAGAACCCCACACTTTAGCTAAGTCTGTACATATGAATAGTCCCGTAAGACGAAAGCCAAAGTATGAAGAACCTGCAAAGCAAATGTTAGTTTCGCATGTGCCTGATGGCATGTCATCTCCTTAAGAAGCTGCTTGTTCCTTTCGAGTGTGTCTGTTTGTCTGTGTCTGACTCTCATTAGATACACTTCGATCTTTAGAGAGCTCCGTTTAGGTGTCTTCAGCGTAACATTATAGGGAAATGCAATGTTTATTCCTTGAGGTGTCTTTAGCTTTACTGTATAGGAAAATGTAATGCTAATTCCTTCAGGTGTCTTAAGGATTACCATATAGGGAAATGTAATGTATGACAATGGCGCAAGAAACTGATGCCCTATTGTGGCAAGTGTTATGTCGAATGAAGAAGCGCCGTAAATATCTCATACTGTTTGTCGTTAATCTTATAATAGGAGGTCGTAACCATTGTTGTTTTGTGACATTCTTGACTTTAATAGCTTGATGTTTATTTGATAAAGAATAGCCAGTGTGTCAGCTGCTGATAGTAGACAATATCCTTCTAACGGCGTCTGATATCTATTGTTGGGTGTTTGAGTATTGTGTGCATAATTGATCACTCACTAGGGGGAGTTTCAGTGTATATGATATTGAGCTTTATATCGATGATGTCTGGCTCAATGTATTCACTAGGGAATGACCTTTATCAAGATTTGTGTCGATAATCACATATCCACTAGGGAATATGGTGTATCTGAAGTGTTATCTGATTTGTGGAGAATCAAGCAAGAGTTCCTTGTCTCTATGTTCACTAGGGATAAATATTTCAACTTTGCTCCACTAAGGATTTCTTTGCAGAAAGTCGATATCACTAGGGATTTTTGTGTTTTGTTGAATTCTAAGTGTTGACGACCCACTGGTGAGGGTTATGTCATTATTGGAGAGTGATGAACTTTTGAAGTCTTTATTGATCACTAGGGATGTTGGGAGTTTGCATCATGGTTTACTCCATTAGGAAATATTGTACTAAACTCTCCCGGAATATCTCCTAAACCTGCCAAGTAATGACTTACTAGGGATTGACAGAATATAGACCTATTGGGGAAGAATCATCGATTAGAGACTTCATGGGGATAATAAATATTTTTACCATGGTAATTCCGCTTCGCCGGGGAAAAGTTCAGAGATTCATTCTGAAGAGTTGAGAGATTCATTCTTTTGACTTCACTAGGGAGATGAAGAATTTTTCTTTGTCCGGGGTAGTGTAATTTTGACTTTTCTAGGGATAAGAGTCAAGCCACTTCATGGGGAATTTGTTAATGTAATTATAAGTAGTGCACTTGTAAACAAACAAAGAAACTTTGATTTTGTCTTTGATTATGTCTTTTACTTTCTAGGGAATTTTTGATGATATTAGGACTTCTATCGTCTCATATGACAATTATCCCAGGTTCAAAATACCTCTTAGTGCATGATGAAATGCCCCCACGATGAAAAATGGGGGGAATAATTCAAAACCCGAATAAGGAGGCCCTGTGCGCGTGGGCGCACGGCGTGCGTGCCTGCACACAGGTATCTGTTCCTCCTTTTTTTTTTGGAATTTTGCTTTGTTTTGCTTCTTTCTTGCCCATTCACATGCTAATACAGTAGCAAGAAACTCAACTTTTGCCACTTTCATCCTTCTCAAAAATCAAATTCAAGCTTGCAAATCTTACTCAAATCATCTCTAGTTCAAGTATGTGATGTTCTTCATGGTTTTTGGCTATTTATATGGTGTTTTTGGTATGTTTTTGTGAGTGTTTATGTAAATAATGAAATGTGTATGTGATGGTTTTTGATAAAATTTGTTTGGTATTTTGCTTTTATGTGTGGAATGTAGCATTTTGCATTTTGTTTCGCTTAAAATGGTTGAGAATTGAGTGAAAACCAGAGGTTTAAAATATGATGTTCATGGAGGTTATGGTGGTTTTGGATGTTATAGTTCTTGAGAATGTTGGTGAAATATGATCATTTTGTATGCTTAAATTTGTCTAATATAGTGCAAAGTAGTGATTTTGTCATGGCATGATTAATTACTCAAATCCTTGCTCATAGAAGTAGTACTAGTAGATAAGAATGTAGTTCCGGAATGAGTTAGTTCTTATGAATTGATTGCATTTCTGATCTCATGAGTGTTTAAAAACTTTTAGAATTTGACCATTTTGGTGTAAAATGATGTCTTGATCATGGTAGGAGTAAAATTTTAACACTTTACAGACTTTGAAAATTTGAGCTCAATTAGGCTTGTAGTGATGAAATTCGCTCATTTAGCACATTTTCCTCATCAAATGTGGACTTGTCACAAAAAATGATAATTTAATTATCTTAGCGAAAAATGAATTAAATTAAGCAAACTATGTATTAAATATATAAAGAGTGTCATAGGGCATAACTTGCAAGTTTCGTCGAAAATTGACCTTAAAAGGCTTTACTAACTCACATAGTGCATATGAACCAATGTTTCACTAGAAATTAAAATTTGGTCATTTGTTGGCAAAAAAAATGAGTCAAATTATGTCTTAGGAGGAAATTTTGCATCTTTATCAAGAATACTTGAAATTTTTCAGTTTTGTTCAATTTGTGCCGAAACTTGGTTGAAACTTTTTCATAATAGTAGGACCTTGCATGAGACTTCATATGTCATTGAAATTGTGTGTTGATAGTTTCGAAGGAGCTTGTATAGAATATTGTAATAGTATGCGAAGGGCTCGCATATTAGCTTTTTGTTGATCGAGTATGGCACACACTATATATTGTCATTATGGGAAGAATGGTGCATTCTTCATGGAGTTTGATTGGATAGCTGTTGAAGTGCCATCAGCATGGTTGAAACATTGTGCATGTTTGAGTTATTTCCTTTGCAGGTACCATGAGTCATAGTACGTCCATGACTGACATTGCCCAAATACAAATGAAATGCTGCTGAAAATTTCACTAAGTTTGTTTCTTTTGATTGAATCGGGTGTCTAGGATCAAAGGAAGTCTTCCTCCTATTTCCCGTCAATTGGAGAGTAGCCAATTGTCCTTCTTTTCAGCTAGATGGACTCTAGTTAAGCTAGTGTTTCGGCAAGAGGAGCACATCTCTAGTCGTCGTTCTGTTGGAAGGGTAACATTGTTGTCTTTTGTATGCATTGAGATTTTCACTTTTGTAAGTTATTATGGTTTTGACTGGTGTTTCTCTTTTTCTACAGGCGATATTTCCGGTTAGTTTTATCAATATTATGATGCCTTTGTTAGTGATACTGACATAAAGAAGGCGATTCGAGATTGTGGCTTCGGTGACTTCTCCAATTCCGTGAGGGGTATCGATAAGAACCATGCTAAGCACATCTTCAAGTTGGGTTTGATGGAGTTATGTTACGACACCACCAACACTTTCCAATTCCCATGGGGTGAGATAACTATCACTCCCAAGGACTACGCTATTCGTACAAATTTTCCTTTCACCCTAAAACCTATTGATGTCACTAAATCGTTCAATGCTCATTTGGAGCTTGTAGTAGAGCTGATTGAGCCTGTTCCTATGACGTTGCCCAATCTAGAGTATGTCCCATACCACCTTGTTGAAAGGCTTACACATGCCTTGGACTAGACATGTTCAAAAGGTGCTGATCTTGCTCCTACTGCTTCATGACCGAGTTTTTGTTGGGGACAAGGGCGAGAGGACCCATCTGAAATATCTTCCATCCTTGGCAGATTTATCACAAGTGCATACTTATGATTGCGGAGACCTCGGGTATGCCTTCCTCCTATGAGGCATGGTCACCATGGTTCATAGGCAGAAAACGAAGGGCACGCCATCCATTAGAGTCGGATGACCGTTTCTTGAGGTATGTTTTAGTTCTTCTACATTTCCATTGCTTTGACTAGGTCCTGTGCTGATTCAAATTATTATGTTGTTTTGCTTTTCTGGGCTTTTGATTACCTTCCCCATTTATCCCCTACTCGTCCATATGCTCGCGGACGTGCCATTTTGGCTTCCTACGGTGGCTACCAGCATGATCGGTGGAAAAAGGGTTTGGACTACGTTCGTTGTTCCATGAGAGAGCTTACTATAGATGAGGTATCCATGTTGTGTTCTTTGCAGGATTTATAATTGAGGTATACTGCTTTATCTTGGCTTCTGTTGCTCACATTCTATTTGATGGTGGAGTTCCTTCCCTAGACCGGTCTTCATGACGGGGAGAGGGACTTTTCTAATGCAAGAAAGAGGACGACTCGTCGATTCATCCTTTGGAGTACTGTGGGCCTTGTGCATCTCGGGGAGAGAGTGGCCATTTAGCTTTCTATGACAAGATTTGTTACTCCTCATGATCCTCGTACTTCCATGTTGGATATAGGGGGATTGATGACTGACTTGGGTGCGACCCGATATAGAGGAGATACCATCATATCCTTGTCCTCACAGGTCAGCTGTGAGTTCATGACTTTCATGTGGATTTTTCTATTCCATATATTGTTGATTGTTCATAGAATTTTTAATTCTTCTTTTTGATTTTTGCAGAAGGATTACCACAAAGGAAACCTCCCACATGCTGACTTGACCGTTTCCTATCAGACCCCGAAAGGGGAGTGCTCTCACACCATCACAAATGGGGAGGAGGCGGAGATTACTCTTCCTCCGGGCTTTACCCATCTATGAACTGTTTCAACTTTCATTTTCTCTCTGTCTCATTGTTTTGATTTGATGACTAACCAATCATTGCATTTTGAAACTGGACCCAAATGGTATAAAGAAGGTCTTGAGAGGTGTGGTCATCGTAGAGCGGTTGGTGGCTAAATTGCTGTCTCACATTAGCTGCACAAACCCGACTTCTGATGTGAGCATATCCCTATACATATCATATCCTATATTTCATATTGGCCTATGTTGTGCTAATAACTGTTTTCCTCTTTTTGGTAGGTGCGGCGATCTGCCTGTAGGAGAGTCTTTGAGACTAGCTGGCCTTCCGAGACTAGGGCAAATCAAGGTGCCGCTAAACAGGGGGACACTAGTAGAAAAATAGCTTATTAGTATCGTTTTTTATGACGTATTTGTATCGTTTAACACACAATACAATTGGAGGCGTAACAAATAGGAAATCCTATTTTATTTGTATCGTTTGTTAGAAACGATGCTAATAGTGTCTATTTGTATCGTTTTTGTAAAAAAACGATACTAATAGTGGTTTTTGTAATATAAAAAATAAATAGCTATTAGTATCGTTTGTTTTTACAAAAGGATGCTACTAGCGATTTTTGAAAACAAAAAAAAATAAAATCACAATTGTAATGAAATAGTAATGCTAGTAAGCAAAAATTTAAATTATTATAACAAAGACTACATTAAATTGATGAATAACAATAATAAATTATTATGAAGACTATATTACAATTGGGATGGTTCGTTTTCACGCTATCTTGAAAAAAAGTGAAAAAAAAATCAAGAAGGTGAACACACTAACAGATACAACTTGGCAAGAGGCTGCGACAGAGCCTGTAGTTTGTCGTTATTTATGAGGAGGTTGTATAAAATTCACTTTATAAAATCCTGATCACCTAAAAGGCTAAATCGTTTAAATGAATTCAAATCAATTATTAAAGGTGCAAGCATTCAGAACCAACCTTCTTATAGGAAAGAACAACCCAGTTTTTTTGATATATATATATATATAGAAGTGGCAAGCATTCAGTCAACCTACAGTGCGCAAACAACCTTTATTACTCCTTGCTTCATTTCCACCTGAAGACATAATGTAGATTATGAGAAGTGATAACAAACAAGTAAGACTAAGAGGGGGCCAAATATTTCACTCCTAACTAATTATTATATTCAACTGCCATGTTGATAAAGTAAAGTAAGGTTTGGTCTCCAATCATTCCGATTTTCTTACTCTGGATTTCCAACTTGGCTTCGTTATTATTTAGATTTACTACAAACACAATTGTTGCCATTAATAAAACAAAACAAAATAATATGTTGCCTTGTGTAATGTTCAACTGAGATCTACAAATAGTGAAGATTTGAGTTGGTTTTGTCCATCATATGTCCCAACACACAAAAACTAACCACCAAAACCAACTCCCTTTATCTAAATAGTACTCCTAATCAGTATTTTAGTCGGCGCTTAGAAGAGTAGTGGAGATTGTGCACACCAAAGTGGAACAACAACACCCAAAACATAACATCCCCAACTCCCTAAGTCCCCCACTACTAGTCTACTACATATTTACAGCCACCCACATATATACAGAAACAGAATACCTCATATTCACAACTATAGAAAAGCTGCATGTGTATAATGTTTGCCATCTTTGAACTAGAATGTATCATATTGAATCAAAAGCAGATGAAATATCACCGAAGGTAAACAAGTAAAAAGATTTTTATACAAAGGAATTCCGATAAAAATATGATCAATTATAAAGAATTGCAAGTTTATACAATCACATTCAACTCCTCAGAAAGATTAAAAACATCATTATCCATGAAAAAAAGGTTTAAATTGAATTATACAGACACAAAACAGAAATTGCTGATAATGATCACATGACTTTGAATGGAAAACCCCCAAATCTAAAAAAACAAACACAAATCCAAACCCTCCATCAAAAACCAAAAATCAAAATAAAATCTAATATTATCAACATGCACTATAACTTGAACAAAACAAAAAGAGTAAGCTTGAACATGAATTATCAAGTCTACTAACTTGAACAAATCACCCTTAGTTTATGCATAAAATTCGCAACATCTCAGTCAATAAAAACAATGCAGGGTAACAAGCATTGTTCTAGTAATTGTCTGAAGATAAAACTCGCAATATGTCATCAATAAATTCAATGTAGAGCAACTACCATTGTTCTAGCTATATCGGAAGATATTGAATATAACATATGGCGTATGAGAATTTGGCGGAAAAATCGTATTTTTTAGAACACATGAGTAGCATAAGTTCAATTATCAAAATTTGGATTACCAAACACCATATATAACCCATATGAGTTTCTTCAATAAAAAATCAGATTAAAGTATTGATAACAAAAATGAAACAAAAACCCTATTTCTATAATAAAAAAAAAAAATTACAGGAACGATATTTCAATTCATCCTTGGTCAATTCATATCTACATAATAAATAATTCAATCAACTGAACGATATTTCAAAATCAATATCAACATTCCACTAATTATTCTCATACATCACCACTATGAATCAAAAATGCAAATCAACAACAACAACAACACACAAAAATCAAAATCAACATACACAATTACACTAAAAGTTTGAGCAACAATGTGTGAGATTTTCCTTCGAATTTTTTAAAACCCTAAACCAAACAAGAAAAGATGTCCAAAATCGTCAACACTTTAAAGAAACAAAACACAATAATCTATGACACCAAAAACACCATAAAAATACAGAATTAACAAAAAAACTGTATAAAAAAAGAGAAATTATACCTTAATAAGAATAGATGGAGCATCACGATGCCAAAAGCCTCGAAAATATCATCTAAATGAACCCAAAAAAGTTGAAAAAAAAATAAAAGCACTGAAATGAGTAAATTGAGGACAAATAACCAATAACAAAGTAGATCAAACAACGGAAAAAATTAAGCAACATGAAATATCGAATCTCAAAGTTGGTAGAATTATCTTCACGTACACCCTCTAGCTCTGCAAGATGATCAGTTGCCAATATCTGCACAGCTGCACTTAGAAAGAAGCGTTTACAATCAGTATTTTATAGAACCTCAAAAGAGTTGCATTTAGAAATGTAGCTTTTGGCATGATACATATACAGCATAAAAAGGGGAGTAAAAACGATGGGAGAGCACATACTATAACATTCAATTACACTGACTATAATAGAGAACCCACATTTTATGGTTCGACTTTGAAAATACAACCTCAACCAAAGGTCAACGATTCTTGTGATTACATGTTTTCAAATCGATACAAATTTTACTATGGAATCATTTAGGGAATTAAGCTCAGTACAGACAAGGTTGGATGTAAGTTGTAACCACCCAAACGCTTTTCCTCTATTACAATATTAATGTATATTGTAGACAGAAAATATATAATAATTAATATAAAAGAAAGAAAAAAAATGAAATTTGAGAAAATGTAGAGGAAAATGCAATAAGAAAAGTAGGAGCAGCCCAAAGAAAAGCACCAAGAGAAATGACATGAGCGTGATTATGGCGTGAACAAAGGTAAACAACTAAAGGGTAAAAAGCAGATTGAACAATGGATCGAAGCAATGCTATCTGGTCTTCGCTAATGCTAGCCTCAGTATTAATCCTCTACTTTGCTGCATTTCCTCTATAAACTACTATTTAAAACAACCTATCACAGGCTTCTACACCGTTTCATTTCATAAACTCGTGTTCTCTACGCAAAAGCCTGAATGGATAGCTAATCATCTTTCTTTCTGATCAAGCACAACAAGCACTTTATGCTTAATTAGTCTTCAAACAAAACAGGGTAATATAAGCAATAATTCGATAGCTATACTCAATACACACAAACGAATTCGTCCGAATTAAATCTAAAAGGCCTATACTCCTATCCTTGTAATAATTCGCTCCAATAGACTTCTAACAAAAACAATAATATCAATAAACTACAATAGCATACACCAAAAAGTACACCGTCAAATCAAAGCACTTCCATTTACTGAAACAATCAAATTCAACAAAGTTAAAAACAACAATTCAAATCAAAGCAACATCCAAAATCAGCAAAAATTAAATTAAAAATTAAAACAAAAATTGCATTCTAAGTCAACAAAAACGCAAAGTAGATCTCACTTAACTCATCGATAAACCAAATTCAAAGCAAAAAAAAAAAAAGACAATAACATAATCAAAAAAAAAAAAATCATTCAAAAAATCAAAATGTCAAAATAAAAAAGTGAGTTAAAGAAGAAACTTACTCAGCTAAGTCACCGAGTTGACGAAGAACGGCAACAGGTCTAGCCATGGCAACAGCTTCAAGCAAAGCTTCAGGATCATCTTTATCTGCTACTTTATACAACTCTGGATCTGCTAAATTGAATTAATATCGAATCGAATATAACCTAACAATTGACGAATATATTTGAATCAAAATAGAATTTGATCGAAATACATAATTAACCTTAAAAATAGGACAAACAAAACAAAGTAAACAAAAAAGTGAGAAATTTACCTTCGACGATAGGAATTCAATTCATCTTCAACAGAACAAGACCACCCCAAAAGTCTAATTCGAATACCCTAACCTCTAGAAAAAGCAATTCGAAGACCCTAACAACAAAAACCCTAAATTAAAACCTTCAAATAGAAAACCCTAACCATCGAAACCTCTAATTCGAAAACCCTAACCACTCCAACCCTAGTTATCACACCAAACACCCAATTCAAATAAAAAAAATAAAAAAAGCCGAAGCCAAACAATCGAGAAGGAAGAGACGAGATTGTTGGTTTGGTGAAGAGTAAGAAGAGATGATAGAGTGAAGAGTAAGAATCTGAGAGAGTTGAGAATGAAACAGACATGAGAAATGAGAGTGAGAGACTTGATTTTTTCTGAGGGTCCCAAACTCCCATTAACATCGTTTTTTATTGAAAAAGATATAAACGCTTTGTGTTCTTTTTTGTAAGCTTCTATGAGTATCGTTTAGTGTAGAAACGATACTAATAAAGAAGTATTAATCTCGTTTATTCTAAAAATGATACTAATGGGTGATACTAATATAGACCTATTAATATCGTTTAGTGTCGTTTTTATTAGAAACGATACTAATATAGACCTATTAATATCGTTTTTCTTACAAACGATGCTAATGAGGCGTTACTAATAGTCATTTTTTTACTAGTGGGTTCTGCTGCCTCTCGCTCTCAACCTAGTGCAGGTCGATCTAGGTCTCGGAGGAGTGCGGGTGCGTCGCGGCACAATTCTGGTGCTTCGGGCTCCGAAGGAGATGGTGATACCAAAGTTCTTAGTTCAGCTGTTTCCGAGGGGAATAGGAGTAGACGTTCTCGGAGGAGCTAACACAATCGCGAACCTCGTTGTGAGGAGGGTTGCCGAAGGCTGTGATCTCATATGTGAGGTTCCTAGGCTGTCTCCGAGGCGGAATATTTCTAGGAGTCGGAGTCATCAACTGATTCTAGATGAGATAGATTCGGGTACCTCCCGAGCTGTTGCACCATTCGNAAAAAAAAAAAATCATTCAAAAAATCAAAATGTCAAAATAAAAAAGTGAGTTAAAGAAGAAACTTACTCAGCTAAGTCACCGAGTTGACGAAGAACGGCAACAGGTCTAGCCATGGCAACAGCTTCAAGCAAAGCTTCAGGATCATCTTTATCTGCTACTTTATACAACTCTGGATCTGCTAAATTGAATTAATATCGAATCGAATATAACCTAACAATTGACGAATATATTTGAATCAAAATAGAATTTGATCGAAATACATAATTAACCTTAAAAATAGGACAAACAAAACAAAGTAAACAAAAAAGTGAGAAATTTACCTTCGACGATAGGAATTCAATTCATCTTCAACAGAACAAGACCACCCCAAAAGTCTAATTCGAATACCCTAACCTCTAGAAAAAGCAATTCGAAGACCCTAACAACAAAAACCCTAAATTAAAACCTTCAAATAGAAAACCCTAACCATCGAAACCTCTAATTCGAAAACCCTAACCACTCCAACCCTAGTTATCACACCAAACACCCAATTCAAATAAAAAAAATAAAAAAAGCCGAAGCCAAACAATCGAGAAGGAAGAGACGAGATTGTTGGTTTGGTGAAGAGTAAGAAGAGATGATAGAGTGAAGAGTAAGAATCTGAGAGAGTTGAGAATGAAACAGACATGAGAAATGAGAGTGAGAGACTTGATTTTTTCTGAGGGTCCCAAACTCCCATTAACATCGTTTTTTATTGAAAAAGATATAAACGCTTTGTGTTCTTTTTTGTAAGCTTCTATGAGTATCGTTTAGTGTAGAAACGATACTAATAAAGAAGTATTAATCTCGTTTATTCTAAAAATGATACTAATGGGTGATACTAATATAGACCTATTAATATCGTTTAGTGTCGTTTTTATTAGAAACGATACTAATATAGACCTATTAATATCGTTTTTCTTACAAACGATGCTAATGAGGCGTTACTAATAGTCATTTTTTTACTAGTGGGTTCTGCTGCCTCTCGCTCTCAACCTAGTGCAGGTCGATCTAGGTCTCGGAGGAGTGCGGGTGCGTCGCGGCACAATTCTGGTGCTTCGGGCTCCGAAGGAGATGGTGATACCAAAGTTCTTAGTTCAGCTGTTTCCGAGGGGAATAGGAGTAGACGTTCTCGGAGGAGCTAACACAATCGCGAACCTCGTTGTGAGGAGGGTTGCCGAAGGCTGTGATCTCATATGTGAGGTTCCTAGGCTGTCTCCGAGGCGGAATATTTCTAGGAGTCGGAGTCATCAACTGATTCTAGATGAGATAGATTCGGGTACCTCCCGAGCTGTTGCACCATTCGAGAATCCCGAGGCAGATATTTTCCCTAAGCAAGAGCGTGTAGATTTGATGACACAGATATTCAGCCCTTTTATGCTGGGTACTTCGCAGCCAGCCACCCCATATAGTCAGGATGAAATTTTGCACCATCTCATTCAAGGGACACCACCAAATGGGTGGAATACTCATGGGGTTGATTACTAGAGCTCTTTCAGTATTTGTTGTGTATTGTTCATTCGAGGACACGTGTGTGTCAAATTATTATATATATTACCGACAAGACTTTTATCCTTTTCTATTTACAATGCAACTCTTTACAATGCAAAATAATCCTAAAGCGAACACAAAAACATGTGATAAGGGCAAATAAAATTGATAGGGATTATGTTTAGGTGATTCGAAATATGTGGAAGTTAAGGAAATAAGATTATGTGAATGAAGGAAATTTCGTGCACATAAACAAAACCCGTGCTGAGGGTCGAGTGGCGTGCGTCGGTGCATAGCTTGTGCGCCTCTACGCACGGGTTTCTGCCTGTTTTTCTTGTCCGTTTTCCCCCGTTGGAGTCCTATAAATACACCTTTGGATTTTGGTTCATTTTCACAACGAAATCAAACAATCCTCTCAAATTTATTTGATTCTCTCTTTTCTTTTGAGTTTTCACTCTTTGAATTTCGAAAATCCATGTCTATTTTTGTAGATGCTGGGGTTGTGGTTGAGCACACACTCTCACAAAGAAAAGGAGTCGTAAGAGGATAGGTGTGGTACCCTAGTCTCCTTGAGGTCTGATAGCCCGTCGAAGTGGCTACCAAAGATAAACTATACAAGGCTCACTAGGCTACTAGTAAGGGCAAGTAAGTATCGAATCCCACGAGATAAAGGTCTTTACACTAAGGCAGTCTCAGGATTAAGTTTAAATCGGTTTTATTTTAGAAGAAGAATTGTCACTAATGTCGTTTTTAACTTGATTTTCAGAATTAAAGACTACTAAGGTAAGGGACACACTGCTCACTTCTTACATGAAGGCGCGGATTCCTAGATTAAACCGAACGTAGAGGGGAATGTCAAGTGGAAGTTGTTCTAAGAGTCATGTCTGCTCTCTCGAGCTAGCTTGACGAATGGAACTATGAACACGACCTATTCTCATGGCGTGAGCAAAAAACGGCTCATAAACACTTTTTCACGAGGACTAGTAACGTCCCTTAACTTGAACACCTATTGTCATGGTTTTCAGAGTAATCAAACACGAGTAGTCTTCACTCAACTTCATCGCTCGATCATTCGTTGAGGAACCTAAGACGACATCTATGGAAGAAAGTCATAGATTACGTGTTTTAAAACCCAATGTAACGACTCTAGTTACCCCCAAGCTCGGTTTTTATTAAGAACCTACTTATGTCATGAAGGAGGTGAGGGTTTCAACCGCACTATAGCACTAAAAACTACTCACAACACATTTTATTAATCAAATACATATTTTTATTCATGATTACAAATTATAGCAAAGAAATAAGTTATGATAATAGATTATAACCTAAACTAAACAAAAGTTATAAAAATGGAAGAGCTTTGTTTGATTATCATTGTTATTACAAAGAAATAAGTTATGCAAGTGATTTAATAAAACTACAAAAGCAATAGGGAAAATGAAGACAAAGTGTTTAAGACATAAAGCAATAGTGCAAGCACACGATTAACTTGAGAAGAAAACTTATGAACTTGAATTAATATAAGCAAAAGAACAAGGACAAGTTAATCTTGATAAAGAAACCTTAAGAACTTAAATAACGAAAGCAATAGGAAAAGGACAAGTTTAACTTGATAAAAGTTTTATAAAACAAAACTTCATAGTAAGAAAATACCTTCAAGAATTATAATTGAAATGGGAATTGAAGATGACTTAAATATTTGCAATTATAGAACCTTGAAGCTTTACTCCAATAACACCCCAATATAATGATGATTAACAAAGAACAAGTAACCAATAAGCTTTGAATATCAAACCAAGAACACCAAACTAAGAACAAGAACCCAAATCTTCGCAAAGCATACTATTCCTCCAATTTCATGTAATGTCTCGATTTCCGAATCAACTGGGAAATCCTACAAAAATGAGATAAAACACAAAATAGAGTAATACAAGGAATAAAAAGCTAAAATATGTAGGAAAGGGAAAAGAGAAAAAAAAACTATATAAACAAGGAAAAACTGAGAAAAAGGGAGAGAAAACTAGATAAACTAATTGATAAAACTACGGAAAAATTAGACAAATGAACACTACATCAAGGTCCATCCAAGAAGACACTTGTTTTCTTAGGATGCAAAAGCCCATTGTTTCTGTTTTTATGAGAGGGAACTTGTCTTACTTAAAAGTGCAAGTGACACTGAAGAGGGGGGTGAATTGTGTTGTGAGATTGTTGTAAATTTTTCGATTAATTCTGAGACCAGTTAAAAACCAGTTCTCATGCAGCGGAAACAAAATGCCATAAAATAAACAACACCAAGATTTAACGAGGTTTGACTTCTAATAAGTCTATGTCCTCCACTCGCTCACTCTTTTTATTAATCAACTCAGAATAACAAAAAGAATTACTCACAATCACTTATGAACCTACGCACAAGATGATTCCGCAACTTCCACCTACGGAAGTTCGACTCAACCTTCAACTATGAACGTTCAAATGAAGATGATCCTTGATCGACTTCCCCAGCAAACTGAACGCATAGAATGCTCAATTTAAAACACTTTTTCTCTCGATATTAATTAGCCTAAACACTTAGAAAAGAGAGTAAATTAAGACCTAGATGTGGTATTAGGTTTTACGCTAGGTTATTACTATTCGAGAGAGAACTTTTGCAATCTATCTTCTTCAGTTTTGTTGATGCAAAAGTGTGTGCGGTTTCTTTGCCAGCAGATTCTCTTAAATAAGCCGTTGGCTAGTATGTGGTAGAATATTGCAAGAGAATATTTTCCGTTGTAATGTAGAAGTAATTCCACGGAAAATATTCTCACTGATTTTTATTGAGATCAAAGAAAATCAGTACAATAAAATATAACATACTTGCCATACTTAAGATTATCTTACTTGGAATAGCAAATCTAGTTCCGTGTATTTTTGAAATCAATTTGGCATGGTAAGAAAACTTTCCTAAAATACGGATGTTTGAAGTAAGCTCGAGAGGAATTGTTCAGCACTGTTCCAAGATTGTTCCAAACAGCCAAGTTGTAATAGTGTATGACAAACAATAAAGGTTCCTTGTCATCCAAAATTAGTTCGTCTCTCTAATCTCAACCTTTATAATGCATCTATAAACCTTCATACCACTTACATTGCATCTAAGACCTAAGAATATGACTCTATGAACTTGATCTTCATGCAAACTTCCAGACTTGGTTTTTTGAGCTTCTTCTTATCATCCATTGTACTTGTTCTTTAATACCGGCACATGCAAACCGAAACTTGGATACAGTATGATAGTTCAATGTAGTTTTTCATCATTCAAAACACAAGCTAGGAACTTAATAAATTCTCCCTTTTTGATGACGACAAACCATGAAGTCCCCCCCCCATGAAAATAACATCATTAAGTTTTTGGAACTCTTTTAAAAACTTGAATCCTTTTAGAATTCAAAGAACTGGTCTTGTACTGTCAGTGAAAAATC
Organism: Suaeda aralocaspica; assembly: GCA_016808085.1. Taxonomy (NCBI): domain Eukaryota; kingdom Viridiplantae; phylum Streptophyta; class Magnoliopsida; order Caryophyllales; family Amaranthaceae; genus Suaeda; species Suaeda aralocaspica. Next base: position 1,664,362 of record PYUH01000223.1, read on the forward strand.
TTCAAATAATAAGCTTTCGAACGGATATTGACACGCCTTCTAACTCAAAGCCAGCTATCAGTGAAAAATCTTCAAAGTCAGACATACATCACCGCTCTGAACTGAAATTTTATCTTCAGAAGCTTCAAGAAACGTCCTAGAATGAATCTTTTAATCAAGAAACTTTCAAGAACGTGATCCTCCATCATTGTAGACCAAGTATAACTTATATTCACATTACCCATACATGTATTGCTATTCACACTCGTATCATCCTCTCCTTTTTCAAAAGAAACTTGCCCCATGTTTTAGCATCCACGCAACTATCCATATTCAACGAACGAGTGATCTATGTTTGATTCCAAATCTAAATTCACCTAGCAAGCACATAATTTGAAACAACCATAACAAGATATAATCAACTGAAAAATTGTTTAACTGCACGATACCATCTTTCGAAATCCCCTGAAAACCGAGGACAAAATCATGTTTTAGGCTTCTAGACTGAAATAGTTGGACACCAACATAAATCATTGAAAGATCTAAACTTATAGGTTTTGTATCAACCATCTCTTCAACTTGATTTAGAATCAATTGATCTTCAAGCATAAGTTCTTCCATTGCATCAAAAATAATATCACTATCAATCTTTGATTCATCATTGGTCACATTCTCCATGGATTCAATCCTTTCCTCATTGATTGTGATCAACATTGGTTGATTATCAACGTTTGTTAGTGTGTTGTTATGTTCTTCGGCATATTTAATTCGTTGGAATATAAGCATGAATTCTTTAAGATCCTCCTTCAACTTATTTATAGTAATGCATTGTTTTATACATGCACGTCGAAGATCATCCCAAGAAACGTTCATAGTTTCATGTTTTGTATCCCTTTCCATCTTCTAAAACTGTCTAGAATTTCGGATGAAAGTACGAAGAGCAAAACCCCATGTAAACCACTCGTATAAGGCTGAATTTTTGTGGAGTTGTTACCCAATATGTTGTTAAGAGTCGACCAAAATTTCATTCATATATTCTAAGCCAATTGATCATAGTTCAATTACTACGCAAGCTACTCAAAACTGTTATGATTTGTACTACTTCACAAATAATCTATTCGATCAAGAAGCAAACAATCTGGAAAAGTTTTAACCTTTTTTATGAGGAACGTAGACAGAAAAATAACCAGTTTTTAATTAAATTACTCAAAACCTTTTGTAAAGAAGGTGGTATAGCAACTTCAACCTGACCCTCAAAACTGATTTTTCTCACACGATTTTTCGATTTTTCTTACTGCGCTTTTTCGATCACTTTTTACACCCAAACTTGCACGAATCTTCAATGAAGAACTGAAAACAATAAAAGTTCTGGAGGTTTAACGACCTCTCTCAACGAGAGCACCAAATTTGATGTGAATTTTCGTATGAACGAAAACTCACAAAGGGATAGTACTAAAATTTCGAAACTATAAAGGCCAAGCCACCAAAATTCTCAAGTTTAGGTTGATAAATAACTCCTTTGATTAAAGAATAAGCACCCTCAAATCTACTAATTAATCTGCACAAGAGTACAAAGAATTTATTCACCAACTCTTAATTTTTGGGTTTTTGTTTTCAAGTAAACAAACAAAACTTTTATTCAATCCAACTTAATTAATTTACAACCTAATGTGTAGACTATTTATAAGAATAATCATCAACAAAATCCTAGCTAAAAACAACTAAAGTACACGCACAACAATATCTAAAAATCGTCCCTTGTGAATCACACATGAATCACAAGATAATATTGCCACATCATCACTACATCTTGATCTTATCTTGCTAACTAACTCTAACTAATACTAACTAACAAGATTTTATTCTAACAACTTGCCTAACAAATTTAAAAAACAAAATTATGAAAATAAAAATCACAAAAAAAATACTAAGTACGTCCTAAAACAAATCCTAAAGATACTTGTACTCCAGATAAAAGAATCTAACCAAAAACTAATTTCCAGTTTGACAGTCGAGCAGAAAAATGGATATAACATTATCTTGCGTATTTTTCTAAATTTTGGAAATATTTTTCACTGAAAGTAGATTCAAATAAGCTTTTCAGCGCATATTCACACGCCTTCTAACTCAAAGCCAACTGTCAGCGAAAATTCTTCAAAGTCAAAGATACTGCACTGCTCCGAACTCCAAATTTCTCTTTAGAAGCTTCAAGAAACGTCCTAGATTGAATCCTTTAATCAAGAAACTTTCAAGAACGTGATCCTCCATCATTGTAGACCAAGTATAGCTTATATTCACATTACCCATACATGTATTGTTATTCACACTCGTATCTTCCACTCCTTTTTCAAAAGAAACTTGCGCCAAGTTTTAGCATCCACACAAGCATCCATATTCAACGAACGAGTGATCTATGTTTGATTCCAAATCTAAATTCACCTAGCAAGCACATAATTAGAATTAACCATAACACGATATCATCAACTTAAAAATTGTTTAACTGCAACGAAATCCATGAGACTCATTTATGATTCTTCACATCAATAGGAAATCCATCTTTCGAAATCCCTTGAAAACCAAGGACAAAATCATGTTTTAGGCTTCTAGACTCAAAAAGTTGGACAGGAAAATCCAAACTTATAGGTTTTGTATCAACCATCTCTTCAACTTGATTTAGAATCAATTTATCTTCAAGCATTAGTTCTTCCATTGCATCAAAAATAATATAACTGTCAATCATTGATTCATCATTGGTGACATTCTCCATGGATTCAATCCTTTCCTCATTGATTGCGATCAACATTGGTTGATTATCAACGTCCATTAGTGTGTTGTTATGTTCTTCGACATATTTAATTCGTTGGAGTATATGCTTGAACTCTTTAAGATCCTCGTTCGACTTATTTATAGTATTGCATTGTTTTATACGTGCACGTCGAACATCATCCCAAGAAACGTTCATAGTTTCATGTTTTGTATCCCTTTCCATCTTCTAAAACTGTCCAGAATTACGGATGAAAGTACGAAGACAAAAACCCCATGTAAACAACTCTTATAAGGCTGAATTTTTCAAGAGTTGTTACCCATTATGTTGTTAACAGTAGACCAAAATTTCATGCACATATTCAAGGCAATAGATCGTAGTTGAATTTCTACGCACGCTACTCAAAACTGTTCGGATTTGTACCACTTGACAAATAATCTCTTCGATCAGATAGCAAACAATATGAAAAAGTTATGATGTTTGTTATGAGGAACGTAGACAAAAAAATAACCGGTTTTTAAAAATAATCGCTCAAAAACCTTTTGTAACGAAGGTGATATCACAACTTCAATCTAACCCTCGAAACTGATTTTTCTCACACAATTTTCCGATTTTGCTTACTGCCCTTTTTCGATCACTTTTTACACCCAAACTTGCACGAATCTTCGATGAAGAATTGAAAACAATAAAAATTCTTGGGGTTTAACGACCTCTCTAAACGAGAGCACCAAATTTGATGTGAATTTTCATATGAACAAAAACTCACAAAGGGATAGTACTAAAATTTCGAATCTCTAAAGGCAAAGCCACCAAAATCTCAATTTTAGGTTGATCAATTATTCCTTTAATTAAAGCCTAAGCACCTGCAAATCTACTAATTAATCTGCACTAGAGTATAAAGAATTTAAACACCAACTCTTAATTTTCGGGTTTTTGTTTTCAAGTAAACAAACAAAACTTTTATTCAATTCCAACTTAATTAATTTACAACCTAATGTGTAGACTATTTATAAGAATAATCATCAACAAAATCCTAGCTGAAAAAACTAAAATACACGCACAACAATATTGCAACATCATCACTCCATCTTGATCATATCTTGCTAACAAACTCTAACTAATTCGTACTAACAAGATTTTATTCTAACAACTTGCCTAACAAATTTAAAAAACAAAATTATGAAAATAAAAATCATAAAACAAAATACTAAACATGTCCTAAAACAAATCCTAAATATACTTGGAGTCCAGATAAAAGAATCTAACTAAAAACTAATTTCCAGTTTGACAGCAGAGTAGAAAAATGGATATAACATTATCTTGCTTATTTTTCTGAATTTTGGAAATATTTTTCCCTGAAAGTAGATTCAAATAAGATCTCCAACGCGTATCCACACGCCTTCTAACACAAAGCCAACTGTCAATGAAAAATCTTCAAAGTCAGAGATACTGCACTTCTCCGAACTGAAATTTTATCTTTAGAAGCTTTAAGAAATGTCCTAGATTAAATCATTTAATTAAGAAACTTTCAAGAACGTGATCCACCATCATTGTAGACCAAGTATAACTTATATTCACATCACCCATACATGTATTGCTATTCACACTCGTATCAGTCTCCATTAGTTGATTCTGGTCACTTAGCTGCTTCACCAAGGCATAGGTTGCCTGAACTAATTCTGTACTGGTCCCAGCAAAACCAACATCACTTCTTCCCTAATCTTTCATTTACAATAAACCACCTACATATGTCACACCCTTCTAACCTATTATCTCAGTGGTGAGATGAGACATGGTGCAATAGTCTCCCACCATAGGAACCTTCCAATGATCAAATACCAAGGTCAGCCATCCTCCATAGGGGAGAGCATGGTTTGCTTTCTCCAGAGAACAGATCATATGACCTAATATAATTGCAGGCAGGTTAACTAGAATATGTTCAATGAGATAGGGAATCAGAACGCTATCCATTAACCGTACACTCATTCGGCCTTGTGGTTTAGGACACACAATCTTTGAGGCTATGGTATGAAATATCCTCATGATTGGCTCCTTTAGGTAGCTAATGGTGTACCCCTGCTTGGGATCAGGTGTACGGTAAACAATCTTGTCTGAATCTGTTCTTCTGTGACTCCCTTGGAAGAAGGACAATTCTCTCTTCAGTACACATAAGTCCCTTAGTTGGAACTTTGAGAATTTCAGCCAACTTCTTTTATGACAGATTAATGGGAGTATCTTTTCTTGGGCTTAGAACCCGTAGAAACAACAACATATTTCTTTTTCTTTTGGCCTGTTGTGGATTGGTCTGGTTGTGTTTCGCGCATAACTGCCTTGCCTTTTGAGGTTTCTGCACCCTTCCTGGCAACAATTTTCACTCATGGAGCCTTTCTTGCCACAGCCTTAGTACCCTCCTTATCAGTAGCCATATCTGATCTATATCTTAGGTCTAAACTAAGTGCTTGGACTCAAGATAGATTGATAAGGTAGAAAGCGTAGCAAGGGATCACTCACAATGCTTCGTAATTCCGGAAATCCTAGGTTTAGATCGGAACACTCACAATCTAAACTCTAGGGCGTTTTATTGCTTATGTGAACACTCAACACAAACACTAAAACAATGGTGAATAATTGAAGCTTTTAACTCTCAAAATTATTCAGGAAACCTTGAAGAATTTCGTGCAAAAACCTCACACAAAATCACTTGTAAAACACAATGTGTATTTTTTTTTTTTTAAACTTGTAATCTGAATTTTATTATTGAAACAATCGAGTATTTATAACAATATTACTACTAGATATTCTAATCTAATCAACTAATCCTAGACTTTAACCCCAAGCCAAGTAAATCTAGGAAAACAAGGAAAATCTCCGAACAAACACGGAAAATAAACCTAAACCAACCTAGTTCGGGATTCCTAAAAGATATGCCGGAATCTTGTTCCTTTTCCGACCAAATTCCGAAATCCAACCTAAGGAACGAACTAACACTTGACTAAACATAGTTCACTTGGTCAAACAACACGGAAAACCAAGTTGCCCAACAGACTTGTTCATCCGCCAAATCACCGCTATACTGAATAAGGTGTTTTTGCGCAATTCTGAAGGACTTCCATTTTCATGAACTTCAAGAAACCTTTGAAGCTTCTATCTTTTTTTCAAGAAACCTCCAATTTTGTGATTCCCATGCTTGATTCCATCAACCATGATCATAAAGACACACTAAGAAATTCATAAAACATCACAAAACACCATATGGAAAACCCTACAAGTGGAGTGGGAAGAAACCCATAGGCTCAACAACAAATCTACCCTTAGCTAAACCAACGTCCCTAATGGCTTTAGACCATTATCCAAGCATCATAGACTTAAGCAACAATGACCATGAGCCAAGCCAAGGCCATGGAGCCCTAACCACGCATACCATGAACTCAAAACGACTCAATATTAGCTCTTGTCTTCAATGCTTGAATCTGCTTCCTGATCATCCTCCCTTTCTTCAAAAGGAATTGTCCTCATTCTTGAATCTGCTTATCATCTAAGTGGGACTCAAATCCCCAATGTTGAAGGTGCTAGCCACGCCATATTCATCTCCAATGTCTACTTGTAAGCATTGTCACCATACTTCTCTAAACCTTGAAAGGACCCTCGCCCTAGGCATGAGCTTGTGCTGCGTTTGCCAGGGAACCTTTCTTTCTGAGGTGCACCCAAACCAAATCACCTGGATTGAAGGACCTAGCTTGCGTCTTTATTAGCATTCCTCTTGTACATCTCATTGACCTTCTCATCCTTGCTTTGATTTGCGCATGTACTTCAACATATTCTCAGCTTGCTTCTTTGCATCCTCATGTATATACCATTTGTTGGGATATCAATTCGGTCTATAGGAACGTGCGGATTCACCCCATATACTACTTCAAATGGCGATGTTGAGTAGCATAAGTTGGAGTTCTATTGTATGCAACTCTGCATGACACAACTTCACATCCCAATCTTTACCAGTCTTCCTTACCAACCCTCTCAACATGATCCAAGGTTCTATTTGTAACCTCTGTTTGGCCGTCAGTTTGTGGGTGATGAGAGGTGCTAAATAAGAGCTTAGTACCTACCAATTTCCATAAACCTTTCCAAAAATAGCTCAAAAACTAACATCTCTATCAGAAACGATCGTTTTTGGTATGCCATGTAGCCTAACAATCTCCTTGAAGTATAGAGAAGCCACACCAATTGCCTTCATTTTATGACAAGCTATGAAGTGCGCCATCTTGGAAAACCTATCAACCACCACCATGATTGAATCCTTGCCTCTCTGTGTTCTAGGTAAGGCCACAATGAAATCCATGCTCACGTCTTCCCAAGGTCTCTGTGGAACTGGAAGTGCAGTATACAAACCCTTATGAAACGTGCTCTTGGCTCTTTGACAAGTACCACAACGAGCAAGAATAGCGTGTACGTCACCAACCATCTTTGGCCAATAAAAATGTTCTTGCAACAATTCAACAGTTTTGTTTATGCCAAAGTGTCTAGCTAGTCCTCCCCCATGAGCTTCTCTTACCAATAATTCACGAATTGCACACTTAGGTATGCAAAGTTTGTTTCCCTTGAATAAGAAACCTTCCACAATATTGTAATGGCTACTTGGATTTTGCGCACACTGGTGAAAAATGTCTCCAAAGTCCGAATCCTTCTCATAATATTCCTTGATGATTTCGAACCCTAAAACTCTAGAATCCACCATTGCAATCAAATTATGTCTCCTTGAAAGAGCATCCGCCACAACATTAGCCTTGCCTGCCTTATATTTTGCAGAGAAAGTAAAAGATTGTAAGAACTCAACCCACTTTGCGTGCCTTGCATTCAACTTTTGTTGGCTATTAATATGTCTCAATGAATCATGATCATAATGAAGAACAAAAGGTTGTGGACGCAAATAGTGACTCCAATGATCCAATGCCCTGATCATGGCATAGAACTCCTTGTCATATGTGGAATAGTTCAACTTTCCTCCACTCAACTTTTCACTAAAATAAGACACTGGTCTTCCTCCTTGTATGAGAACTGCGCCAATCCCATCACACTCAACCTCAAAAGACTTAGTGAAATCAGGAAATGCTAGAATAGGTGCGATACACATCTTGTCCTTCACCAATTGAAAGGCTTGTTGCGCTTGTCTAGTCCACTCAAACTTCCCTTGTTTCGTACATTCAGTTATAGGACTCATAATAGTGCTAAAATTTCGAATGAATCTCCTATAGAATGATGCTAAGCCATGGAAAGATCTCACTTGAGTAACTGTTGTTGGAACTGGCCATGATGCTATAGCTTCAACTTTCTATGGATCTACCTTCATACCCTCATGTGAAACAATGTAGCCTAGAAAGCTAATCTCCTTTTGCATGAAATCACACTTCTCTAGCTTCCCATAGAGCTTTTGTTTCCTTAAAGACTCAAACACTTGGCGCAAATGACCCATGTGTTCATCTTCGTTTTTGCTATACACCAATATGTCATCAAGGTAAACTACAACAAATTTACCAATGAAAGGACGCAATACCTCATTCATAAGTCTCATGAAAGTGCTAGGTGCATTCGTCAATCCAAAAGGCATGACCATCCATTCATACAACCCATGTTTGGTCTTGAAAGTAGTTTTCCATTCATCCCCTTTTCCCTCGNTTTCCATTCATCCCCTTCCCTCATACGTATTTGGTGATAACCACTACGTAAATCCACCTTTGAAAATAGCTTGGAACCACTTAATTCATCTAAGAGATCATCCAATCTAGGGATAGGAAACCTGTACTTCACTGTGATGTGATTCACAGGTCTACTATCAATGCACATACGCCATGTCCCATCCTTCTTTGGAACCAACAACGTGGGAACTGCGCAAGGGCTCATGCTTTCCCTCACATATCCTCGTTCCATCAACTCGTCAATTTGTCTCTGTAACTCTTTTGTCTCCTCTGGGTTGCATCTATAAGGAGGCTTGTTTGGGATAGGAGCTCCAGGGATCAAATCAATTTGATGTTCAATAGCTCTTATTGGGGGTAATCCTTGAGGCAAATCTGCCGGAAACACATCCTCAAAATCACGAAGTAAGGCTCGTAATTTTGGGTGTTCAACTTCGTCAAAAGTCTTCACTTCCTTGGCTAGAAGTAGATACGCCACGTTTTGATCAATCATAACCCTTTCAAATTGTTTTCTAGTAGCAAATAACACCTTGTTGTCAACCTTGGTCGCCTCTTTGTGCCGTTTTCCAAGTTCACTAGCGTAAGTGGAAACAAGGCCTTAGTCTTGGCATCCTTGACGACCTTGTATACATTAGTCTTACCATCATGCACAGTTTTTCGATCAAATTGCCAAGGTCTACCCAACAATATATCACACGCATCCATAGGCACAACATCACACAATACTTCATCATGATAGTTGCCAATTGCAAAATTAATCAAGGCTTGCTTACGGACCCTAACTTCATTGACATCATCTAACCACTTAAGTTTGTATGGCTTAGGGTGTCTCGTTGTTTTTAATTGCAACTTGTCCGTCAACTTTGATGATATAACATTAGCACAACTACCACCATCTATAATGAGGTTGCATTTAGTATCGTTTACCTTGCAACGAGTGTGAAAGATGTTTTCACGCTGATCCTCATCTACGGATTTTGAGTGCAAGACCCTTCTAAGGACCAAGTTGTTTTCATAAGGCTCCCCCTCTTGTTCCTCGTCACTTTCTGGGTGGCATTCTTCCATGTCACTCCCTTCTTCCTCAAGATTGTTATCCTCAAGGGCATCAATCTCTTGGATTTCACGAATTGTGAAAGTTCTCAAGGTTGGACAATCCTTTTTGTGGTGACCATAACCCTTGCACTTGAAACAAGTCACCTTAGGAACACCATCCTCCAAAGTTTCGGTCTTTTTGCCCTTATCCATACTAGAAGTCACGTTCTTCTTAGGCTCAACCTTAGATTCATTGATTGATGAAGCACTAGAAGTCTTGAAGCCTTGATATGGCCTCGTGGTTGGTTTAGACACTCCACGCTTCCTTTGTTTTTCTAAGATCACCGCCGTTTTACTCACTTCATCAAAAGATAGATTTGGTTGCAATTCTATTTTGTCACGAATATCTAGATTTAAACCTCCAATGAAACGAGCAATCCTTTGTTCCTCTTTTTCTTCAATCTCACATTGCATAGTTAACTTTTCAAAGTCCGCAATATAATCCTCCATGGTCTTCGTACCTTGCTTCAATGTAGCCAACTTAATGTATAAATCGTGTTGATAATTTGAAGGAACGAATCTTTTCCTTAGGATCTTCTTAAGCTTCTCCCAAGTTTCAATTTTGCTCTTGCCTTCACGTTGCCTATTCTTCTTAACTCCATTAAACCACATGGACGCATACTTAGACAATTTAGCCACGGCAATTTTATACTTCTTCTCCTCGTTGGTGCCCTTGAACTCAAAGTACCGTTCTAATGCAAGCTCCCATTCAAGGTAGGCCACAACGTCACCTTGGCCATCAAATTCCCCAACTTCAAACTTCAAACCACTATCATCATCTGGGGGTCTAAGGTTACCCCTCATACAAATCACTTCAGTAGATAATCCTAGGAACAAATCTTGAAGTTTTTTTGTTTGTTCCGCAAGTTGATTGAAAAGTTCGACGTTCACCGTCTCTTTTGACGAACTTCCTTCACTAGCCATGGGTTAAAGCTGCAGCTCTGATACCACTTGATCTATATCTTAGGTCTAAACTAAGTGCTTGGACTCAAGATAGATTGATAAGGTAGAAAACGTAGCAAGGGAACACTCACAATGCTTCGTAATTCCGGAAATCCTAGGTTTAGATAGGAACACTCACAATCTAAACTCTATGGCGTTTTATTGCTTATGTGAACACTCAACACAAACACTAAAACAATGGTGAATAATTGAAGCTTTTAACTCTCAAAAATATTCAGGAAACCTTGAAGAATTTCGTGCGAAAACACTAGTACAAAAAAACTCATTTGCTGCGTCATATTTGCTGCGGTTCTTTGTGATTTTTGAAGAACCGCAGCAAATATCTATTTATATCACTATTACATAAAAATATTTGCTGCGGTTATATAAGTTATTTTACGCAGCAAATAATCCAACCGAAATAATGTTCAGCCCACGAGCCCAAATAGCCGCCCCATATATAAGCCCACACACTTCTTTTTTCCAATCCCTCCTCCTAACCCTAATATTATCACACTCACTCTCCGCCACTCCATTTTACACCACTCTCACAATCTCACTCTCATACTCTCCTTCGCCAACCCTCTCACCCACATCACTCTAAAATTCTCACGACCAATAAATCACATCTTTATGCTCGGTTCTGCTATATCATTCGGCCCTCTTTATTCGTAGGTAATCTTTCCTTTTTTTTTTCTTTTTTGTTGCATGATTCAATTTTGATTTCGATTGTTATTTTTATTTTTTGTTGTTGTTTTGAGTTTGATTTATTTATTTTGATTAGGTTCATACGATTTTGAGGCGAATTTTTAGCGATTTTGGACGACTTTGAGGCAATTTCGAGGTTTGGGCTATTTTGCTTAAAGATCTAAAACCCCTAATTTTTGATAATTTTTTCTACCAAAACCCTAGTTTTTGCGATTGGATCTAATATTTTGTGCGTTTTTGGGTGAGATTAAGTCATAATCCTTTTGGCACTCGCATCTCAATCTCAGCGAGGTTCGTTTTAAGTCACAATCCTCTCTACCTTAATCTCTTTATGGGTTTAATTTTGTTTGATTTTTGATTGTTGCCACTGATTTTGTTGCTAAAACTGCCAAATATGTTGTTCCCAAGTCATATCACACTCCAATTAATCTTGAACAAGCTTTAATGACTGGTATTATTATTGTTATTATTTGGAAATTGTGATGAATTACTGTTAAATTGCTTATAGATTAATTATCTTTTCTGATTTTTGTCAGTGATTTACTCTGTAATTTTTATTTTTATATAGTTCCAGACCTTGAGACGCTGAACTTTAATGTGCTCAGCAGTAAAGACGAGATGAAATTCGACAAGTTGAGGTATTCACAATTCTGAGCCATTCATACTGTTACACTACTACTACTACATGATTTCTTATTTTTCCTATCTTTGATTTTCTTGGTTTTTTTTTTTTTTGAGCTACAAGCTTATATTTTTGACTTTAAGGCCTTGTTCTTCGACTGAAATTCTCGTGAATGGAAATAAAAGTGAACTTAGTTAATTGAAATGAACAATAATTAGTTAGTTGTTATGATATCAACTATGAACTTACATCTATTTGTAATCAACTGCAATTTGACTTTTCCGTTACTGTTCCGCTGGCTTGTATACTCTCTTCTCATTCAATTGTTGCCACTGAACATATTTGAACCTCTGTACATGCTAATGGTGAGTTTTTGTGAAGCCAAATTTAAGTGTATTGCAATGCTATTGGTAATGATGATGATTTTTTTTTTTTGACAATTCTTGGTGGCACTCATATGCGATTTTTTTCTACACTTGCATTTAGCTTTCGTGTGTTGTGGTGGTTTACAAGCTTGCTCTATTTTATACTTCCATTTTCTTATCATCTGTAGCTCCTATTTTTTTTTTTTTTTTGTAAAAGACTGAGGAGTTGTATACAAACTATTGGACCCAAACACTCAATGAGTATATCGATATAGGAGAGTGAACTTTATTACCAAAACGTATCAGAGAAACTTATCATCTCCTCAAGTTATGGTTTTGCATCTTCTCACAAGCTCCATACCCCTGCGTTGGCAGCACACAATTTTTCCTCAAGTGTTAGTATTATATATATTGCTAATTTTATGCTTGAATTTAATTGTTGGTCAGTGGTTAACAAGGAAACATAAGAGCGAGGGCACTGTTTGAGGCTTTGGATAAGGTGAAAGAGGGTAAGAACATAATCCTCTTAATCGGAAATATTAGTGCATTATAAACTTTGATGTTCTTTGGTTATTGAGCTATGGAGTATTGGAGTGATGTTCTAATTCAAGATTTGTTTAATTACTGTAGAGTTGATGGTTATGGGATTTATATTACTCCTCTTGACATTTAGTCAAGGCTACATTGCCAAGATCTGTATTTCTTCTAAGGCTATGGTCTTTGAGTGGCATATTGCAAATATCTTATAAGTTAGAAATATATAATTCTAGGTGCTAAATATATTTCTTCTAAGGCTATGGTCTTTGAGTGGCTATGGTAAGGATGTCTGACTTGACATTGCCATTTTTATGCCATTTTTGTCAAAATGTGGTTACTTTATCTTAACTACGACTTGCTAGCAAGTTAGGAACATGTATGATATGGTGCATGACACTACTACTAATTAATGGCTTATCCAGCAACACTATTTGGTTTATATGGCATTTTACTTTAGTGGAGACACCTCAGAGATATCCTCTATTTAACATGGAAAAGCTGTTTTTGAGGTTGAATAGAAGTGTATTTTTTTGTGATAGAAGTGTAATTCAATTGAAAATAATTGATTCTATGTATGTATAACATTTCAGCTTCTAATTTTGCTTTAAAATGCAAAAAAAAAAAAAAATTATTTTTTTGGGTGCTTATTTGATGCGGTTATTCACAAAACCGCAGTAAATAAGTGTTTTTTTTTTTTATGGGAAACTGCACTATGTGCTGCGGTTTTACAAAGAACCGCAGCAAATAAACCTGCTTCCCTCCAGTTTGTGGTGTGTTATTTGCTGCGGTTTTGTGAATAACCGCAGCAAATAACCCAATTTTTTGCTGCGGTTTAACCGCAGCAAATAAAATTTCATCATTTGCTGCTGCTATAAGTGTTGCAGTTAAAAACCGCAGCAAATACCCGGGAAAAAACCGCAGCAAAATGCATTTTTTGTACTAGTGAAACCTCACACAAAATCACTTGTAAAACACAATGTGTATTTTTTTTTTAAACTTGTAATCTGAATTTTATTATTGAAACAATCGAGTATTTATAACAATATTACTACTAGATATTCTAATCTAACCAACTAATCCTAGACTTTAACCCCAAGCCAAGTAAATCTAGGAAAACAAGGAAAATCTCCTAACAAACACGGAAAATAAACCTAAACCGACCTAGTTTAGGATTCCTAAAAGATATGCCGGAATCTTGTTCCTTTTCCGACCAAATTCCGAAATCCAACCTAAGGAACGCACTAAAACTTGACTAAACAAAGTTGACTTGGTCAAACAACACGGAAAACACGGACAACCAAGTTGCCCAACAGACTTGTTCACCCGCCAAATCACCGCCATACTGAATAAGGTGTTTTTGCGCAATTCTGAAGGACTTCCATTTTCAAGTACTTCAAGAAACCTTTGAAGCTTCAATTTTTTTTTCAAGAAACCTCCAATTTTGTGTTTCCCATGCTTGATTCCATCAACCATGATCATAAAGACTCACTAAGAAATTCATAAAACATCACAAAACACCATATGGGAAAACCCTACCAAGTGGAGTGGGAAGAAAACCCATAGGCTCAACAACAAATCTATCCCTTAGCTAAACAAACGTCCCTAATGGCTTTAGACCATTATCCAAGCATCATTAGACTTAAGCAACAATGACCATGAGCCAAGCCAAGGCCATGGAACCCTAATCCACGCATACCATGAATCTCAAAACGACTCAATATTAGCTCTTTGTCTTCAATGCTTGAATTTGCTTCCTAATCAATATCACCTTCTCCCCTCACCATCAGCACCCTCCTTCCTCTTTGATTTCTCTATTGGTTTGGGAGTGGTTTTAGGTGTGGGAGTTTTAGATTTTGTGGTTTTTGGTTTAGTAACCTCCTTAAATTCATTAACCACTTTTGATGACGATTTCTTTGCGCTCACTTTCTTTTCTTTCAACTCCTTTCGGATGGAAGTAACTAAATCCTCTTTTGGATCAACTTCCACTTCCTCTGATTCACCCTCTTCTTTTGCAACTTTTTCCCACCAATTTTAATTCAGATGTGGGTTCAGATTCTTTCTCTGGTTCAGACTCCTCAACATTATGAGACTCTTTAGGTTTAGAAGCCTCCACCGGTACTGGTGTGGATTGTTTTGATTTTGGTGTGGGTGGCTTTTTGGCAGTAGTTGATTTTGTGGATTTTAAAATGGAAGATTTTGTGGTTTTGGGGGTTAATTTTAGAGTAACTGCTGATGTTTCTGGCTTGGAGTTCTTACAGATCAAGGCTGCTTCTTCCTCTTCATCAACTTCCTCTTCCAACACATCTTCTACCACTAACTCAATTATTTTGTCAGCCATCAATAGTGGAAAAAAATGGTTTTTGCTGCGTCACATTTGCTGCGGTTTTTTGTGATTTTTCAAGTACTGCAGCAAATAGTCATCTATGATACTGTTATGTAAATGTTTTTGCTGCGGTTCAAAAGAAACCGCAGCAAATAACCCATTGAACATAATAAGCAGCCCAAGCCCAATTCACCGCCACATATATATAAGATACACTTAACCTAATTTCATCATATTTTCCTCTCTCAATCTCTCATTTCCACGTCTCTCTCTTCCTCCCTCATTTCCACTTCTCTCTCTTCCTCCCCATTTCGCCACTCTCGTCATTTTATCTCGCTTCCCTCTTCTTTTTATCTCGCCTCCCTCACCACTTCAATTCATCAATTCCTCACTCCATTATTTCTCTCGTCTTTTTATCTCGCCTCCCTCATCACTTCAACACTTCAATTTATGGTTTTATGTTGTTTTTATTTTTATTCGATTTTTTTTTGGTTTAACGAGTCTTCGGTTTGTTGAAGATTCCTTCAACATCTTCAAGGTTAGTTTCCATTTTAAATTCATTTGTTAATTGTGTTCGTGTTTTTTGTTTTCGATTTCAATTTGCTTTGTTTATTTCTTTTCGATATTTTTTTTTCTGATTCATTTGTTTGTTTTTGGTTTTGTGTTTTCGGGTTGGGATTTGGGGTTTTATGTTTTCGATTTGGAGTTTTGTTGTGGGTTTGGGTTTGGGTCATGGCTTAGGGTTTGCGATGTTGGTTCGTGGATTAGGGTTTTGGTTTGGTTCGTGGCTTACGGTTTTGGTTTAGGTTTTGGTATTGGTGTTGGTTTGTGGGTTAGTGTTTGGGTTAGGGTTTCTGGGTTCTGGGTATTGGTTTTGGGTTCGTGGGTTTTGGTTTTTGAGTTGTGGGTTTGGTTTGATTGTTGATTTGTGCAATTGATTATTTATTGCTCTAATATGATTGTTTAATCAAATGGGAAAGGTGTTTCTGAGACTCTTAATTGTAAGCTTCCACGTTTTGTCCTATTACTCAAGCTTTCTGTCCACGTTTTGATTTGTGCAATTGATTGTTTAAATTCTCTCACAAACAAGCTCATTGCTTGGTAAACATATCGCCTGGTATAAGGATATCTAAGTATTTTTGTGCATGATTGCATGATATATGGATTTTGAGTGAATATAGATGTATGCTTCAGTTGAGTGAATTTTATAAGCTTTATTATGTTTATGTTGATGTTGATGTTGTGTATTCCCGTGTTGAGGTGTGGCAGTGGGTTCACCTTTTAACATGTTAGTCTTCATTCGTTTTTTTTCTTTTCAGATTGATGATTTTCACCAAGCAGATTGCTGCAAAATAACTCCAGCGAAGTTATGTGGTTCAAAGGAAATTGTCCCTCTTAAGTCTCGTAAATTAGTAAGTTCTGTTTTTTTTTTTCCTTTCATTTGGGAGATTTAAGATTTATTGAATGATGGCATATATTATTTACTGAATTTTTTGAGTTGGCTATTTTTCACTGGTTGGTGTGGTTTTTATGAGATCTCCCTTCATGCTTTACTCTATAAAGGGCAGGTTTTTATAATTTTGGGATTGTGAATTCGACTTTGAAGTTTGGTAGTAAGACTTGATCACATTATGAGATTGTGACTTTGACTTTAAAGTTTGAGAACATTTAACTTTGGAGCACTACTTGTTATTCCAAAATTCTACAGATAAGTTATTAGTGGGTGATTCATAAGCTTGAGGTTTTTTTCTAAAAAAAAAAGAAAAAAATAAAAATAAAAATTAACCTAACCACCTTTCGCCAAGGGACCTAAATCATTCAAACCACCTCTAATTAAATCAGGCACTATAATACACTCGTAAATGCAAATTCCCTACCTTAGTGGGATCAATCTAGTCTCTTTGTGGCTAGTGGCTTCAGAAAGCTAACTAGAAACAGAGTTTGTTATCCGTAAATTGTAATTTTGTAGTCATATAACTTGCAGGCGTTTATAAATATTCTATTTTCCTGGAAGTTGCTTCTCCTTAAGAGCATTTAGTCTTATCCCCTGTATCTTTTCTATTAAATAACATGTTTCATCACTTTCAGGCCAACTCCTCTCAGGATGATGAGGAGATTTTCTTTGATTTTAAAAAGCAAAGATTTATCTATTCAAAGGAAAAAAAAAAAATTCTACAAGCTTCCTTTTCCGACTAAGGAAACGGTTGGATACTATCTCAAAAATACTGGACATGGCTCTGAGGCTAAAGTGGTTGGTGCCACAGAGAAATGGGGACGTAATGTGTAAGTTTTTCTGAATCAATTTGTTTAAGCTGAATGGTTTGTGGTTCGCTACACAAATAATTAGCTACCCAAAGACTAGCATGACAAATGTGTTTAGATTCATTGTCTATTTATTGGGCTTCTTAGATTTCTCCCTTCAATTTCTGCAAGTACCTGAACTGTTTTACTTCTTTCTAGAGTGATTTTTTTTGCTGTCCATGATTGACTTGTAAGCGCTGCATTTTCTGATTTAACAAATCGTATCAATGAGGATAACTGTACTTGTACTTGATTGTTCAACTCGTTCTTATAGTATTTCCTTTTACTGCTACACTTTGATGTGCTGCTTGCCACTGTTCTGCTTGTGTTGCTGTTGTTCTTCTGCTTCTCCCGCCGCTGTTCTTAAGACCATTGCTGCTGCTGCTGTCGTTGTTCTTACATTGTTATTGATGCTGCCGCTGCCGTTCCATTTTTACTGCTGCCGCTGCCGTTCCATTTTTACTGCTGCCGTTCTTTGAAGTTAATTCACACTTTCACAATTGTTATATTTTATTTTAAATGTTATTTTTTGGTTAGTGCTGCTATTAGTTTGATTTTCAGTTTATTAAATAGTATTGATGCAACTGTAATTGAGTTTGATGTTGATGCAGGAATTGTAATTTAATTTGATGTTCTTTTGTTGTAATTATTTCGATTGAAATTACAACCTTTTATGTATTTAATGTTCTACTATTCTTCTTTGAAGTAATGAATCTTGTTTAAGTTAAATTTCAAATGAATTTTTGTGATAGAAGTGTATTACTTTTGTGATAGAAGTGTAATTATATTGAAAATAATTGATTAAAGAACCGCAGCAAAATAGTGCAGTTTCCCACCCAAAAAAACCACTTATTTCATGTGGTTTTGTGAATCACCGCAGCAAAAAGTCCATTTTTTTTTCTGCGGTTCAACCGCAGCAAATAATATGTTGTTTTATTGCTGCTGCTCCAAGTGCTGCGGTTTTTAACCGCAGCAAATACCCCTCAAAAACCGCAGCAAACGTGGATTTTTGTACTAGTGCATCTTCTTTTATTTCTTCATTTCAATTTCAGGAGACTCACTAACTTCCTTCTCAACTAATCTTGTGCTTCTCCTTTTTGACATGATGAGACTAAATTTTTCCTCTACTTTGAGCAAATAAAAAGAAAGTTGAACGATTTTATTGGGAGAAAGAAGAAGAATTTAGGCAATTTTGGTTTTGTGAGAGAATATATAATCGAGAGAAAGTATAAGCAAAATATATATGATCATTGAAATGAAATGAAAAAGGAAGGTGTGATCATAAGCAGAATATTTATAAGAGAGTTCAAAAAAGGGTTATCTTTAAAGACTTGAAAAATAATTGTCCGTTCAACCAAAAAGGCAGTTGCCATAAATACAACCGTCACTTCATTTATTTCCAATAATTTGAAGTTTTGAAAATAAACTGACTGATTAAAAGAATCGCCATAGCAATATGGTTCCCAAATGGTCTGCAACTGGTTCGTGCCAACTTACTCTTTTCAAGATTATGGTAAGGTACCTGAGTACTAAATTGATCAGGTCAACATCGCATAAGAACATTGTGAGTCCTAAAAAGCAAAAACAAAGAAACAAACAAGAAAAAATATATAAAAATGGACATCATTTGACTAGCAAAAAGGACAAGTCAAGACCTAAAAGTTCATTGTCTAATTTTAATCATAACCAATAAGGTACGAAACTTGATTAGCATTTCTCTGCTCAAAGGTTTTTAAAATGTCATCTAGTTGATCTTTTGACCTGCAAAACTCCAATTTCACATTACCTTTTTCAACATTGTCCCTTAGAAAATGATGCCTAACCTCAATATGCGTTGTTTTTGAATGCTTGACAGGATTTTTCGAAATATTAATTGCACTTGTGTTATAACCATAAGATGCAAACACTTCTGAAACAGACACCAAAATCCTTTATTTGTGACTTTATCCATAAGAGCTGAGCACAACACAAAGCAGCTGCAATGCACTAAGACTCAGCTGCAGATAAGGCCACATAATTTTATTTCTTAGATCCCCATGAAATAAGACAAGAACCTATGAAGTGAGCCATTCCAGAAGTGCTCTTCCTGTCGACAATAAAAGGAGCAAACTCAGCATATGTGTATCCAATAACATTCATGCTGCTACCTTTTGGATACCACAAAAACAAATCGTCAGTATAATTGAGATATCTCAAAATTCTTTTAATAGCCTTTAGGTGAGATTCTTTAGGGTTTCTTTGAAATCTTGAACACAACCCTACTGAAAACACTATAACCGGCCGACAGGTTGTTAAGTAAGGCGATGAGCCAATCATACCTCTGTACAACTTACCCTCAACATCTTTTCCCTTCTCATCAAGGCTCAGTTTTGTAGAAGTTGGAATAAGTGTTTCACAGGATTTGCTATCTTGCAAACCATATGTTTTCAGCAGCTCCGTTAGGTATTTCTACTGATGAATCATGATTCTATCCTTGATTTGCTTGATTTAAAGCCTTAGAAGGAAACTAAGTTCTCCTATCCATGTCATATTCACTTTTCATCAAATCTGCAAACTCATTACACAAATATGGATTAGTAGCTCCGAACAAAATGTTAGCAACATAGATTTGAAACACTAACATACCAGTTCCCCTTTCCCTTAAGAATAGTGTCTTGTCAACTTAACCTCTTTTATAGACACTTTCTAAAATAAAACTATAAAGTCTCTCATACCACGCTCGAGGAGCTTGTTTGAGACCCTAAACAACTTTGTCAAGTCTAAAACACATGATTTGAAAAGTCACTATCCTCAAATCTAGGAGGTTGTTCCACATAAACATTTTCTTTCAAATATTCATTAACAAAGGTTGTCTTAACATCAATTTGAAAGTGTTTGATGTTCATATGGGCAGCAAAAACAATTAAAATCCTGACTGATTCAAGCCTAGCTACAGGAGCAAAAGTTTCATCATAATCAATTCTTTCCTGTTTATTAAACCCTTGAACTACTAGCCTAGCTTTATTTCTGACTATAATATTGGAATCGTCCAATTTGTTCCTGAACACCGCCCACTTAGTTCCAATAATAGACATGTTTTCCTTCCAGGGCTCAAGATGCCAAACTTGATTTTTCTCAAACTGATTGAGTTCATCTTGCATGGCTAAGAACCCAATCTAGATCCATTAAAGCAACCTTATAATCAGTTGGTTCAACATTTGAAAGAAAGGAACATAAAGCACAAAGGTTTTGTAAAGTAGAATTGCTTGTTTGCACCCCCTGGTTAATGTCCCTAATGATAAGATTATAAGGATCAGAGGACTTATACTTAAAAGATTTGTTCATATCAAAGTTTACGTTATTGCCTTCTCATGTTGAACTGGTTCCTGTACAAGTTCCCCCTGTCTCGTTGTTGCCTTGAACAGGTGAACCAAGTTCCATAGCGGTCTCAGCTGCGTTAGCTTCATGTGAATGAGCCTCGGAGTCACTATATCTTTCTCTTACCTCTTGAGCTACATGATCCTGTGCTGTACCAGACTCATCTTCTCTAGGGGATTTGTGTGGTGAATCTGGTTCAACACCTTCTCCTTCTTTAGCTCTTGTAAAGTTCAGCATGCCAATTTCGAACTCATCAGCATCATCAACCTACACATGCTTGCTGAACATTTTAGTTTCATCAAATAGGACATGGATACTTTCTTCAAGAGAAAATATTCTTTTGTTGAAAACTTTGTATGCCTTGCTGTGTGAAGAGTATCCAATGAAAAACAGCCTCATAACTCCTAGGATTAAATTTGTCCAAAGCTGATTTACCATTGTTGTGTACAAAGCACTGCGCGTAAATGTGCAATGTTTGGTTTTCTTATCCTAAGGAGCTCATAAGGTGTTTTATTTAGTAAATGTCTCAACATTACCCTATTTAAAATATAGCACACAGTCCTCATAGCTTCAGCCTAGAAGTTTCGAGGTAAACCACTCTCTAGAAGTATTGTTCTTGCCATTTCTTCTAGAGTGCTATTTTTCCTTTCAAACACACCATTTTTTTTGTTGAGTTATGGGAGCTGAAAAATTGTGACATACACCATGATCATTAAAGTAGGTTACAGAGCTGATATTGTCAAATTCAGAACCATGATCAGACCGGATACAAACCAATTGATGATTAATCTTTTTTTAGACCTGTTTTATCAAGAATTATAATTCTTCAAAAGTTTCATCTTTAAATTTCAGAAAGACTCTCAAAGTATAACGAGAGTAATCATCAACTAACACAAACACATAAGTATGACCATTTCGATGTTGTACATGCATGGGTCCACACAAATCTATGCGGACAATTTCGAATGCTCTAGTTGTGCTTACAACCTTCTTTTACTGAAAAGAGGACTTGACATTCTTACATTTAGCACACTTTTGGCAAATATAATTTGCAGCAAACTTTCTGCTAGGTAAATCTGTAACTAAGTCATGACATCGTAGTTTATTTAACAAAGAAAAACCTACATGTCCAAGTCTCTTGTGCCACAGCCAATGGTTATCCTCTATAACTTTGAGACAAGTGGCACTGGTCTTAGGAATCTGACTCAAGAATGATATATAAACATTATTGTGTCGAAACCCCTTAGAGACCAGTTCCTTTGTTTCGGTGTTGACTATGTGACAATGATTGGTTTCAAATTCAACATGGTTTCCCTTGTCACATAGCTGAGATATGCTCAAGAGGTTATGTGTGAAACATTCAACAATCGCTTGAGATATGATAGCTTCAACATCAACAATCATCTTAGGCCAATAAAAGTATTGTTGTAATATGTTTAGAATTTTAGTAATGCCAAAATACCCTGCTATCCCTCCTCCATGCGCTTCCCTGACAAATAATTCTCTACTTGAACACTTAGGTACACACAATTGATTACCTTTGAATAAGAACCCATCATGCATCACAAATGAGCCCATAACACCTTTGTCCATTTGTTGCAATATAAGACCGAAATTATCATAATGCTCATAGTATGTTTTGAGCATGCCGAGACCAAGTAACTTGCAATTCAACACACTAATAAGAGCATACCTTTGTGAGAGAGCATCTGCAACAACATTAGACTTACCTTCTTTGTACTTTGATGAAAAGTGAAATGATTGTAGGAATTCTAGCCACTTTGCATGTCTAGGATTCAACTTCAGCTGGCCATTAATATGCTTCAATGATTCATGATCAGAATGTAGAATGAAGTAGTGAGGTCTTAGATAATGACTCCAATGATCAAGAGCTCTAACAATTGAATAAAACTCTTTATCATAAGTAGAGTAGTTCAACCTTGATCCATTCAATTTCTCACGAAAGTAAGCAATAGACCTCTTCCGTTGAACCAATACTGCTCCAATCCCCACATTACTTCCATCAGTTTCAACTTCAAAAGGTCTTGAAATGTCAGACAATGCAAGAATAGGTGTGTTGCATAGCATCTCCTTAATCCTCTCAAAGGCTTTTTGCGCCTCTTCTATCCACTCAAAAGGCTTGTCCTATTTCATGCACTCAGTCATAGGAGCTACAATAATGAGAAATTCATCACAAATCTCCTATAAAACGAAGCTAATCCCTGAAAAGCACGAACCTTAGTGACATTAGTTGGAGTAGGCCAAGTTCTGATTGCTTCAACCTTTGTTTGATCCACAAAAACTCCATCCTTTGAGACCACTTACCCTAAAAACGTGACACTAGTTATCATGAAGTAGAACTTTTCCAGCTTCCCATAATGATTTTGTTGTCTTAATGTTTCAAAAACACTCCTTAGATGTTGTAGATGATCTTCATTGCTTCTACTATAAACCAAGATGTCATCGAAGTAAACAACAACAAACTTCCCAAGGTATAGCTTCAATATCTCATTCATGAGTCTCATGAAGGTACTAGGTGCATTAGTAAGACCAAAAGGCATAACCATCCATTCATAGAGCCCTAACTTAGTCTTGAAAGCTATTTTCCATTCATCACCTTCCTTCATGCGAATCTGATGATACCCACTCCTGAGATCAATCTTTGTAAACACATTAGAGCCATATAATTTATCAAGCAAATCATCTAACCTTAGAATTGGGAATCTTTATTTGATGGTGATGTTGTTGACTGCTCTTGAATCAATACACATTCTCCAAGTACCATCCTTCTTAGGAACGATCAAAGTAGGAACTGCACAAGGACTCATGCTTTCCCTCACGTATCCACGTTCCATTAGCTCTTCTATTTGCCTTTGAATCTCCTTTGTTTCCTCTAGATTAAATCTATAGGCTGGCTTGTTAGGAATTTGAGCCCCAGGAATAAGATCAATTTGATGCTCAATGCCTCTTATAGGTGGTAATAGTGGTGGTAGATCATCAGGAAACACATCTTCATATTCATGCAACAAAGGCTTCAATATTTGAGGAATTGATGAGGAACCTTCTTGTACTTCCTTAGCCATGAGAAAAAAGACATGACTACAAGAATTCAATTCCCTTTCCACCTCCCTAACATTCATCAAAAACGCCCCCCTTTTATTCTCCATAGTCTCTTGTTTTTGAACCTTCACAACTTTCAAAGGATTCAATGCAATAGACTTGCCATTGGTGTGCTTTTTGATGACATACACGTTATTTCTACGATCATATTGAACAAATATATCATATGGCCAAGGTCTTCCAAGTAGAATATGGCACACATCCATAGGGAAAACATCACACAACACACTATCCTCAAATTGCGCAATTTTGAATGATATTAAAGCTTGTTTAGTTACCTCAACATCACTAGTATTTCTTAGTCAATGAAGCTTGTATGGATGAGGAATATTATGAGTGGTGTAGTTGAGCTTTTGAATCAGCAAAGTAGATACCACGTTCGTGCTACTACCACTAAAGCTTACCCAGAACTACACACCTTGTCATAAAGATTCTGTCTCGTTGGCTCTCTTTCTAATGGCTTGGGTTTGGTTTGTAAAACCATTCTCAACACTAAAGATTGGCCATGTGTCTCAGAATCTACTAGCTCCATATCATTACTACTTTTATCCTCTTGCTCAATGTCATCTTGCTCCCGTTCTTCAATAATTACATCTAGATAGGCTTCTTCAATCTCCCTTGCCTCTCTAAGTGTGATGACTCTTGATCTAGGACAATTTCATTATACATGTCCATATCCTTGGCACTTGAAATACTCCCTTTTGTCATAAGGAATTGATGAGGGTTTTGTAGTAGTAATAACCCTAGGTTTTTCGCCAACTTCTACCCTAGGCTTGGTGTTTTGCGCAAACACTACTTCCTTCTCCTTCTTAGATTCGTAGCTTTTGATGAAAGTCTATGACTTTTTCGAGTGTCCTTGCTTCTCAACTCTCAAGGCTACCTTTCATATTTCATCAAAAGTCCAATAGGGTACCGATTCTACTTTCTCCTTGTTAGGTTCATCAAGTCCTACAACAAATTTAGCCACACTGTGATCCTCCTCTTGAATATCACATATGATGACCATCTTCTCAAACTCATTTATGTATTCTTCAACACTTTTTGAGTTTTGTTTCAAAGCATGCTTGTTTAGGAATTTGTTTTTGTCATATTCATGAGGAACAAATCGTTTCCTCAACTCTTTCTTCAATTTGCGCCAATAGGTGATCTTTTCCTTCTTTCCTTCTCTTCCTTTATAAGCTTTCATACCACTGACTAGCATAAGATGATAGCTTCGATTCCACCACTTTAAAGGCATTAGAATCATCATACTCCTTGTAGGTAAATATCCTTTCGGTTCCCCTCAACCAATCAAGAAAAACTTCAAGATCCAAACTTACATTTAACTCAGGTACTTCCAATTTCAAGTATCGATCATCATCCCTAGGTTTGTCTCATTTTTTATGCCTTTTTCTATCATATTCATCACTTGAACTTGAGTATATGATTATCCTAGGTTTTCGTGTGCCTCTAGTAGAATCCTCATCACTACAACTTGATGTAGCCTCCTCAAGTTTGTTTGATTTCATTGCGCTTTTGGACTTGTTTCCAACAAATTGCATAAGTTCCTCTACATGTTGCACAACTACTTGATCTCATTGTCCCTTTCAACGTCCCTATCTTGCTCATAAGGAATTTTCAACGAAAGCACAAAAGTTGATGTGAATTTTCGTATGAATCAAAAACTCACAAGGATAGAAGACTAAAATCACGAATTTTTAAAGGCCTAGCCACCCAAAATTCACAATTTTAGGTTGGTGGTTAATTACTCTTTGATTATAGCTCAAGGCACCTTCAATGCCACTAACTAATCTGCACAATAGTCTAAAGGTAAAATCCACCAACTAAAATTTTCTTCATTTTTGTTTTCTATGTAAACAAAACAAAACTTTTATTCAAAATCCAAATCCAAATTTTACAAACTAATGTTGAGATTATTTATAATCATAATCATCAATAAAATCCTAAACAAAACAACCTCAAACGCACGCACAAAGCTAACAAAAATCGTCCACCTAATGACTCTTCTATGACTCACAAGATAAGATGCCACATCAGCACTGCATGTTATTCTCATCTTGCTAACAAACTCGAACAAACTATATCTAATTAAGAAAATATCTTAACAAAATTTATAATGACTTGACAAACAAGATAATCAAAAAATTACAACCATAATTAAACAAATATTCAATCCACCCAAATCCTAACAAAATCGTTAAAATTCACGCCACACAAGCAAGATCCAAATTTGCACAATTTTTGAGATTTTCTTCAAATCTTCAATAAATCTTCAAAAAGTCATTCTCCATGTGTTTCAGGCTGCAAATGAGGATTAAGACCCACCAAGAAATGAAAGACTCGATGCCTAAAATGAGAAAAACCATATCAAGTGAAATGGGATAAAAACTCATAGGCAAAACCAACTTATTCCCCTTGTCAACCATCTTTCACGAGAGGATGTATGAAGTTAACTTGGATATGAACAAGTGCTATTTTTAACTTGGATAGCATGGGGTGTGCCAAACCCCCTAAAGGTTTTGATGATGTTTCTTAGTGGTATTCCCTTATAGGTGCCGAATTGCAAAATTGGTAACATGCCGAGACGAATCTTATCCACCAACCCTCTGCTCTTATTACTCACCATTCTCTTGCAGGGACAATTTTTGGTCGATATGAACAACATGAGGTTCATACCCGAGAGATGTGGTTTCTAGGTAGGCATTTAGCAAAATTTTCTTTTCCTTACCGTCTTCATCTTCATCATTTGTTTGCTATGCATTTAAAAAGTCAATGTAAAAACTATGCTGGTGTTGACAAATATGGCCAACCAATTGTGAACCATATTGTTTTTGGCGGCCTGATTACTTATGTAGCTAGTTACTATAGGGATGATCTTGAGTATCACTGGACCCCTGCTGTTGGGTCCCGAGCTTTAGATGCCCCCTAGCTCGGCCAATCTGATTCACTAGACCTCTTAAAGGGTTGCCATAGTAGATGGTATATTGGGCCATTAAGGAGGATTTCTACTATTCTTCCTAACTCTTCACTGAATAGATTGTTGCTTGATCAACAATCCTATAGTATGCATTTTGAATCGCAATGCTATAGGTCCTTAGGTAGGTACACGGACATACTTTTAGCAAGAACGGGGTCAGTCTTCCCAGTTTGAGCCACAGCAGCAGCAGGAGGACCCGCAACAGCAGCAACCTCCTACGGACCCAGCCCCCTGGCAGGTGCACATTGACTAGGTGCTAAACAAGTTCAACAACTTTCAGCTTTAGAAACAGCTCAAGCAAAAGTTCGACACCTTCGAGTAGGACCACCGTCTTGCCATGTACCCGATATACGATCACTTCGTCTGCTCGGGTGTGGTGCCTTCCCCTTGACCAAACCCTTCATGGTACACCTTTAACCATGGAGATAGGACTAGTGGAGCGGGAGGTGGTGGTGATGATGATGACGGTAGCAGTGAAGACACCGATGCCTTCCTCTAGGATTCTGACTGAGAGAAATCCCTTATTCCCTTCATCACTGAGGACATTGCTATGTCCAACTTGGGGAGGTATGTTTTATTTGCTTTTAAGTTTAGACTTTTATTGCTTTCTTAGGATAGTTATATGGTTTGTACTACTTTTTACAAGAAGGGGTTTGCATATGACCAAAAAATTGTACTACTTTCATTGTTCAGAGTTTTAGTTTTGTTTTAATGGTTAGTAATTGATTAAACTGATTGAATGATTTGGATGATGAAACTTTATGAATGGTGACCTCCCTATGCCCCGCATTTTAATTTTAATTTTTATTTTTTAAATTTGGGCATGTGATGAGTTATGTTTTGGGAATTGCTAATTCAGACTTGGACTTGGTTTAGCTTGAAGTCGTTTTAAATCCTGTCATATAGCCATGTGTAGAGTAGGGGCTTGAACTGTGTTAACGGGAGAATTTGAGGTACATACATTATTATATGCTTATTTCTTTTCTTGTGTGCTTAGTTCCTGGTGCTTGTATAATCCATGTTTTGGCTTTTGACTCCAGTATCTTTGCTGTGGTGTGCTTCATGCGTCGGATGATAAATGGCTTTCATTTCTTTTTAGAGGTTTCAGATTTTTCAATTTTAGGCGTTCCATCACATATTGTCCCTTGATCCCTGTTTTGAGCTTTTTACCCTTCATTTGCATTTTAGCCACATTACAACCCTTTTGGCCATGCTTCATTGTGTGTATGTATGCTCAAGGTTGGCTTGGGGGAGTTATGGAGTTGTTGTGTTGTTGTTGTTGTGCAATTGATGTATGCTTTGGACGATTTTAGAAAAGATATGTTGGAATCACTGTTTCTTAAAGTTTTAATGGTAGGTTTCACAGTAAGGCTCTGCATACCAATGTCTAGCTAGTTTATGCAATGAATAAAATTGAAAAGTTTATATCTTATATTTAGCCTAGTTATGTATGTGTGATGATTTTTTCTATATTATTTTATTGTAGCAAAGACATGTCATTAAGAGTCGTGAACCTAATTATTTGAAAAGGTTGATAAATTTTTGAGATTGTTGGAAAAAGAATGAAACAAAGAACAGTGGAAAGAATGAAAATCAAAAGATCAAGAAAAGAAAGAAAGTGAGCTGGTGAATTTTGGAATTGTTGTTGAATTCTAAGTTTCATGGTGATATGTGAATTTCAAAAAATTTGGTTTAATGGTGTTGAATGTTGGAGTTGTTGACGATGTTCTTCGATTTGAAATGCGTATAACCCACATTTTTCCACCACATTATCCCACTTTATCATACCCATCACCTTAGCCACGTTACACGCATAATAAAGACCTTTTTGATCAGCATGTACATGTTTTTAGTTCTTGTGAAGTGAGTCAATTGCCAAAGCTAGGGAGTATTACTTGCACTTTGAGTCGCCATTGCAGTAGGTTGAGTAGATACCCTTAAACACATGCATGAGGTGTGAGATGTGGATTTGGGTTCTCAAAATTGCATTTAAACACTTCTTTGCATTCACGTTACATTTGGATTTTGGTTTGGAGGTGAAGGTGAGCTACATTATTTTTTATGCTCACAAAATATGTGGAGTAACACCCTGTGAGCTACTCTAGTCATTGACTTCTTTTTCTTACATGGATGGCTTTGTGATTTTGATTTAAGTGAATGTCGGTCAAGATATTTTAATGAGTTGGTGTAGGAACTTACATACTCGGAAATGCTTGAGCTGATTGTGTTTTGCAAAGTGAAAGAGGTGAAGCCATTGTTTGTTTAGTTGTTTGCTTGAGGACAAGCAAAGATTTGGCTTGGGGGAGTGTGATAAGTTAATATTTTATGCTTGTTTTACCCCCGATCTTGAGTGATTTTTAGCTCTAACGTTGCTCTTTTGAGTCGTTTCTACTAACTTTTTCTATTTCTTGTGCTTTTAGTGTTCTTTACGATATTTTGCAGGAATTGATGATTTATCGTTATATTCCGAGCTACTTGGAGAGTTAGTGGAAAGTTTGAATTCAGTTGGGAAGCCTTGCTAGAGATTAGGAAGCATTAAATATGGAATTAGAAGAGAATGACCGAAAAAACAAAGAGACGAAGCTCATAGCTATTCGCCCGGGTAGGAGGCCATGCGCCTTTCGCCCGGGTCACCCGGGCGGGCCGCTCCGTAGCCCTTTTCTCCGATTTTTCTCTTATTTTAGGCCTTAGTATATATATCTTTTTATTCCTAATCACTTTTATGCCTAATTAATCATACTTTCTACAATCCTAAGCTTTAGTTTCTCTCTTTAAGTTATTAAACACTCTCAATCATTCAATAAAAACAATTCAAGTTTTCTTTCAACTCTTCTTTTCTTGTTATTTAATATATGCTATTAGTTTTATTTAATTTTTTAAGTGTTAGTTTTAGTTTTAGTTTTAATTAGTTGTTTCAGATTTAGTTTTTATGCCCTAGAATTTATGTTGTTCATTGTTTAGTTTATTTTAATTAGTTTGGTAGTTGTTAGTTATGTTGCTAGATTTAGTTTTTGTTATTGTTTTGTTTTTCATAATTTTTAATATGTGTAAGTAGTTCCTTTTCTAGGGCTAGGGGATCTATGAATTAGTTTCAATGTTTTGTTTGATGATTGATTAATCTGACTTTTGTTATTTTTTAATTCATATTATCAGTTTATAGTGCTATCAATTAAATTTTGGCTAGGTTTGATTATTAGTTTGATAGTATCGAAATTCTGGGAAGTGGTAAGATCACAACAATTAGATCACAAGGATAATAGGCAAAATTAGTCTAAGTCAGCGAGAGCGATTAGAAGAGTTTTGAAGGAGACTAGATTCAAGAAAATTAGTGTGCCTTAATTCAGGAAGTCATTAATCTGTTAATTAATTGTTATTCAATTCATTGATTAATTTATGGTGAACCGATGTCCTAGGCTGAGTTATTGATACATTTTCTTGTTTAATCTCTGTTTTAGTAGTAAATTAGTGTATTGGTTACAATCGATTCAAAGGCCCTTTATAACAGAATAGCTTGATAGAGTGAGCATAAATTCACTGCTTCTCCGAGGATTCCATCCCTACTTCCCTACCTGCATTACTTAGAATAGTAGGTTACTTTTTATAGGTATACAACTATCCCTTTCAACGAGATCGTCCGCCAAATATAGGTCTTCTTGTCAGTAAGAGTAAGCATCTAATCATGCATAGTGGAGTGCTGGTAAAGCCGGCACCTCGCGTATAGATTCTTTAGAGTATATGATGGAATATTTGAAGGCGGTTACATCAAATTCAAGCTATCCATGAGCCATACCTATGGAAATTCAATACAACATGAGGCGAACAAGAAGTTGAATGACAAGGCAGAAGTCAAATAACATATCATGTTCACTTGTCCGACATTGAGTTTTCTTGTTTCCGATATTATTCCCGGGGGGGGGGGGGAGCCGCTCCTCTCCCTTGAGTCAAAGTTAAAGTCAGTTGAATCAGTCAAACGAGCAAGCCAAGGTCAAACGAGTCAAGTATGCACATAGTCCGGTCAAAATCATTGACAAATACAAATCTTAGTGAAATATATAGAAGTCAAGTCAAACATATACAAAAATCAGAGGTCAACATATAGTTTGCATCAACCCTAAATAAGAAAGCTAAATTCCTTAGTCCTAGGATCACGGCTAGTTGATGGCATATGAGAAGGGGTGAAGTCGAGAGACGGGTATAGCTCAAAGAAGCTCGGGGTGTATGACCCGTTAGCACCGGCACCATGAAACAATATAAACTCTGTAGCTAGCTCTTGGAAGAAAGGGCAATCCTAAGAAGGTTGCGAATAACGTTTGTGCTCGTAGGTCTCGAGATCAACATCTAGTCGAGGACGGTATACCCCCACCTCTACACAAGATGGCTCCTAGGAAGTAGATGCTCCCGCTGTCCCGTGACAAGGACTAGAACCCGGCACCTATGTCTAAAATGAGAAAACCATCAAGCACAATATCAAACAATAAAAGAAGAAATCTTGGAAAAGAAAGGTTCTTCAATTTACCCCATATCTTGACTCATACATGATGTCGCCTCCATCTTCTTAAGCAAGTACTTTCGGGCGTCAATGACCTTCAGTGCAAGCAAAATCTCTCCACGAGGCATCTATCACAAAATAAAATTGGTTAATAAACATTAAACATATTTTTCAATAATAATAACAAACATAGAGGGCTTACTAACCAATCGGGCTACGGAAGGAGAGGACTGGCCGGAAAACTGCCTTGCACTAGGGCCTCAAGGATCGTTACCCTATAATTCACCCTGTCGACCTTGTAGTTGTAGCGGAATTCAGTGTGACGGGAATGGCCATCATCATATGAAGACTACAAGAGATAAAACTGAAATATTATAACTCTTTATGCAAGGCTATGTTTAAACATGTATGAAGCTATATTGATTTACCACCGCAACTAGCTGAACCGGGCTCGCCAAATGCGGAAGGAGGTCCATCTGATAGGTCTTGTTGGGGTAAACAAGAGATGTCCATGAGGCGAAGTGGTCACAAGCAACTCGGCACCGGAAGACCTGGTCCTAGAGGGCCTTAAGGCTGACCACCATTGTTGAAGGGTTGTACATAACGATGAAATCATCAGAGCTATGCTGCCGAACGACACGCTCCATGGGAAGCTCATGATACCAGAAGTAGCATTGATGAGCCATAAGTCGAGCAACGTACACAAACCTGCCCGGGATGCCCACCAGGTCCACCCAAGGACGGAATTAAACCTTCGTAGAATCACGAAAGATATCATCATCATAAAGAAAATTGACAACATAATGAAAAAGGGGTATGATAATACTAACATGCAAACTTACCTCCCCTAAATAAAGCATTCGAATGATACGACGAGCCTAATTGTTCCCCTTGATCCATCTACCATCTCTACAACTCTCCTAAGAGGCAAGGACGTGGTGGATGCACTCCCAAGAACGGAGTAGGCGCCATGCGGGGCAAGTACTCAAAGGCCAAGAACTAAAAAATGTAACAAGAAATGAAAAATAGAATTAATATGAATGAAAGCAAGAGAACAACAAAATTTTCACCTCAATAAACCACCAAAAGGAGGCGATGCCAATGGCCACGGAGTCATCCAACTAACGACAAACACTCCTCAAGGCTCAGAGGAGGGATGCATATCCCAGATCTTCCCAATCGTGGTCTTTGACCTTCAAAAGGTCAACAAGAGAAGGATGATAGTGAAGCTGACAACGGTGAGCACCCTTGTCAGCAGTTAAGGCACCAGAAATGTAACAGCCCATATTTTCACATATTTTAAAGAGTTAATTTCGTATTTTGTGCGTATATTTTTAGTATTTTTATTGGGAAATTAATTTCAATAAAAATATTAAATAAAGGAAATCAAAGTAATTATTTTATGTATATAAATAATATTTCATGTTATTTTAAGTTTCATTAAATATTTTGAAAAGTTTCTAAAAACAGAGTTTTTAGAGTTTCCTAAATTGTTTAAAAACAACGGCATAAAATAACTTCAAACATTGAGTGTATTTATCTAATTGCACCAAATAATACTTTGGGGCCTATAAATACCCCATAAACCCCAAAATTTTCAGATATATTTTGCAATCTTAGAGTTTTAGGATTTAAGAAAAAGGAAAGAAAAAAAAAAGATCGGAAAACTTCCGACAACAAAAAAAAATCTTCGTTGCTTCCCCTTCGTCAGAGCTCTCTTGCCAGCGCCTTCATGCTGCTCACCGAAGCCTCGCACACCACCACCACGCTAGCCACCACACCACCTCCTCCCCTCTTTGGTAATTTTGAATTATATAAAAAATAATAATAAAATTTCTACTTCTTTTCTTGTTAATTCAATGTTGCAAAATTCATGCTTATACTTATGTTTAATCATGTTTTATAAAGTTATGTTTATGTTTATAAAGTTGATCATGAAATTTTTTATTAGGGTTTATGAAATTATGAAATTCATGTTTTTATGGTTTTTAATGATTTAAACTTCAATATTATGATCATGAAATTGTTGTTGTATGAATATGTGATGATTTGATGAAGTTTAGATTG
The DNA here is from genome assembly GCA_016808085.1 of Suaeda aralocaspica. Taxonomy (NCBI): domain Eukaryota; kingdom Viridiplantae; phylum Streptophyta; class Magnoliopsida; order Caryophyllales; family Amaranthaceae; genus Suaeda; species Suaeda aralocaspica. Next base: position 1,697,695 of record PYUH01000223.1, read on the forward strand.
ATATTAAAGAGTATTAAAGTTTTTTTTAATAATGGAGTCCAATTTTTATGATCACGAAAATTAAGAGTAAAAATATTATGAACATGTTTTACTTCAAGAAAAATTATTTTAAAGCATAGATTCGATGCATGATGATGTGAATATTGATAATAAAAATCGCCACTCACAAAGATATAAACTAGTTCGGTTTCCTCTAAAGCCAGGCACCAAGAAAACAATCTAGATCGAATAATTTAATGAATTGATTAATGCAATGCACCCTCAATTCCTAAAACTATCCTCACAAGAGTCTAAATCCTAAGAACCAACTCTCACAAAGTGTTCGAAAATTTCACACACTCGAAAATTTTCCTCACTTTCGGTTTTATTTGTTTTGTAGAAAACAAGTAAACTTAAACAATCAATGTTTATTGAATTCACTAACCTGAATTTTTACAAGCTAATGTTGAGATTATTTATAGTCATAATCATCAACAAATCCTAACTAAACTAAGGTAATTTTACACGCACAACATTAGGAAAATCCACCCTAATCTATTGACTCATCAATGACTCACAAGATAAGAATGCTACATCATCACTACATATCATGCAACTTGCTAAAATATCCTAACAAACTCTATCTAATCTGAAAAATATCCTAACAAACTTATTCTTACCTTGCTGTTGACTCATGAATTGAGAGTAAAGTTTTGATGATGACTAACACAAACAAGCTTAACTAATATATCCTTTGAGTTCCTATGAGATTTTACAGGTTCAAAGTGTAAGGAACTTGGAGAAATATTGAAGGAACGTAGCAAGCTAAACAACCAAGTTCATGGAGAAGTTCCTAGGCAGAATATTGCAAAGGAACACAGAAGAAAGAAAATAAGTTCCTTTGTAACACAGTTATGTAGGAACAAGCTGCGAGAATAGATCTGTTCCTACAGGAACAGGCGAACAAAGTCAAGACATCCACATGAAGTGTCTTGGTAAAGAGAAGAGAATTTCCAAGAAGATTATAAGCATAATCTTCTAGGAACTTAGTAATTACATTGGAGTCTCAAATCAGATTGGAACATCAAACCTAAAAGCAAGTTACGAATCTATCCTACGAAGTGGTCTAGGTTAATTTATTGGGCTGATTTTGCTGAAGAATAAAAACGGCATCTAGGGTTTTTAACAAGTCAAGAAAAGTTGTTAAGCATCCTAGATTGTAGGAATAAAGTCATGGGTTCATGGGCAAGAATAAAGCGGTTAAATTAGTCAAGTCAAAAGGCCTATTCTCCTGGTCTACATACTTGGGATAGTGGAAGAAATCATGGAGTTATGGATGAGCAAAGAACGTGGTTGAAGACTGAAGATTACAAGCCAGAACCATTCTATAAATACTCCAAGAAATTCAGAAGAAGAAGTGAAGAACATCAGAGAACACATTGAGTATTTAACGAGTACATGTTTTGATGTTGTTGTTCCAGTCCAGTTTAAAAGGTCTTTTCAATGTATTAGAGTCAGAATTGAGTTGTAATTAGTGAGAAAAAGAGAAGTGTGAGAACTAGAGAAGAGTGGAGAAAAAGAGAAAGAGAAGCGAGAGATAAAGAGTGAGAATTGAGAATCAAGTTCCTACAGGAACTGACGAGGGAAATTAGAGAATTTAGGTTGTAATAGCTGTTACAGGCCTATAATAGAAGTGGAGTTTTCTTCCTTAGGGCCAAGGAAGTTTTTCTCATAAATATATCACTCGTACTCTTTAATTCGTTTAAATTTGTTTAAATTCCGCATACAAGTTCCACACAGCAATTCACCCCCCCCCCCTCTTGCAGTGTTCCTATAGAAACAACACTTGCTAATCCAGATAATCAACAGATTACAACCAGAATTACACAAAAAATAGATTTACCCAAATTACCCAAAAAAAAACACCAAAATTGACGCAAGAACAAACCGTCCAAATTTGCGCTATTTTGTGACGTTTTTCTTAAAATCTTCAAGAAACGTTTCAAGATTCAATCTTTTAATCAAGAAATTTCAACAAGTCATTCTTAATGTGTATAAGGCTGTAAATAATGATTAAGACACTTCAAGAATAAAAAGACTCAATACCAAAAATGAGAAAACCCTATCAAGTGAAGTGGGAAAAAGTCATAGGCAAAACCATCTTATTCCCCTATGATGCAGGTTGTCGCACACCTCTCAAAAATAAACCAAACAACACTAACTAATATAGCTAGGGAAGTAGGGATCGAATCCATAGGGAAGCAATGAAACACTACTAGTACTAAAAAGTTTAAACTGTGAAAAAGGCCTAGGTTATGATTAATTATTAACTAAAAAAACTAATAACGAAATTAAACTAAGAATTGACTCAAATTGACTAAAACCTAGGGCAATCGGTTCACCATGAACAATTAATAAATTCATAAAACATAAACCAACCAATTCCACATAATTCATTAAACTAGGGCACACTAATTCTCTCGAACTTAGACTCTCTCAAAACTCCTCTACCGGCTCTCGCTCGCATAGACTCATCTTGCCTATTATTCGGTGGTCTTATTGTGGTAATATTACCTCTCGGCCTCAATTTTTACAATTACCAAACTTACAACTAAATCTGCGCACAATATAATTGCAATCGATAGAAATCAATAATAGGAATTTAATTACTAATCAGGAACTAATCGATTTAAGTCGACAAAGAGTTGATTATAAGTCGTTCTGAGATTCAAGTGTGGCGTTCATTTGGGCTACATGGCTTTGGATTAGCTCATGGACATTGTGTGCACAACACTCATGCTTGAATAAGGCCACACCCCACTAGGCGTTCACTTGGCGTTCAAGGTTAATTACTTGGTTCAACACTTGGAAAGGAAGGCTTATAAGTTGGCGTTCAACATTGGCTAGTGTAAGTTGGCGTTCAACATTGGCAAGTATAAGTTGGCGTTCAAACACTTGACGAGTATAAATTGGCGTTCAAATTGGCGAGTATTTTGCTATATTTCAAGTTCTTGGGCAACGAGTTATCCTGTAATTTCTAGTTTAAAATCTGATGATTATCTTGTAAATTAGTTATTTAGATAAGTAGTTAGGATATTTTCTTGATTTAGGTAGCTTGTTAGAGTTTGTTAGGCAAGATAAGATCAACTTGCAGTGATGAGGTGCACTAGTACAAAAAAAAGCATTTTGCTGCGGTTTTTTCCCGGGTATTTGCTACGGTTTTGAACCGCAGCACTTATAGCAGCAGCAAATGATGAAATTTTATTTGCTGCGGTTTAACCACAACAAAAAATTGGGTTATTTACTGCGCTTATTCAGGTAACTGCAGCAAATAACACACCAGAAATTGGAGGGAAACAGGATTATTTGCTGCGGTTCTTTGTAAAACCGCAGCAAATAATGCAGTTTCCCACCAAAAAAAACACTTATTTGCTGCGGTTTTGTGAATAACCACAGCAAATAAGCACCCAAAAAAATAATATTTTTTTTTTGTATTTTAAAGCAAAATTAGAAGCTGAAATGTTATACATACATAGAATCAATTATTTTCAATTGAATTACACTTTTATCACCAAAAGATACACTTCTATCACAAAAATACATTTGAAATTTAACTTAAACAAGATTGGTGATGGACTTGTTGGTGAGTGATTGGACAAGTAAAGCATACAGCAGCGCGGTCCGAGAGCCAGTAGCAGCAGCATTACAGCAGCGGCACGTACACCAGCAGCAGCAACACAGTGGCGGGCCTTCAGATAAAGAGAAGAGCAAAGAGAGCAACAGAAAAAAAAAATGTATAAATCATACCATAATTCATTCATTCAACCGTATCTATACATTCATTCAACCATTCCTATTCTTATTCATTCGTTCAAGCATTACCATTCATGAATAAACCCATTCGTTTCATTCATAAAATCAATCATAAGCTTAATCTCATCTAAATATCTCATTCAAGCATCCATTACTCATTCAACCATTCTTTTGTTCGATCATTTATCTATATAGTAGTCTCATTCAATCATTTATTTTATATAGTGTTCTCATTCATAACTCATACATAAACAAGCAAATTTCGTTCATAAGCATTCATATATTCATCATTCAACCAACATCACAACAATAGCCACAAGAACACAACCGCAACCACAACAACATATCAATAGAATATATATATTTATGTTTATATACATAATGTCCATCAGGGAAGTGGTTACGATCACCCACCATTCGAGTTAGGCTACTTCAACAGGTTTTTAAGCCTGGAGCAACTCAAAACTCAATGATGTTGACCATGGTCATCACTTGAGTCCCTTCATCATTTGGAAATAATTAGTGTCTTATGAAAAAGGACTCATTTTTTATCAAGCAATTGTCGGACTATAAGGGACTCGATCATCATTCAACAATTGCATCACCATAAGAGATGCAATTGTCTGAGCATAAGGGAATCAAGTAAGAAGCAACACATCAGACCACAAATCAATAAACATCAATCGTAAGCTCAATCTCATATAAATCAAAAAACATTAGTCATAAGCTCAATCTAATCGAAATATTTCATTCAAGCATCCATTAACATACTCATTAAACCATTCTTTCATAGATTCAAAATCTAATTCATTCATTCAAGCATTACATCCAAACATTCCCTCACTTATCCGAAATATTGCATACAAAACAACAAAATAGCACAGTGAAAATAATATACATGTGATTTTGCTCCGTATTCTAAAAAAAAAATTAGAAAAAGCACTATGATTAGTAGGTTGTGTAGGCCATTATTTTAACCTAGCAATAAAGATACTCCTTACTATATTTTTGTAAAACATTATTTTATCATGTGACAAGAATAAGAACATATAACTAAAGGTTTGTTCTACTGCCACATGACTAATCGATTATGAACAAATTTTTTATTAATAATAAATAAATCTTATAGAGATTTTTGTATGGAATCTAAAATTTACTTTTTATTTTATTGCAACAAGGAAGTTAAGAAAGGGGGAATCAGAGAAACAAGACCACGAAAATAGAACCAAGCCAAACAACTATCACTTGTCAAAGGAATTATTTCTTATGAAAACTTGTAATGACTTCATGAAAACTTACACTCAGTCTCAGTCAGTTACTCACACACTCAGTTGCTCACACAATCACCCTCACTCGGTGACTCACACACTCACTTACACTCAGTCACACAAACACTCAGTTAAACCAGGAAACTCCCTTTAAAAAATTCAACTAGGATACATCATCACTAAAGCAAATTGATTCTAATTTGTCATTACATCATCATCAACAGAGTGACTATTCACACAGCATGCTTGCACCCAAAACATACAATGAAATCTTACTGCAACACGATACGACAAAAGAAATTACACACATACATATGTTTGTAGCAACTACAAAAACAATCAGCATGCTTCTAATAAATTGTTTTTCTTGCTACTAGCAACTATAAAACCACCATAACTTATCTTAGCCTTCAAATTAGTAACATTGTAAACAATAAAAACACCCAAGAAAAGTCAAATTAAGCAAATATATATATATATATGCTTAACAATAATTAAAATAATAAGTGTGTTCAATTGTTCATATGATGCAATTTAACAATAATTAAAAAAAAAGAACCACATTATTGATATTTGAAGATTATGAAAATATGAAACAAAAAAATCAAGAATTGCTAGCAAAATCGAGGAACATATTCATACTATATATTAAGTAACTAAGATTGAAAACATGAAATTTACAGCAAAAATTTCGGAATTTCATTTGTTTAACAATGGTGCAACTAAATATGAAATGATAAATTTATATTACAAAAAAACAAAAGAAAAATATGAAAATTAAACAACAAAAATTACACATTACAGTAAAGAAATTGGAGATTTCATAAATCATAATTAAATGCAATAATATGTCATTATTCTTTTTGCTTACGAAAATGGCAGAAATTACAATTAAAAATTAAAAGGAATTACAGTATATTTGATACTACAAATTTACAAAAAAAAAAAGAGAAAAATTCGATTAAAGTGAAAGAATTCAGAAACATTACCCCAAAAGATTACCTCAAAAGATAGATCTTGAAGAAAAATCGCCCAAGCCTCAAAATCGCCTCAAAGTTGTCTAAAATTGCTCGAAATTTGCTTCAACTAAATCAATTTCAAACCAACAACAACAAGAAAAAAAAAACAAAAACAATCGAAAACAAAAAAAAATTACAATCGAAATAAAAAAAAAAAAACAAAAACAAAAAAGACAAAAAAATTAAAGGAGGTAGTACCTTTAAATGGGGAGGGACGAATGAGAATGAGAATGAGAAAGAGAAAGAAAGAGGCGAGAATAAGAATGAGAGAAGAAAGAGGCGAGAATGAGAATGAGAGGGAAAGATACGAGAATGAGAGAGGAAGTTAGGGTTAGAGAGATTGAGAGGGAGAAAGATCAGAATGAAGAAGAGGTGGAAAAATGAAGGAGAATGAATGGGAGTTAGGGTTAGGTATTAAGGGTTTTTGTATTTATAGCCCCTTCGTTTGGGCTGGGCTCAACCATTTGTTTTGGGTTGACTTATTTGCAGCGTTTATAACCGCAGCAAATAAGAAAAAGAACCGCAGTAAATAAATCAACCGCAGCAAATAATTTTTCTTGTGTATCATCAACAACTATTTGCTGCGGTTCTTTAAAAATCTCAAAAAAATCGCAGCAAATGTGGCGCAGCAAAATCCAATTTTTCTACTAGTGGTGGTATACTTATCAAATTGTATGTTTATCTTCTGAGGGCCGAATTTACTAGGATTAGTGTGTCTTTAGGAGTTGTTATGTTTCCTAGATAATTTAGGAGAGTTTAACCAAGGTTGTTTAGAAGTCCTAAGGTATTTGTACTATAAATACCCATGTTTTATTCAATAAAATTAAGACTTTTGATTATTGTTCATACTTGTTATGCGTTATTTTGTGTGAGAGTTTCACCCAAAATTACAAAAGGATTTCGAGTGTTTTGAGAGTTAGAAGCTTCAAAATATTCACCATAGTTTTAGTATTTGTGATTGAGTGTTCTCAAAAAGATTAAAACAACATTAGAACTAGATTGTTGAGTGTTCCCATCAAAACTAAGTTTGTGAGTTTCGTTGATTGTGAGTGTTCCAATTGACAAAGTTCTTTAAAATCAATCTATCTTAAGTTTAAGCCCTTAGTTTGGACATAAGATATAGATCACATAGTTTCACGACTCTGAATGATTTGTTTTTGCTTAGAATTCAATAAACAATAAACAAAATCATCACACATACATAACTAGGCCACGAATAAAATATAACTTTTCAATTAACTTGCAACAGCCTAGACATTGGTATGCAAAGCCTTAAATGTGAAACATGTAGTCAAATAATCTTCACTAACAACATTTCCAACTATTTCACCAACAATCCTCCATTAACAACCATCAAAAGTTACTTTAACAACATCACAACCACTTCAATCCCCCAAACCAAGTCTGGGCATATAATGAATTTTGTAGCAAGGATAATAAGGCTTGTAATGTGGCTAAAAATACAAATGAAAGGGATAAAAGCTCAAAACATGGGATCAAGGGAAAATATATAAAAGTAGGAATTGAAATTCTGAAGGCTAAAGAAAAGAAATGAAGGCCTTTTATCATGCGCAACATACACAAAACCACAATTAAAGTTACTAGAATCCAATGTCAAACCCAAGACCATAAATGCACCAGGAACTAAGCACACATGAAAGAAAATATATGAATAATATTATATGCAAAAGTGGCTAAAATCCTCCTGTTAACACAGTTCAAGTCCAAGACCCAAGCAAGGTTGAGAAGAGTTGACCGATACAAGGAATTCTAGCAATAAAAGATCAAATCATGGCTAGCAAATCACACATGTGAATTCATCCGTAGTGAAGAATCATAGAGTTTTCAAAAAAGCATAAGGGGTACTTGAATGGTCAAGTTCTCAAATAAACTCAATTTGGGACGAACAATTAGCTAATTAATCAAAAACTCTCTCTAGAACTTAACTAAGAAAACAGTACAATCTTTTTGTGTTGCAAGTAAACTCCCGCTCCTAGTGAACGGTACAAACCAAGCAACAATCCTAAGAAAGCAGTAAAAACTAATCTAAGGAAGCAGTAACACATACCTCCCCCAAGCTAAACATTGTCCCGTCCCGGGACACATAAACATGAAGCATGAATGAGGGGATAGAAATCCCGGGTTGCCTCCCGATAAGCGTTGGTTTGTAATGGTCCCGTACGACCTATGCCTTGAGAAGCTTATGAAATGCTCCTGCAAACATTTCATTAAGCACTACATATGGCTTAGATACCAACGCATTTACTCTCACAAAAATCATAATGTTAGCATAAAAATAATAAATAAATAAATAAAAGAGAAAGGAGAATAGGAAGAAAAAGTGTTGGAAAAAAATAAATAAGAATAAGAAAGAATACGAGGAATGGGAGAAAGAAAATAATTACCTTTAATTTCCTCTACTACCAAGATTAAATTCATAATTCCATCATGAGGGTTAACTTTACCATTATTTTTATCCAGTAGTCTTATTATTAGTTCACCCTCATCAACGAGCATGTCAACATAAGAGTTTATAGCAAATAATTCTGTAATCAACGGTTTTTCAACTGATGATTTTGAAATGAAAGATTGTTTCTCCATAGGGACATCCATTGTTAGATCGTCAGTTTTATCATTTCGACCATCATCATTAGTGACAAGAGTCGAACAAAATTTCATATCTAATGAACTAGCATTCATATTCAATCCATCATCATCATTATCATTTTCTATATTATAATCATCAATTTGTTGCTACTCTATTGACAACCGTATAAGGTCTGTTTGTTGTCCAATTAATGTTTGCNTCCAATTAATCTTTGTTCCTCCCTTATTTTCTCTAATTGCTTAGCAAGTTCCATAACACCATGCTTAATTTCTCTCAAATCATTAAGATATTCCACATTGTTATAGGATGATTCAAATTGAAAATTATGTAAATCACACTGATGAAGATGAGTATTAACATGCATATAAGACTCTTGATTTTGACAACAAGTAATATCATGGCCATGAGAGTTACACCGATAACAGTAATAAGGGGGATTTTGAGTATAGGGAGTATAATTAGAAAAATTATCTATAGTTGGTTTTACATAAGATGCCATCTCCTCCTCATAGGTTTCTCTAGCCAACTCCTAAATTGTATTCCACCCTTCTTCTGGGGTATTTCTCATGAATTTATAATTACTTATAGCTTCCAACGCTAATTTTGTATGAATATTCGAATTTTCATACATAATCATGCACATTTCATATTGAGAAAATGAATGATAAGAGCCAATTGCATCCCCACGTCTATACATATATCTCCAAAATATTTCTTGATCATGTTGGCGTAGCCAAAAAGGTAACATCATTTTTTGATGCAGTTTGTCGCACACCTCTCAAAAATAAATCAAACAACACTAACTAATATAGCTAGGGAAGTAGGGATCGAATCCACAGGGAAGCAATGAAACACTACTAGTACTAAAAAGTTTAAACTGTGAAAAAGGCCTTGGTTATGATTAATTATTAACTAAAAAAATTAATGACGAAATTAAACTAAGAATTGACTCAAATTGACTAAAACCTATGGCAATCGCTTCACCATGAACAACTAATAGATTCATAAAACATAAACCAATCAATTCCACAAAATTCATTAAACTAGGGCTGACTAATTCTCTCGAACTTAGACTCCCTCAAAACTCCTCTACCGGCTCTCGCTCGCTTAGACTCGTTTTGCCTATTATTCGGTGGTCTTATTGTGGTAATCTTACCTCTCGGCCTCAATTTCGACAATTACCAAACTTACCACTAAATCTACGCACAATTTAATTGCAATCGATAGAAATCAATAATAGGAATTTAATTACTAATCAGGAACTAATCGATTTAAATTAAACTAGTCCATTAATGAGTTCATGGATCCCCTAAACCCTATAAAACAAATTACTCACTCATAATTATAGAAACTAAAACAATAAAGAAATTTAAATTCATGATCATAAACAAATAAGAACAATAATTAACTAAATAAACAATCATAAACTAATTAACAAACAAAAACTAATTAACATGAACTAATAAAACTAATAAACATAAACTATAAATAATTGACAAAGAAAGAGAAAAGAAATTACCAAACTTGAACAGAAAAGAAACTTGAATTGAATTGTATTGAATTGGAAATTCTTCAACAAAAATAAACTAATCTAACCTAATCTAGAGCGAGAAAGTAATTAAGAGAGCTCATTAGAATTTGAAAACTGGAAAACTAATAATGAAAAATATCTCCCGTGCTCCTAGGAAATCGTGCCTTAAATACAAGCGTAATGGGATTTTTAATAATTCATTACGCAAAATGAAGATCTCCCAGCAAAATAGCGAAAAAAACATGAACTGCGCCCGCATAGAACAAAAGAATTTTGTTCTATGTGCTCGCATCATGAAATAGAAGCTTCTGAAATTCAGCATCATTTTATAATTGCTATAACTTTTTTGACAGATCATTCCACATGGAGTATAACCTACCGTTGGAAAGATATTTGAATTTTCTTTCCAATGAAACAAGAATCAAATCAATACTATATATAGTTTTTGAGTTATGACCAAAATAGTGGACAGTGGTCAAAATCTTCACTTCTAAATTTCATAATTCTTCACTTTTATTTCTAATATTTCTCCAACTTGTCATGTGAGACGTCAAATTTGTTCCAATGAGTTGTAAAATGTCTCTAATAATTCTCCAAATTCTCATAAGTGATATTTATCTCTCAAGTGCCGAAATTAGGTAGAAAAATCAATCGAAAATTGGTCGTTTCCTATAAAACTTTACAAAACCACACAAAACACTAAAAGAACACTATTAGCATGAAAATTGCCTCAAATGAGCCCGGTCAGTCCATAAATCATTAGGGAATTGGGTAGAAAAATAACATAAATATTAGACACATCACCCTAATTCCACCATTCTTTCCCTTGCTTCAATGATCAATTATTTTCGTCTGTCACCATACACACCCATGATTTTGTCTTTGAAGATTCCAAAAGCCTTGAATCTCCATAAGCCATTATTTCCCCCATACTTGCATCATTCTTAGAAGCCATCAACAAACCTTCGAAGTTATCATCATGTTTCATATCACATTATGATCATAATAGATTGTAAAAGATTTTTATGATTGATTTATGATGTTTAGATGAGATTATCATGAGTTTTCAATAATTAAACAAAGTTGCGAATTTTTATTAACACATGTTCTTGCACAATGAAAACATATAGTAACACGTGAAATAAGTAGTCATAATTATTTTTAATGCATCTAAAAATTCTATGATGATCTTAGAACATGACTATAGTGTTTTATGATTAAAATACGATATTTAGAAGGCTTTTAAAGTGATTTTAAGGAATTATACAAAGTTGCCATTTTTGCAAAATTACCGAAAATCATGTATTTTGTAATGGAAAAAATAAAATAAAGTATAAAATTGAATAGAGACCATATTGGGAACGTGTTTGACAAGTTATAGCATTATTAATTTATCATGACTAATTAGAATGTTAAATTTATTTTTAAAAGTTGGCCAATAGCTTAATGAAGAAGAAAAAAAGTTATTTATGTTGATCAGTTACTTAATCAACAAGAAAGGTAGTTTGTGAATTTTTATTCACATGATTACTTGAAGTTAATGAGCAAATATTTATATACATGTAGCCACCCACAGTTAGTGTGTGGTTAAGGAAGTTTAGTTTAATTAAAGGACACACAAGATTATTTTTAGAATCGCTATGAATAAAAGATAATTAATATGGTTTTGTTTGATGTCATGCATGCTTTTATGTGTTGTTATTTGTGTGTCATAATATTGTTAAACCGATTAATCACGTAAAGTGAAAGAGGATTTGCACCAAAACTTTTGGAACGTATATACCTTGAGTTTGAACAATGGGGGGAGTCGTATGGAATAATGATCTATGACTTCTAATCTCGGTACAAGAAGTTGTACTCTTTTATATTTTTAACGCGCTCGAATACTGTCACTTTATGTGGCATAGGTAATACCTTCTTGGAGTTGCTCCCAGGTTGGTGCCCAATAGGGCGATTTCAAAGGAAAGGAAACCCGTTCGATGCAAAATCCAAAGTTTAAACATAACAAGTAATTTTATGAAAGTTGAGTCTATGCACAGGTGAAGAGGTGTCAACGATAAGGAGTATGTTTGTTATACTTTTACTTCATTTTTATTATTATTCATGTTTTGCGTAGCTTTTGGTATTTATGTACTCAGCATTGTTGATTGTGCGTTTTGTGTGCATGGCTTTGTCTTTGACTCAGCCCTAAGATGACACACTTGGTGGTGAGCAGCTGTATAGAATAAAAGAAAGCTATAGGTACATGTGGGCATAAGTCAATCATGCTGGGTTAGAGTGTGAGAGCTTGTATTGTAATTTTTGTAGTTATGTGAACTAGTTACTTCTTATTGATTTAGTTGCATGTTGACTTTTAATTTACGAAATTTAAAGTTTATTTGGTTTTTGAAGGGCCATTAAGATGGTTCCGAAGTGTAATAAAGACTTTTTTTGTTTTGTTTTGATTTGACTTTGGTTTGTTTTAAGTTTATTTAAGTTTCATTTTGAGTTTTAATTAGGTTTTGGTTTTTAAAGACTTCCGATGTAATACATTGATAAAAGCCTTAGCAGTCATCACGGTGGCGGTAAGACTTTGTTTTTCCTACCTAATTTAGGAGTTTTAATAATTATTATTCTTTATTTATGTTTTATAATTTTTCGGAATCATCTAGAGAAGGAAGTTAGGAAATTCTAAGGTGTTACAATGAAATGAAAAGAAGAAGGAGAATGCGGACTTTCTATTCCCTACTAGTGCCACACAAGGTGAGACCCTTGCTCAATCTCACACTACTATGGACTTCCCCCTACCTATCAACTCACTGATAGGGCCTAGAAGCTCCTTGGTAGTGGAATGAATAGAGGTGAGATCGTTATTGGTCACAACGATGGAAGAAAAAAAAGCGAAAGCCGGTGAGAATAGAGAAGTCAAAGGAGGTGATGGTCATCTCACCCCAAGGGAAGTGAAAAGAGTTGGTGGTGTCCCACCACCATTCCAGGAGATTAAGAGTCAGCACGTGTGAACTCTAAATCCTCTCAAGGGCTTCTAAGCCTTGGATGAAGTCGTCAAAACAACATCATGAGAGTAGGTCGAGAAGGTCACTATCCTATTGCTTCTTGAGAGCAGCATAGGCATCTAAGAAAGGGCTCATCGATCCGTATGACTTCAAGTAGTGGTCATCCTGTTACAGAAATACAAGTCATTAGAAATGCTCGGAGGGACAATGGGGGCTAAGAGGGACAATGCAGAATTAATGGCTTCAATGATGTCAATAAGATGTTACATGAAAATTTGGCAAAGGCGAGAATTTTAAAAAAATTCAAGAGCTAATTTTGAACTAAAATTAGAAAGATGAGCTTCTATACCGAGTAATGTGAAAATAATCACAACTAACCTAACTCATATGATTCTTTACAGTATTAAACTAACTTATATGAACTATGTGAGTTAGTAGCCTTTTTTACATCATTAAGCTAACTCATATGAACTATGTGAGTTAGTAGCTATTTTTACATCATTAAATTAACTCATATGAACTATGTGAGTTAGTAGCTATATATTTTTACATCATTAAACTAACTCATATGAACTATGTGAGTTAGTAGCCATTTTTACATCACTAAACTAACTCATATGAACCATGTGAGTTATTAGTCATTTTTTCTTCATTAAACTAATTAATATGGACTATGTGGGTTAGTAATCATTTTTTCTTCATTAAATTGATTCATATGAACTATGTGGGTTGATATTCTTGTGTACATAAGTAAACTTACTCACATGAACTATGTAATTTAGCGATCATTTTGAGCATAACTAAACTAATTCAGATGAGCTATGTGAGTTAATGGCTAATTTTGTATCAAATGTTTGGTACTTCATTTTCAAGTCATCCTTGTCATCAATTTGCAAAAAATGAATTCATCATCAACTACTTAATATATGAACTAGTTCTTGGCCAAAATTGAAATTTTTCAATCATCATCAATATTCAATCACATGTCACTCTTGAACGAAGAGTATGTCATCTTCATCAAACCAACAAGTTCAAACATTCAAACATTCACTTATTCATTCATTCATTCATTCATTCACCATTACTACTACTACTACTAGTACTACTATTGCTACCAAGTTGAGATTTTACTCAATACTCACATGTTTTAGTTCAAATCACATCACATACATCCCATTTCACTACTAGAAGCTACTATATGCTTCAGTTACAACAAATATGAGCATGATCAAGAAACCCCAAATACATTCATTATACATAAACATGGAGTATTAACGTGAGTTTGAAAGAAAAATAACAAATGAACAAGTCATGTTGAACTAACTTACATTGTGTTAAGCAAGATTTTAAAAATTCCAAAATGAATCCTCAAGCTTCAAGTGGAAGGTTTAATGGAGTTTTTGGGTTTTGTTTTTGGGGTTTGTTCGAATAAGGAGCAAGAAGGAAGAAGAAGAAAGATGAGCAAGTACAATAACAAACAAAACAACAAAAACACAAATACAAAACACGAACACAAACCCCTAAAGGGCCCCCATTTGGGCACTGTAGCGCGGTGTCAGTGCAGAGGTGCTTCTCCTACGTACCTGTAGCACCCTGAAATTTCCTAACATCCTTCTATAGATTTTCTGGAAAACACATTATAAATAATAAAGAATTATTTTTACTAAAATTCATAACTAACTAGGAAAACCAAAGCATTACTGCCACCATGATAACGGCTAAGGCATTTATCCAAATACTATAGCGAAAGTCTTTAAAATCAAAACCAATTTCAAATACGAACTCAAAGATAGTCCCAAAACTAAATTCAAACAAAAACGAACTTCAAACTTTATTACACTTCGGAACTATATTAATGGCCCTTCAAAACCAAAAACTTTAAACTTCGGGAAAAAAAAACATCAAAATAATAGTTAAGTAAATGCAAAAGCAATTAAAATAAAAACTACGAACACTACAATGCAAGCACTTTCACTCCAGCGCAGCATGAGTGACTTATGCCCACTTATACCTGTAGCTTTTTTTTATTCTAGACAACTACTCACCAATAAGTGGGTCATCGTAGGGCCAAGTCCATGACAAAGCCATGCACACAAAACAAACAGTCAGCAAAGCTGAGTACATAACTACTAAAGACTGCAACAAGATCAAAATAAAATAAAAGTTAAACACACATACATCTTACAGTTGACAACTCTTAAACTGTGTGTAGACTAAACTTAAGCAAATCAATTGTTATATATAAACTTTGGATTTTGCATCGAACGGGTTCCTTTCCTTTAAAATCGCCCTATTGGGCACCAACTTTGGAGCAACTCCAAGAAAGTGTTACATGAAAGAATTTAAGCGCATTAAATATGAAAGAGTACAACGTCTTGTGCTCCAATTAAAAGTCATGGATCAGTATTCCATACGACTCCACCCATTGTTCATACTCAACGTATATACGTTCCAAGAGTTTTGGTGCGAATCCTCTTTCACTTTATGTGATTAATCGGTTTAAAATAGTTATGTCTCACACACAACATTACATAAAAGCATGCATAGTGAACAGGCTATCGCACACCTATCAAAAGTAAACCAAACGACACTAACTAATGTAGCTAGGGTAGTAAGGATCGAATCCTCAGGGAAGCAGTTAAACTCTATTAGTTCTAAAAAGCTTAAACTGTGTAAAGAGCCTTGGTCGAGAAATATTGACTAGCTAACTGACTACTGACTAATTACTAACTAATTACTGCAAATGATGAAGAATTAAACCAATAAACTAAACCTAGGGTCATTCGGGTCACCAAGAACAACTAATGGATTCACTA
>PYUH01000223.1:1718360-1828966 GCA_016808085.1 Suaeda aralocaspica
ATCAAGATCGTTCAACCTCACAATTATCGTCAAATTAGGGCTCAATAATTCTCTCGAATCTAGACTCCCTCGAAACTCATCCATCGACTCTCGCTCATGCCTAGACTAATTCCGCCTATTATTCAGTGGTTTATTGTGGTATTTTTACCTCTCGGCATCAAATTCAACATTACCAGAATTACAACTAAATCTGCGCACAATTCGATTGTAAACAAAGAAACCAATAATAGGAAATTGACTACTAATTATGGGATTGAAATAACCTAATTTAATTAGTCCATTGATTGATCAAGGTTTCCCTACCCTAGAAATTAGACTACTCACTCATAATTATGAAGATCAAAACAAGAATAATTGTAAAAACCTAATTGAATTCATGAAATAATTGATAACTAAACTATTAACATAAACAAAAATAACTAAATTAATTAAACTGAAAGACTAAAAGCATAAATTAAACTAAAATAAAGAACAAAATCAGAAGATTACCAAATTGGAGAAACAATGAAGACTTGAATTGAATTGAAAATCAAAGTTATGAACAAAACCCTAATTTCCCCTAAATTAATTTGAGAGAAAAAAGTGCTTAATTCTATATTCTAAGAGAGTAATTCTAAATTATGAAAAGCATAAGTTGTTTTGCCTAGAAAACCGTGCTAATGTACCCAAGTTGGGCTTACAAAACCTAAGTACAAAGAAAAAAAAGACGAATAAAAAGATGGGAAAAAAACGTCTGATGCGGGCGCATAGGAGATTCATGCGCCCGCATCTGACCTCCAGAACGCCTCCAAAGCTGCTGATTATATTAAATGCGCCCGCATAGCATTTTTATGCGCCCGATAATGACCTCAGAACGCTTATTTTGCTTCCTTTTCTTCTTATTTCTTCATAAGTTCTTTAAGGCTTGTTTTATCATTTGACACGCATTTCCATGCATCTTCATTCTTATCCCGGTAAGCTTTCCGGCTTCGTTCCGAGCCTCGTTTTCGGCCTGAAATTACAAAACATACCAAAAACGAGCATAACAACCGTGGATGATAAAAATCAACTAAATGCTCTAAAATTGCCGGAAATTAATCAAACTTGACGAGACTAACTCAAATTAGCTAAAGAACATCGAATGACCTAAAATAAAGCCAGATTAACAACTTCTAGGCATAAAATTAACTGAAAACAGGGAAAAACACTATAAAAACCACACATATCAAATTCCCCCGCCAGCCTTTGCTCGTCCCAGCAAAGATAACGAAATGACTTCACCCCATGAAAACATATGCATCACAACTCAAGGATCCTTCTGAGTTTACTAAGATCAAAGCAAGTCAAATGCTACACATTCCTAAACAAAGTCAAACAAAGCCAACCAAGAAGTTTAATGAATCGATGACTAGAATAGCTCACGGGTTGTCACTCCACACAATTGAGCATCTAATAATGTAGCTCACCCTACCACCCAACCATAAGACGATGAATGCATATGCAATAGTGTTTAAATGCAAGTTTGAGGAGCCCAAATCCGCCCACCTCACACCTCATGCAAGTGTTTAAGGGTATACACTCAATCCTAAAGTCGACTCGAAATGCAATAATACTCTACGACCTTGCCAAAAGACTCTTCACAATCAACCAAAGCATGCACATGAAGATCAAAGAGGACTTTATAAGCTTGTAACGTAAGGCTAGGGTGAAGGGTAGGATAAATTTGGGATAATGTGACTGAAAATGCGGGGTATACGCATATAAAACATCGGAGATCACCAACACTTCATACAATAAACATCAATGTCTCCCATATCCATTCCAACCGAATCAAACCAAATTTTCAATTTTCATTCACTTCCACACCTTTATTTTCATTCAAAATACAAAAATAAAAAAGATTCAAGATTTTCATTCATCTACTTCAATTTCAACTCGTTCTTCTCTTTTTTTCATTTTTTTCTTTCTTTTAAATTTCGTTTTTTTTTCATTTTAGTTTCACGACTCTAATAGTTGGCCATTAAGACCAGACTATCACACGTACATAACCGGACTCCAAATAACATTTAGAAACCAACATATGTGTTTTAAAACACAATTCCAGTCATTGGTAGCGAGCCTTAATGTGAAACTTATAGAACCTCTGCCCACATCAAAATTTCTCAATTTCACCTAATCCTCCAAATACACCATCACAACAATCAACAACTGTAACAAACCACAACATGACTCCCCCAAGCCAAGCTTTGGCATGGCTGTTTACCCCTAGAGGCCGAGGTGGAAGACTCGGTCCTTTGTGATTTTCTCGAGGTTCGTTGAGAGCTCATGGTTCCTGAAAATCGAAAATGAAAGCATTAGAACCATAGGAAAAATCGGGATAAAACACATAGCAGGACACTCATGTAATGGTATAGCTTCCAATTAGGTAAGATTTAAGTAAAAATTTTGGCATGACCCGTCTATTTTATCGATATAGCCAAAAGCCGTGAGGCTAACAACAATCACCAAAACCAATGTTTTTCAACATAGCACCAGGAATTCCAAATATTTCCAAAGTTTTCAACATAAGTTCAATGGAGCACAATTCTCATGAAGCCGCAATTGCAACATTACCAACATTTTAAACCTCACTACTAATTCGAAACACCATGTTTTATCAAGTAACAATCATACTTAGAGGGAAAAAAAAATCAAACTTCTGTGGCATTATCAACACAAATTAAGTCTAACATTTAGCAAGTTAAAGCTAAACTATGATCAACTCAAGAATCTAAGGCATTGTTCATCATTGTAAAATAGGGCATAAATTTTTTTCTAAGTCATAAACTTGAAATTTGAAATTAATAACACTTAAACAAGCAATTATCAACATCACACAAGCATAAAACTCAAGAAGAAACATATTATGAACTTGTAACTACGAACCCTATAGTGTGAACGCCATGAAAATTCAAGAAACTTGTTAAAACTTGCTTAAAGTTGGATTTATACCTTAATGGATGAAGATTGATTGGAAGTAGAGTAGAAAGAACGCCCTAAAAAGTCCCAAATTACCCAAAAAAAAACGCCCCAAACTGCAGAAATTCGCGCGCCTNCTGCAGAATTTCGCGCGCCCCTTGTAGCCCCGAATTGCAAAAATTTTCGAAAATTGATTGAGGGGTTTTGTAGAGGGAGATGAGAGGAAGCTTGTGTTAAAATTTGGGTTGATTTGGTGAAGTATTGAGTGAGATATGAGAGAAAGAAGTTTTTAGGGATTAAGTTTTAATGGAGGTTAGGGGTTTGAGGAAGAGGAAGATGTGGGGTGAGCAATGAGAGAAAGAAGATAAAAAGAAATGAAAGAATAAAAGAAAGCGAAGAAAGTAAAAAAAAACAAATCGGGCCGAGATGCGCCCGCATAAAAGGTTCATGCGCCCGCATCCCGCCAAAAATTCAAAACACTGGGGCTACTGGGGGTAATATGCGCCCGCATAATATCCTTATGCGCCCGCATGAAGCTTTTTCAGCAAATTTTGTGGGGTTCTGTAGGTAAGATGCGCCCGCATAGAATTGCTATGCGCCCGCATCTTGCTTTTCAAAAACTTTTCTGGGGTTCTGGGGGTCAGATGCGCCCGCATCGACCCCATTTTACTCGCTATTTATTTTTTTCCTCTAAAGTGTTCTTTTCACTCACCTTTGACCCTCACTTAGATTTTTAGCTACGGAATTCAACCTAAGACCTCTAGTTACTCAACTACACCTAAATGCACACAAAAACACAGCTAACTAAAAATTACGAAAATAAGCTAAAACACACCAAAAGCATATAAAAAGAGTTAAGGGGGGATAGAAAGCTCGGGTTGCCTCCCGAGAAGCGCTTGTTTAGGGTCATTAGCTTGACCGTGGCTCCGGAGTGGTCAGTGTGAATCGGGATTGTAGAATTGCACCTCTTCTACTAATCCAACGGCATCACCTTCATAATAGAGCTTCAATCGTTGCCCGTTGACCTTGAACTTTTCACCCTTATCATTTTGGACTTCAACGAACCCGAATTTGCTCACCATAGTAACCGAAAAGGGACCGCTCCACCTGGACTTCAGTTTTCCAGGAAACAATCTGAGACGGGAATTAAATAAGAGTACCCTATCACCAACTTGAAACTCCCTTCTCCTGATTCTTTTGTCGTGCCACCTCTTAGTCTTTTCTTTATATATTTTTGCATTATCATACGCAGCTAAACGGAATTCATCGAGCTCATTTAGTTGAAGGAGTCGTTTTTCTCCCGCCAGCTTGGCATCCATATTCAATTCCTTGACTGCCCAGTATGCCTTATATTCTAACTCAACCGGAAGGTGACATGCTTTACCATAAACTAACCGAAACGGAGAGGTGCCGATTGGGGTTTTGAAAGCCGTCCTATATGCCCATAGAGCATCATGAAGCTTGTTGGTCCAATCCTTTCTCGATTTTGCAACTGTCTTCTCCAGAATAGACTTGATCTCGCGATTAGAAACCTCAACTTGGCCGCTTGTCTGTGGGTGATATGCTAGTCCTGTTCTATGGTATACACCGTACTTTTTCAGCAGCTTATCTAACCTTTTCTCATGGAAATGCTTCCCCCCATCACTGATGACAGCTCTAGGGACTCCGAACCTAGGAAAAATAACCTGCTTAAACAACCGCAAAACCGTATTAGAATCACAATGGGGGGTAGCCAGAGCTTCCACCCATTTAGAAACATAATCCACAGCTACTAGAATATAACGGTTTCCATTAGAGGATGGGAAGGGTCCCATATAGTCAATACCCCAAACATCGAAAATTTCAACTTCCAATATACCTGTTTGCGGCATTTCGTGCCTTTGTGAGATGTTACCTGTTCGTTGGCACGAATCACAAGACATAATGAAAGCTCTCGCGTCCTGCAAAATCGTGGGCCAGTAGAAACCCGATTCTAAGACCTTGAACATCGTCTTGGAGGGTCCAGCATGACCTCCATAGGGTGATGAATGGCAATGGTGAAGGACACCATATACCTCCCATTCCGGAACACATTTCCTGTATAAACCATCTGCACACTCACGAAACAGGTTAGGATCATCCCAAAAATATCGTTTAACATCGTGCAAAAATTTCTTTTTCTGCTGATAAGTCAAGTCGGAGGGTAGAACACCTCCTACAACATAGTTAGCGAAATCAGCAAACCAAGGTGAATGCACACAAACAGCAAACAGATGTTCATCAGGGAAAGAATCGTCAATGGGGGTAGAGATCTCCCCATCGTCATACCGTATTCTCGATAAATGGTCAGCTACCACATTCTCTGCGCCCTTCTTATCGCGAATTTCGAGGTCAAACTCTTGAAGCAGCAAAATCCATCGAATAAGTCTCGGTTTGGCTTCCTTCTTTCCAAGTAGATATTTAAGAGCTGCATGGTCAGTATAGACAATAACTTTCGAACCTACAAGATAAGCACGAAATTTATCTAAAGCATAAACTATAGCAAGTAGCTCCTTTTCCGTGGTGGCATAATTGACTTGAGCTTCATCTAAAGTCTTACTAGCATAATAAATAGCATGCAAGACCTTGTCTTTCCTTTGACCTAAAACCGCACCAACTGCAAAATCACTAGCATCACACATTATTTCGAAAGGTAAATTCCAATCAGGGGACTGTATAATGGGTGCAGAAATTAGTGCATTTTTGATCATATTAAAGGACTCAAGACACTCGTCAGTGAATTTAAATTCAGCATCTTTTAGCAGTAATTGGGTTAGTGGTTTCGCAATTTTAGAGAAATCTTTAATAAACCTGCGATAAAAACCAGCATGACCCAAGAAACTTCTTACCCCTTTTACATTTACTGGAGGTGGCAGTTGCTCAATTACCTGTATTTTTGCCTTATCCACCTCAATTCCACGTTCGGAGACCAAATGTCCCAAAACTACTCCTTCATTGACCATAAAATGACACTTTTCCCAATTTAAAACCAGATTCACCTGTTCACATCTTTCGAGAACTTTAGTCAAATTAGTCAAACATGAATCAAAATCAGAGCCGTAAACACTAAAATCATCCATGAAGACTTCCATAATAGACTCTATAAATTCAGAAAAAATGCTCATCATGCAACGTTGAAAAGTAGCAGGTGCATTACATAATCCAAAAGGCATCCTACGATATGCAAAGGTACCATAAGGACATGTAAAAGTCGTTTTCTCCCTATCATCAGGATGGATGGGGATCTGAAAGAAACCCGAATATCCATCGAGATAACAGAAATACTTATTCTTAGCTAATCTTTCCAACATTTGATCAATAAAAGGAAGGGGGAAATGATCTTTTTTAGTTGCAACATTCAATTTCCGGTAATCAATACACATCCTCCATCCTGTGACAACTCTAGTGGGGATTAATTCATTTTTCTCATTACGAACAACGGTTGTCCCTCCTTTCTTAGGGACTACCTGTACTGGACTTACCCACTGGGAATCAGGTACTGAATAGATAATACCTGCATCTAGAAGTTTAAGGACTTCTTTCTTCACTACCTCCTGCATGTTAGGATTCAAACGTCGTTGACCCTGGATACAGGGTTTGTGGCCCTCTTCTAAATGGATTCTATGCATACAAAAGTCAGGACTAATACCGGTCAAATCATCAATAGTATAGCCAATAGCTTTCTTATGAGCTTTAAGTACACATAAAAGTTTATTTAATTGATTATCATTAAGAGAAGCACTAACAATAACAGGGTACAACTTCTTATCATCGAGAAAAGCATATTTCAAGTGAGAGGGGAGGGGTTTCATCTCAGGTTGAGTTACCTCTTTAACAGAACAAACCTCTTGAGGTAACTTAATAAATCTCCGGCTCTCTTTCGAGTTCGATTCCTCACCAGTGAGATCCTGGACTAAAGCATCAGTAATGATTGTACCATCACCTGCATCAACATCAAGACAAACAACAGCCTCCAGAAGATCTTTTGTAGTAGATCGAGGCATATCATCAAATACAATTTCATCAATGACATTGATAGCATAACATGATTGTTCCATCATTGGACTTTTAAGAGCGGCATTCAGATTAAAGGTAACTTTATCATCTCCTACAGACAAGGTCAAGCTACCATTTTTGACATCGATAACAGCACCTGCAGTATGTAAGAAAGGTCGACCAAGAATGATCGGGATGTGTGCATCCTCATCCATGTCTAACACAACAAAATCTACAGGGATAAAGAATTTCCCGACTCTCACCGGGACATCCTCTAAAATACCCTTAGGGTATTTCACTGTCCTGTCTGCCATCTGCAGGGTAATGTTAGTGACTTTCAAAGCACCCATATCAAGCTTTCTACAAATAGACAGTGGCATAACACTAACACTGGCTCCTAAATCACATAAAGCCTTGTCAATAAACAGGGGACCAATGTTACAGGGAATAGAAAAACTTCCTGGGTCCTTTAGTTTCGGTGGTGACTTGTTTTGCAATATGGCACTGCACTCCTCCGTGAGTGCTACGGTCTCCACTACACTCAATTCGCGTTTCCTGCTCAAAATGTCTTTCAAAAACTTAGTGTAAGTAGGAACTTGAGTGATTAAATCAGTAAATGGAACAGTAACTTGCAGATTTTTAACAATAGCTAAAAATTTACTAAAATGGTTATCGTTCTTACTCCTGGTTACCCTGTTCGGAAAAGGTAACCTAACCTGTGACTTCGGGATAGTATCAACCGGTGTATCATCTACCTTCTCCTTAGGTGCTTCAGCCTCCTTATCTGGAACTGCATCTGAATCTGCAATCACCTCATCTCCGGTCTTCTCAGCTCCACCTGAAACATCAGAATTAACATTATCAGTAGGCATTTTCGGACCTTCATAAGCAGCTCCACTCCTCAAGGTGATGGCATTGACATGGTCCCTCGGGGGATTCTGTGATGCCTGTGATGATGGGGGTGTGGGTTGTGATGGAAGGTGGCCTGGTTGCCTTTGAGCAGTTGATTGCGCAATCTGAGCTATCTGAGTTTCCAAGTGCTTGTTATGAGCCTGCATCGCCTCCATATTTTTCTGCATTTGCAACATCATATTCTTCAACTCCGAGATTTCTCCACTAGGTTGAGGTGGCATTGGCGGTGCTGGTAGTGGTGGTCTGCTAAAACCTGGTGGGTGTGGTGGTACATATCTCTGCATTTGCTGGGGTGGCTGCTGAGGTGGCATGGCTTGCTGAGGATTCTGGACATTGCTGTTGTTCTTGTAGGAAAAGTATGGGTGATCCTTCCAGCCCGGATTGTATGTATTAGAGTATGGATTGTTTTTATAGGCTTGAAAGGCACATACTTGTTCTACTGAACTAGTGCAAGACTGGGAATTATGACCGAAAGAACCACATGAATCACAGAAAGGATCAGTGCATCCCGAAAGTGCAGCTACGGGTGATGGTGGGGGAGCTGTAGTACCAATCTTATCGAGCTTCTGACTTATGGCATTTATCTGTGCAGCTAAACTCTCATACTTATCATCAACTACATGTTTCCCACCCTTTTTGGAATGCCCTCTAAGGTTACCAAACTGTGAATTATGAGTGGCAATTTCATCTATCAACTCATATGCAGCATTGACTTCCTGGTTCATAAACCGACCATTAGCAGCAGAATCTAGCAAGGCCCTACTCTCATTACCCAACCCATTGTAGAATGATTGAACTAGGAACCATTTCTCAAGCCCATGATGAGGACACATTCTCAATAACTCCTTAAACCGTTCCCAAGCATCATATAATGACTCATCTGTCTCCTGATTGAAGTTAGTGATTTGGCTTCTCAATAAGGCAGTTCTCTGTGGTGGGTAGTATTTCCTCTGAAAAGCAAGAGCTAAATCCTCCCAACAATTAATGGTGGCCATATTGAGATCATTCAACCAGGTTCTAGCCTTGTCTTTTAATGAAAACGGAAACATTCGCCTTCTAATGTAGTCCTTAGAGACATTCATTTGCTTGATAGTATCACAGTATTGAAGGAAATTTTGTAAGTGTAAGTTCGGATCTTCCTTCAATGTCCCTGAAAACTGATTTCGTTCAACCATGTTCACAAGAGCCGGTTTCAGTTCAAAGTTAGCAGCATCGGTATCAGGTACTGAATAACCTCCAGCCATAGACTCCGTACTAGGCAAGGAATAGTCTCTCAATGAACGGGCCGCAGGTGGCGGTGGTGGTGGAGGCGGTGGTCCTCTACCCTGTCCTTCTCCTTCGGCAGCCATTTCAACTTCTAAATACCCTTCAAACAGCGGATTGAAGGTGAACTCGAAAAACTGAGACAAGTCAGAAACAGTTTCCTCCACAGATCGGGGAAGAAAAATTCGGCGTCTACTACGTCTCAACCGTTTCAGAAACACTCGCTCGGGCTCAGGGAAGATGTAAGTATCAGGCTCGTGGTCGTTTTGCATAAACCTATGAACCTGCACACAATATAAACTCCGAGCAAAGATGAGAAATAGCCCCAAAGAACTAAATAGTTCTTTGAGACTAAGAAGAATAAAAATAAAACAGTAAAAACCCGACTAATAGAATTAAAAATTGCCTCCCCGGCAACGGCGCCAAAATTTGAACAGGCTATCGCACACCTATCAAAAGTAAACCAAACGACACTAACTAATGTAGCTAGGGTAGTAAGGATCGAATCCTCAGGGAAGCAGTTAAACTCTATTAGTTCTAAAAAGCTTAAACTGTGTAAAGAGCCTTGGTCGAGAAGTATTGACTAGCTAACTGACTATTGACTAATTACTAACTAATTACTGGAAATGATGAAGAATTAAACCAATAAACTAAGCCTAGGGTCATTCGGGTCACCAAGAACAACTAATGGATTCACTAACAAAGATCGTTCAATCTCACAATTATCGTCAAATTAGGGCTCACTAATTCTCTCGAATCTAGACTCCCTCGAAACTCATCTAGCGGCTCTCGCTCATGCCTAGACTAATTCCGCCTATTATTCAGTGGTCTTATTGTGGTATTTTTACCTCTCGGCATCAAATTCAACAATTACCAGAATTACAACTAAATCTGCGCACAATTCAATTGTAAACAAAGAAACCAATAATAGGAAATTGACTACTAATTATGGGATTGAAACAACCTAATTTAATTAGTCCATTGATTGATCAAGGTTTCCCTAACCCTAGAAATTAGACTACTCACTCATAATTATGAAGATCAAAACAAGAATAATTGTAAAAACCCTAATTGAATTCATGAAGTAATTGATAACTAAACTAATTAACATAAACAAAAATAACTAAATTAATTAAACTAGAAAGACTAAAAAGCATAAATTAAACTAAAATAAAGAACAAAATCAGAAGAATTACCAAATTGGAGAAACAATTGAAGACTTGAATTGAATTGAAAATCAAAGTTATGAACAAAACCCTAATTTCCCCTAAATTAATTTGAGAGAAAAAAGTGCTTAATTCTATATCCTAAGAGAGTAATTCTAAATTATGAAAAGCATAAGTTGTTTTGCCTAGAAAACCGTGCCTAATGTACCCAAGTTGGACTTACAAAACCTAAGTACAAAGAAAATAAAAGACGAATAAAAAGATCGGGAAAAACGTCTGATGCGGGCGCATAGGAGATTCATGCGCCCGCATCTGACCTCCAGAACGCCTCCAAAGCTGCTGATTACATTAAATGCGCCCGCATAGCATTTTTATGCGCCCGCATAATGACCTCAGAACGCTTATTTTGCTTCCTTTTCATCTTATTTCTTCATAAGTTCTTTAAGGCTTGTTTTATACTTCTTGACACGCATTTCCATGCATCTTCATTCTTATCCCGTCTAAGCTTTCCGGCTTCGTTCCGAGCCTCGATTTTCGTGCCTGAAATTACAAAACATACCAAAACTGAGCATAACAACCGTGGATGATAAAAATCAACTAAAATGCTCTAAAATTGCCGGAAATTAATCAAACTTGACGAGACTAACTCAAATTAGCTAAAGAACATCGAATGAGCTAAAATAAAGCCAGATTAACAACTTCTAGGCATAAAATTAACTCGAAACAAGGGGAAAAACACTATAAAAACCACACATATCACATAGAATCAAACAAGCCATACTAATTATCTTTGATTTAAGATGATTCAAAAAATAATCTTGTGTTTCCGTTAATTAAACTAAACTTCCTTCACCACACATTAAATTATGAGTGACTAAATACTTACCTTTTCCTTGAACACACATTAAACTATGAGTGGTTACATGTATATAAATATATGCTCATTAATTTCTAATAATAAAGAGAATAAAAATTCACAAACTATTTTTCCTCTTGATTAAGTAACTAATCAACTTAAATAACTTTCTTTCTTATTTACTAAGCTATTGGCCAACTTCATAATAACTTTAACATTCCAATTCAATCATGAAGAATTCATATTTCTATAGGTGTGGATTGTCAAAATAATATAAAATCATGCTCTTTATACTTTCAGAAACATATCATGCATGTCAACTCAAAGTCAATCCAGCAACAACAAACATTTCATGCAAGATCATCAACCAAGCATGAATTCTAATTCTATATCCGCCTTTAGTACTTACGTACCTTGTGTTGTAGTGGTGATCAGCCACAACTTCTAGAAGTCACCTAACTCGAAATCTCCTACCGAGAGAAAATCAATTAAAAACTTGTTGACAAAGTTCTACAACAACTCTAAACTAACTTTCTACATTGGAAACTTCTCCAAAACATTTTGTATATGGTTTCTATTCAATTCCATACTTTATTTTAATTTTTCCATTGCAAATTACATGATTTTCGGTAATTTTCCAAAACAAGCAGCTTTAAAAAAATCCCTAAAAACACTTTAAAACCTTTCTAAATATCACATTTTGATCATAAAACACTATAGTCATGTCCTACGATTAATATACAATACTTAGATGCATTAAAAATAATTTTAAGTGACCATGTCACAAGCTACTATTTTAATTAGGCATAAACATGTGTTAATATAAATTTACAGCTTTTTTTATTCGTTCAAAACTCCTGCAAAACACATCTAAACATGATAAATCCATCATAAAACTCTTTTACAACCTACTACCATCATCATGAATCAAAACTATGCTTTAGAGTAATTTTTCATAGCATAAAACATATTCATATTATTTATGCCGTTGATTTTCATGATTATAAACTTTAAACAA
The DNA here is from genome assembly GCA_016808085.1 of Suaeda aralocaspica. Classification (NCBI taxonomy): domain Eukaryota; kingdom Viridiplantae; phylum Streptophyta; class Magnoliopsida; order Caryophyllales; family Amaranthaceae; genus Suaeda; species Suaeda aralocaspica. Next base: position 1,730,527 of record PYUH01000223.1, read on the forward strand.
CAATATAAACTAACTTTAAAACTCTTTAAAATCAATCTAAACTTCATAAAATCATCCTAAATTCACCCAACAACAATTGATGATGGTAATATTGAAGTTCAAATCATTTAAAAACCATAAAATCATAAATTTCTTAATTTCATAAACCCTAAATTACAATTTCATGATCAAACGAATAAATTCATACATGAAACTATATCAGAACTTTATAAAACATGATTAAAACTATAGAAACATGATAAATCATAATTATGAACATGAATTTTAAGATTGATTTAAAAGAAAAGGAGAACAAAAGAAAATTTATAGAAGAGTTCGAAAATACCAAAGAGGGGGAGGAGGTGGCCGGTGGGTGCAGCAGCGGCAGCAGGAGACGACGCTGGCGAGCTGGGCGGACGACGAAGAACACCAATGACGCAAGTTTTTTTTTCGGAAATATCCTCCCCCTTTTTTCTCTCAAAATTTTTGAAATCCAAAAACTCTAAGATTGCAAATTAAATCTCTAAATTTGTGTTTTAAGGGGCATTTTTAGGCCCCAAAGTAGGATTTGGTGCAATTACATAAATACCCTTAATGTTTGAAATTACTTTTATGCCCTTGTCTTAAATCAATTTAGAAAACTCCGAAGATTCTCTTAATAGAAACCTTTCAATATATTTAATAAAACTTAAAATAACCTGAAATATTATTTATAGACATAAAATAATTACTTTGATTAAAATTTATTTAAATTCGCTTTCTTTAATATTTTTATTGAACTTAATTTCTCAATAAAAATATTAAAAACATACGTATAAAATACGAAATTAACTCCTTAAAATACGTGAGAACATGGTGTATTACAATCTACTCCAACTAAAAGAAGTTTCATCCCGAAACTTTTATGTAAATTATTTAATGGAATTTAAATAGAGACTACGTTTACTTCAAAACTTTTCCTTTTGAGTTTTGACACCATGTTGTTGTAGACTTTAGACATTTAACTCAACCTTTGCTTGTTAACATTTAGTTAACACACATAAATATTTCATAATACTTTACCAAAAGACGTAAAAACCCATAAAAATATGCAAAATTTGGGGTAAAAATGCGCAAAATTATAACGCACACTACCCCCCTTAAGAATCGAGTTACGTCCTCGTGACTCTACCTACTAACCTGAAATAACTCTAGATACTTTTCTCTCATCATATCTTAAGCTTCCCAAATAGCGTCTTCAGTTCCTTGGTTAGACCACAACACCTTCACTATTTTGACAATTTTCGTACGAGTATCTCGAACTTTACTATCAAGGATCTTAATTGGCCTCTCTTCATAATTTAAACTCTGATTTAACTCTATTGTTTCAGGTTGTAACACATGTGACTCATCGGGAACATAGTTTCTTAGTTGAGACACATGAAAGAAATTGTGAACTTTTCTCAACTCCATTGGTAATGGTAGCTTATAGGTAACTTTTCCAACCTTTTGCAAGATCTCATAGGGTCCGATATATTTTGGGCTCAATTTCCCCTTCTTTTCGAACCTCATTACTCCTTTCATCGTTGATAATTTACATAGCACCTTATCACTAACTTCAAACACAGCTTGTTGACGTTTTTGGTCCGCATAAGACTTTTATCTAACTTATGCTACCTGAATCTTTGCTTGTATGACCCTTACCTTATCGGTGGTTTCTTCAATCAATTGAGGTCCTAGAATCAGTCTCACTTATTTCGCTCCAACATAAGGGACTTCTTCACTTCTTTCCTTATAGAACTTCAAAAGGTGCAATGCCAATACTTGCATGGTAGCTATTGCTGTATGAGAACTCGATAAGATCTAAACAATCCTCCCAATTCCGTTGAAAATCCATTATACAAGCTCTTAGCATGTCCTCTAAAGTTTGTATCGTTCTCTCCGATTGTCCATCGGTTGCTGGATGGAAAGTTGTACTCATTTTCAACGTTGTACAAAAATTCTCCTTGACACTTTTCCAGAACTTCGAAAGAAACCCAACATCCCTATCTGACACTATATCCTTTGGAACTCTATGTAGCCTCACAACATGCTTTATATAAGCCTTTGCAAATTGGCCCATCCTCCAAATCTCCTTCATCAGTATAAACACCGCTGATTTAGTAAGCCTGTCTACATCAACCCATATGGTATCATTTTGAATCCTTGACTTTGGCAAACAAGTTACAAAGTCCATTAATATGCAATCTCACCTCCATCCTGGTAGCTGAAGTGATTGGACTTCTCCTTGTTATATTTTATGCTCAAACTTCAACTTTTGACGGGTAAGACACTTGCTCAAAATTTTACCTACTTCCCTTTTCATCCTAGGCCACCAATACACGTTCTTCAAATCCTTATACATCTTATCGCCTCAAGGATGCACTGAATAAGGTGTATTATGACCTTTCTCCATGATTTTCCATTTCAAATCTCACATTTCTATGCTACACCTGTTATGGCTAAAGTCCTATCTGTGACCCAGCTTGATTGTCAGCTACGCAGGTATGCAGCTAGCAACTGCAGATTGGATTTGGTCAATTGACGGTTTCGTGAATCAAGGAATCAAGAAGAAAGATATTTCAAGAAGCTTTTGGAAGGCGGAGATTGTGGAAGGTTAGAGTCAAAGTGATGAATATTACGTGCCCAAAAAATAGGAACAATATTCAACCAAGCTTGAACCTAGTCCATAATTAAAGCTAGATACGTAACAAGAAAAACAACCAACTCGAAGAAGGAGGAATGGGTACGAGGAAGGAATCATCTAAAAATAGAAGGAAAAATAAAATAGAAGACACATCATTATTCAATAGAAAATATTTTTTTACTGTCAGTTACATCATGGTACGTACAACTCAATTTTCATTACATTTCTTAGCTGAACACTCAGTAATAATCAAAGCTAGCAAGCTAGCATCATACATTGTACTTGTAATCATTCATTCTTAATTAGTGGACTGGTGGACTCAAAGCCACGCGCGGTTTTTTACCCTGATTTAGGGGGGTATTCCGTGTCACCACATCTAGTGTCTGCCCCGCTCCCATCCTTGCATTGCATCATTCCTGCATTACATCGAGCGTAAGATAAAACAATTTAGCTATAGCCAGAACCAGCAAAGGTTTGCTAGCTGGAGCAAATTTTAGCATAAACAATTTGGCGCCCATCGTGGGGTTGTAGGTAGATAATCTACTCATTAAAACACATCCCATCACCTTGAAATAAAGAAAACGCACTGCCCTATGGCATCTGAAACGTCCTAGAAAGCTATGGAAGAGTTGAGGTAAGCGTTGGAGAAAACCCGAGCCAAGCTAGAAAACGTTAAGGAAGATAGCAAAAAGGCAGCAATGGAATCTCAATCAACTACGGACAACCTCAAGAAGGAGCTAGAATCTGTGAAGAGCAATAAGTCCAAGCAGAGGTACACAGGCGAGATTTTCAGCATGGCGAATCTGGATCAAAGCGATAGTAAGTATAGCTCGTCACATGAGGAGGAAGAAGAGGAACCTGGAGAAGAGCAGGATAAGTAGCCTAAGAAGAAGCTTGTGAAGGAGATGGTACTTCTGAGGAAGCAAAACCGGAAGCTATAACAATTGCTATCCAAGCTACCATGAGCCCCAATCCTCGTAGCTACCGAGGCGAAGCGCAGCGACACCTTATCACCTTTCGTCGTGGAAGTAGCTAGGGTGAAAGTACCCATGAAGCTAAACATCCCAGCGTTCACCAAGATGTATGATGGGACTACGAATCATGTGGACCACGTCTCTCACTACAAGCAAAAGATGATGCCACTACCTATCCTAGACGAAGCTGTGGAAGCTACGTTGTGCAAATCATTTGGAGCAACCCTTACAGGCCCTGCACTGCAATGGTTGATTAATATGAAATCGGGGATCATAGAGGACTTTTCTAGCTTGGCCAACAGGTTTTACCAGCAGCCAAGCCATGAAGAAGCAATCTAGTGATCAATATAGAATAGTGCAGAAACCAAACGAAGCTGTTAGATCTTATCTGGAAAGGTTCAATAAGGAGATGATAGCTATACCGGACTTAGATTCCTCTACGACCATCAAAACCTTCAGGCGAGGGTAACCATATAGATCCAGGTCATACGAGGAACTGACTAGGTATCCTTGCTCCACCTTTGACGAAGTTCAGACCAGAGCTATAGCAAAAGGTCATAATGGAAGAGGATGAAGCTTCGCGAAGACCAACCTATGATGACCGCAGGATAGCTAGCCAATGACACAAGAATTGGAGGCATTAGCCACACCCTAAACGTGAATCCATTAATAACATTTATCCTTTTTCTTCTTCGCGGGTACCAGGTTACGGCTACGGAGCTAGCAGGTACCCTAGTATTGAGTCGCACTGCTTCAACGTAGACATCGGAGGAGTAGTGAACACGCTACACAAGCTAGGAGAAGCTATGCGCGGGCCAAGAAGAACCGACCAGCCGGATAGCCTAAAAGACATGACTAAATGGTGCAGTTATCACAACGACCATGGACATCATACAGAGGAATTCTACCAGCTTAGAAAGCAGGTAGCCTACCTACTTAAGAAGGGGTACCTGAACCATCTGCTAGGCAAGAAGGACGGATCACGAGAGGAGACCAAGAAACAAGGACCACCCACGCCACCTACTACATCGAAGGTAATCAACTTGATATTTGGTGGATATGAAATTTGCAGACTAACTACTTTGCTGGAAAACATGACCATCTCCTTTGACGGATGCGAGGTGGAAGAGGAGGACCACCACAACGGCTTAGTAATATCCCTGCACACCAGCAATTACCTTATCAAAAGGGTAATGGTAGATAACGGCAGTTCAGCTAACATAATTTTCAAGATTGCACTAAGAGAAATGGGACTAAAAGATGTGGACATCATCAAGAAAGCTAAAGTATTGGTGGGATTCAGTGGAGAAACAAAGCATACAGAAGGAAAAATCAACCTAACAACTTGGGCAGAGGGTGTGAACATGACAAGCAAGTTCAACGTAGTAGATTTTCCTTCCATGTACAACGTCATCTTAAGGATACCATGGATCCACAAAATGAGAGCTGTGTCATCCACCTTCCACCAAGCATTGAAGTTTCCTTCACCTTGGGGAGTCCTGACAATTGAAGGAGATATGAAGGTAGCGAGGGATTACTATAAAAGGACGTTGAAGCCAAAGCCGGCGAGCATCTAGCAATTATAGGAGGGATCGGCACCAATAAGCCCTCGTAAGTTACAACTAGATGAAGTGGCATTAGATCCATCCAAGCCGGAGCAAGTGATCTAGCTTGGAGCTAGCCAGATCGAAGACCAGAAGGCACAAATCCTAGCCTTCATAAGGGAGAATGCAGATTGTTTCACCTTATCCCACGAAGACATGGTAGGCATAGACCCAGAAGTAATAACACACAAGCTAAACATGGATCCAGCTATGAAGCTGGTGAAGTAGAAATGGAGGAAATTTGCATCTTAAAGGAACCAAGTAATCAACAAGGAAGTACAAAAGCTCTTGAAAGCAGGGAAAATAAGGGAAGTAAAGTATCCAGATTGGCTAGCTAATGTGTTGGTGGTTAGAAAAAAGAATGGTAAATGGAGGGTTTGCATAGACTTCACAGAGCTAAACAAGGCATGCCCGAAAGACCCTTTCCCCTTGCCATATACACTATGGTGGATGCAAAAGCTGGACATGAAATGCTCACCTTCTTAGATGCCTACTCTAGATACAACCAGATACTAATGCACCCAGAAGATCAAGAGAAGACAACCTTCATGACGGATAAGGGGATATATTGCTAAAAGGTTATGCCCTTTGGGTTGAAAAAAACTAGAGCTACCTACCAGAGGTTGGTCAATAAAATGTTCAAAAATCAGCTAGGGGACACAATGGAAGTTTACGTAGGTGACTTGGTGGTGAAGTCGAGGAAAGCAGATGATCACATAGAACACCTACAGCAAGCCTTTGAGGCACTGCGAAAATATGGAATGAAACTTAACACTTAAAAATGTTCACTTTGAGTAGCTGCAGGTAAGATCCTAGGGTACATAGTAACCCAAAGAGGCATAGAAGCATGTCCAATTCAGGTTAGAGCTATAATAAATATACAGTCATCTAGAAACCTCAAAGAGGTCCAGAAGCTGACCGGCAGGGTAGCTGTATTAAACCATTTCATTTCTAGGTCATCTGACAAATGTCACCTATTTAACAATGTCCTAAGGAAAAATGAGGGTTTTAAATGGACAGGTGACCATGAAAACGCTTTAAAAGAATTGAAGTAGTATTTAATGTCGCCACCCTTGTTGTCTAAAGCTCAAGCTAGAGAGTGCTTACAACTCTACTTAGCTGTAAAAAGTAAAGTTGTAAGGGCGTTTCTAGCAAGGGAAGCCAACAACCAACAGCTTCCCATTTATTGTGTAAGTTACTTCTAGATGCCGAAACTAGATACTCTTCACTTGAAAAACCTGTCTTGGCAGTAGTTACGGCATCTAGAAAACTTAGGCATTATTTTGAGACTTATCCCATATTGGTCATGACTAACTATCCTATAAAGGTTGTGTTGAAAAGGCCAGAGTTATCTGGCTGATTGGCGAAATGGGCGATAGCATTGAGCAGTTATGACATAAGAAACCACCCAAAAACTGCAATCAAATCGCAAGCGCTAGCTGACTTTGGGGGTGACATTAGTCCCGACCTAGAACAAGCTGCACAGCTAGAAATGAAGGAGGTGAGTCAAACACAAAGTAACCAGGTATGGAAAATGTTCGTGGATGGCTCCTCTAACTTTAGGGGTGCCGGTTTAGGTATAGTACTAAATTCGACATAAGGGGACAAGGTAGTACAATCCATCGCTTGCGACTTTGATCAAAGCTACCAACAATGAAGCAGAGTACGAGGCATTGATCGCAGGTATGATGATGGCTAAAGACTTAGGGGCAACAGGTTTGGAAATATACAGCGACAACATGCTTATAGTCAGCCAATTCATAGGAGAATTCGCAGCTAAAGATTCCAAAATGATGAGCTACCTAGAGCTAGCAAAACAAGCATCAACCCACTTCACTCCCTTTAAAATCACTCAGATACAAAAGATCAAAACACCCAAGCTGAAGCCCTAGCTAACCTAGGGTCAACCCTCAAGAAGAGCAACCTGACAACCATACCCATAATTCACCTAGCTAATCCTGCCATAACAAAACCTAAAAATCAATCAGTGCTGGCTACAACTAGCCTAGAGACAACCGCCAGCGACCAATCATGGACAAAGCCTCCTTACGACTACCTACAGTTAACACCTTGCCGGACGACAAGCTAGAAGCCTGAAAGGTTAGGTTCAAGGCGTCCAGGTACCAGCTCATTCATGGAGTGTTATTTAAAAAGTCGGCTAGAGCCATACTCCAAAGATGCTTAGAAAAGGATGAATGGCAGAAGCAACTAAAGGAGTTCCATGAGGGACAATACGGGTCGCACATAGGTAGGAGATCATTAGCAAACAGAATCCTCGGCTACAGTTATTACTGGCCGAATGTTAGACAAGATGCAGACAGGTACATAGCTAGATGCGATAGCTGCTAGAGACATGTTGGAATATCCCACAAACCCTCTGATGTCTTACACCCAACGTTGACACCATACCCTTTCATGAAATGGGGAATGGATATATTAGGAAAGCTGCCGCCAGCTCTAGGTTAGAAAGTATTCATGCTAGCATGAACTGATTTTTCCAAGTGGATTGAAGTAGATTCCCACCAGCAGGACAGAGACAAGGAAGTAGTCTCTTTCATCTGGACTAACATATAATGTAGGTTTGGCGTCCCCTCCTAGATCGTGTGTGATAACAGGCACAATTCATAAACGACAAGACAGGAGACTTTTGCAGCGAATGGAACATCACCTTAACTACATCCACCCCTAGGTATCCACAAGTAAATGGGCAAGCTGAATTAAGCAACAAGTCAATGATCAATGGGATCTAGTGGAGATTATTAGCCAGGAAGGGAAGATGGGCAGAAGAGCTACCTAGCTAGGATCCTATGGGCCAACAGGACTACACCTAGAGTAGCTACACGACAAACACCTTTTTCTCTAGTGTACGGATGTAAAGCTGTGCTACCTGTAGAAATAGTTACACCAATATCTAGGTATGGGTTGGTGGCTCAGGAAGCAAACAAGGTAGAGTTAGCTAACGACTAGAACACCTTAGAAGACTTAAGAGAAAATGCGATCATTAGAATGGCTGCCCAGCAGAACATAGTAGCTAGAAACTTCAACAAAAATGTAAAAGCCAAATTATTCCAGCTAGGAGACTGGGTATTAAGGAAAGTCTTTCCCAATACGAAAGAAGAAAATGCTAGAAAGCTAGCTGCCCAGTGGGAAGGCCCACACCAGATCACCAAAGTTATAGGCAATGGTGCCTACAGATTAACTACAACGCAAGGAAAGGAGGTACCTAGTAGCTGGAATGCGTACAAACTAGCCAATAATTATGCCAAGTCAACACAACTTTTCCTTAATTAATTATTCCTCTATTAATGACATTGCTAAATGCTAACTTAGGCATCGCAGGGCTGTTGGTGGAAACACCAATAGTCGTGCCTAAAACTAGTTGTTTTGGAGACGTATCAGGGGCAGGCCGCATATAGGCCACCTAGGAGTCCAGAAAATCAATCCAGAGTAGCAACTAAGGCCCAGACACCGTTCAAAGCTGTAACGCTTTAAAAGGGCAAGTGGATATTAGCTGGAAGCTGCCCCAGCAATCAAGCTACAATAAGAGAGCAGCCCATAGTTGACCTACGAAATAACCTAACCACATGTCCAACAAAAGGTATGCATGTAATCTCACCTAAAGCTAGCTAGCCCCCATAGACACACACATATCATTATAACCCAGCAAGCAGACAATATAAGCATAAATCAAAAGTGCTTTCAAACCAAAGGAATAAAGAGTTAGCAAAAGCAGTACAAATTAAAGTTGTCTTTAAGACCATCGTCTAACAAACGCAATAATAATAAACATATTGTTCAATTTATAGAAGAAAAATAGCCTTAAACATCTTCGCCAGCTACAGCTCTCTCCAGCTCTCCCTCTGCTTGGCTCCCGGAAGGAGGGACGTCAGCCTCAGGAAGGGAAGTCTCACCTACATAGCTGTCTTCTCCTGACCAGCTAAGCTAGCAGCATAACCAAGGGGGCAGCATCAGCAGGTTCAGAAGAAGCAGGGAGGAGGTCAGCCAGGCTCCCAAAGTGCTCTAGATATTCATCTACCACGGCCTGACAGTCTTTAAACGTATCTCCCTTGTGGTAGACTTCATAAGCATTCATAGGGCTCCCTCTTATAATAGAGGAAGCAGCTGAGTCATTGTAGTCTTCCATCAAAGCGTCCAGCTCCTGCTCCAGTTTCTCGCTCTTCCCTTCCAGTTCCTTCTCCCTCTCTTCCAAGATGAACTTGAAATCCTCCTCCGGCTTGGATTTCAATTCAGCCACTGCCTTCTCTACCTTCTCCGCTTGATGCTTCTTGAGGACTTCATTTTTCGCTGTCAGGTTATTCACCCTGACCTTAAGTTGATCATATTGAGCAGTGAACCCCTTCACGAAGTTCTTGGCAACCAAACCACCTTGAAGGGCCTACATAACGTATGTTAGGAAGAGTGAATAAGAGGAAAGCACACACATGAAGAAATTTACCAATAAGAGAGGAACTAACCTGGAGGGAATGGCTAGCTACTTGACCAAGTACGACGTTAGGAGGATGATTGTTGAGGCGCTGGCTAGCAGCTGGAAAGAGCAACTTCTCAGCATGGGGCCATATCCCTTGCCCTATACCTTCCTTAGATAAAAATGTAGGTAAGGAGGGGGCATGATGACGACAACTTCAACAGGCCTCGAATCTATATTAGCAAAACCGGTAGTGCTGCTGCTAGCAGTTTTCCTCTTTAAAGCCCTCCTCTTCACTTCCTCGAATGACATCTTTTTCAGACCTGTAAAGGCCATGGCTAGATAAGTGTTATCCTTTGAAGCACAGAAAAACCAGCTATAGGCGCAGAAGAGGAAGTTCATGCCAGAAGACACGGCAGGAGTAGGAGTGGAAGATCCATTGGTGGCGTCAAAGGTCCTTTCCTCAATAGGACGGCTTAGAAACTCCCGAGTCGCGCGACTTTCGTTAATCAAAGGGGGAGGAGAGTAAAATGCAAGAAAGCGAGTAAGGACCAAATTAATAAAGTATTGAACGAACAAAACGTAAGGGGAATCAACAGATATACATGTAGAGTTCCATCCACTAGGAATCCACTCTCTCTCTCTTCCAAGGGAGGACTTCTCCATAAAAAAAGTATTTACTCTTCTATCCCTTATCTGGTGCATCCTCATCATCCACCAGTTTATTTCCAGCTATCCTAACATTCAAGGTGGCATATCCTGGACTTGCCTTTCTAATAGAATATATTACCATCAAATCATCCGGCCCAAAGTCTAAATCCCACTCCTTACTCTTTTCCTAGATCACCTTACAAATCCTGCAGACTGACGGTTGAAACTGGCCTGGACTCAAACCTAGACGCTTAATAATGGCTTTAGCAAGCCCGGTAAAGGGGAAGGTGAACCTAATTGAAAAGGGGTATTCAAAGAAACAGACATAGGTGGAAGGACAAGTTTGAGGGCGTTGGCTAGAAGAGGGAACAACCAATTTGGCGGACTCAGGAAAGTGCCCCGTCGCTGCAATATCTTGCAAACGCTCCTCAGTTGTCACAATAACTACGTCATCTTTGGTCCTACCCGTTGTAATTGCAAAAGAGTTCCTAAACCTCAACGGATATCTATGATTCTTAAAAGAAGTTAAGGGAGGAATTAAGGTCATAAAACAAGAGAAAGAGGTAAGAAGATCTTAATACCTGACATAAGGGAGGAATTAAGGTCATAAAATAGATCACTGTTCCATACAACTCCCCCCATTCTTCATACTAAAGGTATATATGTTCCAAGAGTTTTGGTGCGAATCCTCTTTTAGTTTCCGGGATTAACCGGTTTAACATAGTAATGAATTACACACAACATCACATAAAAGGATATATAGAATCAAACAAGCCATATTAGTTATCTTTGATTTAAGGTGATTTTAAAAATAATCTTGTGTTTCCGTTAGTTAAACTAAACTTCCTTTACCACACATTAACTGTGAGTGGCTAACTATTTACCTTTTCCTTGACCACACATTAAACTGTGAGTGGTTACATGTATATAAATATTTGCTCATTAACTTCTAATAATCAAGTGAATAAAAATTCACAAATTATCTTTCTTGTTCATCGAGTAACTAATCAACTTAAATAACTTTCTTTCTTTTTTAATAAGCTATTGGCCAACGTCATAATAAATTTAACATTCCAATACAAGCATGAAGAATTCCTATTACTATACATGTGGAATGTCAAAACAATATAAAATCATGCTCTTCATACTTTCAGAAAAATCTCATGCATGTCAACTCAAAGTCAATAAAGCAACAACAAACATATCATACAAGATCATCAACCAAGCATGAATTCTTATTCTATATCCGCTTTTAGTGCTTATGAACCTTGTGTTGTAGTGGTGATCCACCACAACTTCTAGAAGTCACCAAACTCGAGGTCTCCTATGTAAAGAAAATCGAATGTAAATTAAAACCTTGTTGACTAAGTTCTACAAAAACTCCAAACTATCTTTTAACATTGGAAACTTGTCAAAAAACATTCCGTATATGGTCTCTATTCAATTCCATACTTTATTCTCATTTCTCCATTGCAAAATACTTGATTTTCAATAATTTTCAAAAAATGGCAGCTTTGTAAAATTCCCTAAAAACACTTTAAAACCTTTCTAAATATCATATTTTTATCATAAAACACAATAGACATGTCCTAAGATCAATATACAATACTTAGATGCATTAAAAATAATTATAACTCACTATGTCACATGCTTCTATTTTTATTAGACATAAACATGCGTTAATAAAAATTTACAGCTTTATTTATTAATTAAAAACTCCTTAAAAACACATCTAAACATAATAAATCCATCATAAAACACTTTTACAACCTACTACCATCATCATGAATCAAATCTTTGCTTTACAATAACTTTTCAAAAGATAAAATATATTCATAATATTTATGCCATTGATTTTTATGATTATAAAATTTGGACAGCAATATAATTAATTTTAAAACTCTTTAAAAAAATCCAAACTTCATAAATTCACCCAGCAACAATTCATGATCATAATATTGAAATTTAAATCATTAAAAAAAACCATAAAATCAAAAATTTCATGATTGCATAAACCGTAATTTAAAATTTCGACCTATTGCCTACTGTACTATCCTATACAAAATTATATCTAAGATTATTACAGCTAGTCTTGCACCAGCGGTGGGAGAGGTGGTGAATGACCCTCAGGCAGGCTTTATTCCAGGAAAGCGCCTTTGGCATAATTTTTGATGTGAATATAAGGCTTCCATACACATCTGGGTTACTGGTGGTTTTGCCTATGGGTTTTTTTTTCATACTGTATTTGCTAGGGTTTTTCTCATTTCATGTGTTTTTCGTTCTAGTTTCATTTTCAAGTCTTCATTTCTTATTGATCATCATTTTCATCAAAAAAATCATGGAGGTTCATTTCTTGAAGCTTTCTCTATTTAATGATTAAATCTTGAAAGGATTTTTGAACATTGTTCTCATTTCTTAGAGATTGCGCAAAAACGAGCATGAATATATGGCGAGGATTTTCACGATCTTTCAAGGATTTGGGTGACAGTAGATTTTCATGATTTTTGATGTATTTTATGATGATTATATTTTTTTTTTTTTTGCGTTTGTTAGATACTTAGTTAGGATGAAATCTTAGTTTGTTAGGTTTTTTAGGCAAGTTACTAGGATAATGACCTAGTTGTGCAAGTGGATTATTTTGGTGGTGTGGCTGGATTTAAGGAGGCAAGTGGGCTGATTTTTCAAGAGAAACTTGTTATATTAGGATTTTATTTTGTCTTAGGATATTATTTCACTTTCAATTGGATATTTGATCCACTCTTAGTCAACTTATACCGTTGTTATGAGTCAATAAAAGCATCGTTGAATTTATGAACAAAATTATCTCTTGAATTTCGATTCCATTGATTGAATTGATAAAGTCTCCGTAGTTTTCACTACACTTGCTTTGGTTATTGATTTCCATAGCATAATCCTAGTTCTTGTGAAACATTTTGTGGGTGAATCAAGTCCATATCCCTCTAAAATACATAGGAACTCGTGAGTTTTGAGAGTCTCCTCACTAAATTTTAGAATTTCCTTGTTAAATGTAAATTGTAACCCTTCAAAATGTAAATTTTATTGCTAACCCATTAAAATTCACATCAAATTGGTGGCTGCTGGGATCCCGAATCCTCCTTGGAATTCGCGCAATATGGGAGAATAGCAAGAAATTGTTAATCTTTTGGCTAAGAATCTGGCAGACATAATGCAGATACAAGTGCAACTTCAAGGAACGATCTTATCTCTTAATGATAGACCTGCGTCAATGGAGTCTAGGCAAGAAGACACCACAAATTTATTTATTCTTCATAAGAAATATGATGAGATTAAATTGCAAGAGCTTCATTAATTTGATGGTGACAAATATCAAGAAATATATCTAGATTGGGAGAGGCGCATGGAGAGAATTTTCAAACATAAAGGTGTGAGTGATCAAAAACGTCTCTCCTTAACCTTTCTAAACATGCATCTTTGTGGTATGAGAATATGCAAGCATGTAGAGTTAGGGATTATAAAGAACTTAATGTTTCATTGATGGATTTAAAGGCTAAATTGTGAAAGAAATTCGTTCCTAGACATCACAAGCAAGATTTGTTTCTCAAGTTTAATTCTTTGCAACCAAACGACTTAAATGTTGCGGAATACATCACTGAATTCAAAAACTCTATATGGTTTGCGATTTACGTGATGATGATACTCAAAAGACTGAGAAATTTGTTGTTGGATTGAATAAGGAAATCATCCACAAACTAGAACTCCAACCATATGAAAATTTTGATGATGCTTGTAATTTGGCTTTCAAAAGTGAAACGCAATTTGTTGAGAAGAAGGTGCGTGGTTCTAGGACTTTTGGCTCTGCTTCCTCTTATTCTAATGCCTCTACTTTCAATAATGGTGGACCTTGGGCATTAGAGGGGCAATTTTCGAGTGTATCAAAGGAGAAACAAGAGGCAATGAAGGCAAAAGGGGGAAAGACGGAACAAGAGGCACAACTTGCTCCTTCAAAAACGATGTTTTTCCTGTGTAAGGGAGTTGGGCATGTGGCTAAATTCTGTCCAAATAGAGTTATGACCATGAAATTGGAGTTTTTGTAGGCACACAATTCGAAATCACTACAATTCAGATTTTTGGAACTAACAACAAGTTTGTCAACCTAAGGAAGACCATCATACTTTAATTATTCGAAGATCTATGCTTTCTACAACACTTGATGAATCTAAGGATGTTCAAAGATCAAGCCTTTTTCATTCAAAGTGTTCAGTTAATTGTATGGTTATTCCTTTCATCATTGATAATGGATCATGTTGTTAATGCCTGTGCTCTAGCTTTGATGGATTCATTGAAATTGCCTACTTAAAAGCATCCGAATTTTTATAAACTTCAGTGGTAGAATGATGACAATGGATTGTGGGTTAGAAAACAAGCTTTAAGAAATTTTAAAGTTGGAGATTACATAAATGAATTATGGTGTGACGTTGTTCCTATGACTGCTTATTCCTTATTACTTGGTTGTCCTTGGCAAAGTGAAAAACATGTGATTCATAATGGTAAAACTAATAAGTATTCTGTGCTTCATGGTTCTAAAAGATTTGTACTCAAGCCTTTACCTCCTAAATAATTTCAACGTGAGGATACTACCACTTCTCCTTCTACACATGTTTGTTTTAGTTCATGTCATCAAGAGCAATTGGATTCTGTGCAAAATAAGAAGGAAAGGCGTGAGAATGTACTCCAAATTCATCAAGGATCTAAACCAAGAGAGGGGGTTTATGTTTGGCTAAGTCTTTGTGGACAAAAGCTTCACTTGGATCAGAAACATGACGATCCAATTGATGAAGGACCGTTCAGAATTGAAAAGATAAGTTATGAAACATCCAAGTTTCTACCCAACAATGGTGTTTGTGCTACATTGACTTATGCTGACTTGGTTCCTTGCTTGGAGTGTGAAACTTGATACAAGTTTCATTTTAACAAGGGGAGGATGATGCGAATATAAGGTTTTCATTCACATTAGGGTTATTGGTGGTTTTGTCTACGGGTTTTTTTCCCACTACATTTGCTAGGGTTTTTCTCATTTCAGGCGTTTTTTATTTAGTTTCATTTTTGAGTCTTCATTTCTTGTTGAACGTCATTTTCATCTAATAATGTATGGAGGTTCATTTCTTGAAGGTTTCTTGATTTAAAGATCAAATCATGAAAGTATTCTTGAAGATTACTTTCATTTCTTGAAGATTGCACAAAAACTAGCATGAATATATGGCGAAAATGAAGATTGTTGAATATTTTGTGATGATTATCTTGTTTTTGAGTTTCTTAGATATTATGTTAGGATTAAATCTTAGTTTTTTAAGATTTTTAGGCAAGTTGCTAGGATAAAGATCAATTCGTGCAAGTGGATTGTGCAACTAGATTGTTTTGGTGATGTGGCCTGATTTAGGGAGGCAACTGGGCTGATTTTTCAGGAGCAACTTGTTAGATTAGGATTTTTTTTTGTCTTAGGATATTATTTGACTTTGAATTGGACATTTGTTCCACTTTTAGTCTGTAAATACCCTTGTTATGATTCAATAAAAGCATCGTTGAATTTATGAATAAATTATCTCTTGAATTTCGATTTTGTTGATTGAACTGATAAAGTTTCCGTAGTTGTTACTACACTTGCTTTGGTTAGTGATTTCCATAGCATAATCCTAGTTCTTGTGAAACCTTTGGTGGGTGAATCAAGTCCATATCCCTCTAAAATACATAGGAATTCGTGAGTTTTACGAGTCTATTCACAAAATTTCCCAACTTTCCTTGTTAAATCTAAACTACAATCCATCAACCTGTGAATTTTATGGCTAACCAATTAAAATACACATCAATTCTAATACCCATATTTTCACGTATTTCATGGTTTTAATTTCATATTTTATACGTATGTTTTTAATATTTTTATTGAGAAATTAAGTTTAAGTTCAATTAAATTATTGAATAAAGGAAATTTAAATAAATTTTAAACAAAGTAATTATTTTATGTTTATAAATAATATTTCATGTTATTTTAAGTTCTAGTAAATATTTTGAAAAGTTTCTAAAAATAGGATTTTTAAGAGTTTCCTAAATTGATTAAAAACAAGGGCATAAATGTATTTTACACATTAAGGGTATTTATGTAATTGCACCAAATCCTACTTAGGGGCCTACAAATATCCTTTAACACCCAAAATTTCAGACTTCGTTTGCATCTTTAGTGATTTAGGATTTCAAAAGGTGAGAGAAAAAAAAATTGAAGAAAAAAAATCGGAAAAAAAACTGTCGAAAGCAAAAAAAAAAAAAAAAAAAAAAAAAAAAAAAAAAAAAACACTGCATCACACCCCTGTCTTCCTCACCTTCGCCACCCTTTGTTGTCACGCGCCACCTCGTCGGCTAACTTCGCCGGCCAGCTCCTCCCCTTTTGGTATTTTTTCGGTCTTCTTATGTAAAAAAAATTTCTTCTTCTTTCTTTTTAATCCGATCTTGCAAATTTCATATCTATAATTATGATTAATCATGTTTCTTTGGTTTTAATAATGTTTTTGTCAAGTTATGATTTAGTTTAAAGCATTATTTAGATGGTCATGAGATTTTATATTAGGGCTTATAAAATTATGAAATTCATGATTTTATGGTTTTCAATGATTTAGACTTCAATATTATGATCATGAATTGTTGTTGTATGAATTTGTGATGATTTTATGAAGATTAGATTGATTTTAAATGGTTTTAAAGTTGGTGTATATCACTGTCCAATTTTTATAACCATGAAAAGCATTGATAAAGATACTATGAACATGTTTTACATGATGAAAATTTATGTTAAAGTATAGATTTGATTCATGATGATGATGGTAGGTTGTAAAGGAGTTTTATGATGGATTTCTGATGTTTAGATGTGTTTTTAAAGGAGTTTTGAATGATTAAGCCGTAAATTTTTATTAACATACGTTTATGCCTAATAAAAATAGTAGCATGTGACATAATTAGATATAATTACTTTTAACACATAAAAATATTGTATGATGACCTTAGAACATGACTAAATATTGTTATGATCAAAATATAATGTTCAGATGGGTTTTAAAGTGTTTTTGAGAAATTTTATAAAGCCGGAAATTTACCGAAAATCAAGTATTTTGCGATACAAACATTAAAATAAAGTATGGAATTGAATAAAGACCATATAAGGAGCAATTTGGACAAGTTTCCAATATAGAAAGTTAGTTTAGAGTTGTTGTAGAACTTAGTCAATAAGGTTTTAATTTAGATTCGAGTTTTCTCTATGTAGGAGATTTCGAGTTAGTTGACTTCTAGAAATTATGGCGGATCACCACTACAACACAGGTAAGTAAGTACTAAAGGAAGATATAGAATTAGAATTCATGCTTGGTTGATCTAGTATGATATGTTTGTTGTTGCATGATTGATTTTGAGTTGACATGCATGAGAAGTTTATGAAAAACATGATTTTGTATTGTTTAGCTCTCCACATCTATAATAATATAAATTCTTCATGATTGAATTGGAATTCTAAATATATTATTAAGTTGGCCAATAGCTTATTGAAGAAGGAAGGAAAGTTAGTTAAGTTGATTAGTTACTTAATCAACAAGAAAGGTAGTTGTGAATTTTTATTCACATGATTATTAGAAGTTAATGAGAAAATATTTATTGTAGCCATTCACAGTTTAATGTGTGGTAAAGGAAAAGGAAATTAGTTAGCTACTCACTTTTAATGTGTGGTAAAGGAAGTTTATTTTAATTAAAGGACACATTGTTTTTTTAGAATCATCTTAAATCAAAGATAATTAAAATGGTTTGTTTCGTTTTATGCATGCTTTTATGTTAGCTTGTATTGGAGTCATAACTATGTTAAACCGGTTAACCACGTAAAGCGAAAGAGGATTTGCACCAAAACTCTTGAAACGTATATACCATGTGTATGAACAATGGGAAGAGTCGTATGGAACAGTGATGTATCACTTCTAATTGAAGTACAAGACGTTGTACTCCTTTATATTTTTAGTGGCGCTGAAATTCCGTCACTTTATGTGACATAGATAATACCCTATTGGAGTTGCTCCCGGGTTGTTGTCCAATATAGCGAATTTTAAGGAAAGGAAAGTCGTTCAATGCGAAATCAAAAGTTTAATTATATAAACAATTTGTTTAAGTTAAGTCCATGCACAGTTGAAGAGTTGTTAACGGTAAGATGTATGTATGTTTTACTTTTATTTTATTTTATTCTTGCTGCATAGTCTTTAGTAGTTATGTAGTCAGCTGTGCTGACTATTTTGTTTTGTGTGCATGACTTTGTCTTGGACTTGGCTCTACGATGACCCACTTGATGGCGAGTAGTTGTCTAGAATAAGAGAAAGTTACGGGTACAAATGGGCACAAGTCATCCATGCTGGGATGGAGTGAGATTGCTTGCATTGTAGTCTTCGTTGTTCTTAATTTAATTGCTTTTGGATTCACTAGTTATTTATTATTTGATGTTCATTTTTATTTCCGAAGTTTAAAGTTTTGGTTTCGAAGGGCCATTAATATGGTTCCGAAGTGTAATAAAGTTTTAAATTGGTTTTTTGTTTTATTTTAGTTTTGGGTTGCTTTGAGATTATTTTTGAGGTTGAATTTTAAATTGGTTTTGATTTTAAAGACTTCATCTGTAGTACTTTGATAAATGCCTTAGTCGTTATCACGGTGGCGTTAATGCTTTGGTTTTTCCTAGTTAATTAGTGGTTTTAATGATTACCATTCTTTATTATTTATAAATATTTTCCGAAAAATCTAGAGAAGGTACTTAGGAAATTCCAGGGTGTTGCAAAGTGGTATCAGAGCTTTGTTTTCAAATTATAATAAAATTTTATTATTGGGGGTACCCTAAGTTTTATATTGGAAAATGCAATTTCTTATTTTAGAAAGTTACTAGGAATGGAAACTTTTCTAAAATAGTAATTTCTAAAAAAAATGTTTTGAAAAATAGATGTCTTAAAATCATTTACATATGCAGGTATGCAAGGAATTCAGATATCCATTATATTTTATTGCTTTTATATCATGTGGTGACATTGGGTAGAAAGTTTCGGCATGTAGGATTTTCATGCATTTAATTACATGTTTTGAGGTGTTTCTTATGTGGATAATTATGTTTAGAAGAAATTGTATGTTAGCCACCAGAGCTTCTTGTTGTAGAACTGTTAGCTTGGTTTTGTTGTGGGAAATGGCCTATTTGTTTTACGTGTCGTGCAGGATGGAGGATAATATGTCGAGTAAAGAAACTTAGATAAGAACATTGGAAGAGAAGGACTATGAGAGTCCACCACAATATGTATGGAAGATTCGATTCTATTGTTGGTACATGAGTATAGTGCTGAAGTTACCACAGTGGGACCAACCTGATCATTTGTCTGCTTTAATTGTTAGTTGCTTACCAAACCGTCCACCCTACTTGGAGATTAAGGCGAGGTTCATTAACTTTCATTTCGTTGGAGGACTTCAAAACTACACAAGGTATAGTGATCCAAATGGTCAATATGGGGTCGTGATTTGAGATATTTGGAAGGTTTATATCAAAGAAATATGTGATTTCGAAGGACAAGAAGGATAATGTTAATGTTAATAAGTTTCATTATATTTATGAGGTAGTTAATGTTGTTTAGTATTGTTTAAAATGCTGGACATTTTAGATTGTTGTTTTCTATGCGAATAAGTGGCAGTGAGCAATAAGGATATTTTAGAGGAAAGTAACCAATAATAATTCTTATGAGAACAAAATAATAAAGGAGTTACTTCTTTTAGGAAATAAAGCCTCGAGTAGAGTAAACCAAAGGAAATATATTTATTTTTTATGTGTTTTATTCTTGTTTTAATGGTTGTGTAAACAATCAAAACTAAGTGAATCATTCGCTCTAAAAGAATAGGAACTTCTTTTGTGAGACGAATTGAGAAAATGTTTTTATGTTATGTTATAAGTTTATGTTGATCTAACATAGAGTTGGACATAGTTTAATATATCTTTTCCTTGTACAGGAGAAATAGGATGGTTGAACGTAACAAGAATCAGCTGAATGATGTAGTGAGGCGATTGGCTACGGTAGCTGAACAGTTAGCTGCTAGAGGAAATGGTAATGGCAATGACCGTACTGGGGAACTTTTCAATAAAATTGCTCAAAGTAAGCCACTCACTTATCAGGGAGAACCCAATCTAACTAGTTTAGAGGGGTGGCAAAGAGAATTTAAGAAGTTGTTTGGTGCGGTTGAGTGTCTAGAAGAGTTTAAGGTGAACCATGCAGTTTACTATTTTGGAGGAGAAGCTAATATTTGGTGGTCATAAAACGAGGCAGTGAGTAGGGCTTTGCCAGTGTTCAATTGGGATGTGTTTCATGACCAGATCCGTAATAAGTTTTATCCTGCTTTCCTTCAAAAGCAGAAAGCTGATGAGTTTCTGGAGCGTAAGATGGGGAGTATGTCAGTTACCAATTATTACTCTAAGTTTATAGAATTGTCTAGGTTTGTTAAGGACGCTGTGGCAACCGGAAAGTTGAAGGCTAGTCGCTTTGAGAGAGGGTTACCTATAGACATCTAGTTGCAATTAGCTGGGAAGGTCCTTGAGTCCTTGAATGAGTTATATGCTAGAGCTGCACATCTGTATGCCTTAGACCTAAAGAAGAAGGAGATGCTGAAGGAAGGTGAGACGAGGGAGAAAAGGAAGGATGGTGGAAGAAACTTCAACCAACAAGGGAGTCATAGTGTATTTAAGAAGCCTCGTTTCAACAATAACATCGAGGGCAATAAGGGAAACTTTGGTAAGCCTGCTAATGGAAATTGGAATAGGGCTCAGATGGATAATCAAGGAGGTCGTGTGTTCTTCTGCAAGAAGTGTCCGAACAATCACCTAGGCAACGACTGTGCTGGGAACCCAGTGACTTGTCGTTCGTGTAACAAGCTTGGACATTGTGAGTATGAGGGCTTCTCTATGAACCAGGGAAAGGAAGGACAAGGGTATCAATTCAAAGGGAATTCAACTGGAGGTCAGCAGTAGGGGTTTACAAGGAAACATGGGAGGGAAGGCAATGCACCAAGCCGGGAATAGGAATGGATATGGAAATGGAGGAAGTCAGACTAACACCTCAAATACTGGAAAGCTGAATATGATTGCTCGAAGTGAAGCTGATGCTAGTAAGGATGTGATTACTAGTACATTCTCTATTCACTCTCTTCCTGTTAAAGTTTTGTTTGATTCTGCTGCAGCATATTCTTTTGTATCCACTAAGATTTTGGAAAAGTTAATGCATGGGGGAAAAGTACATACAATAGATATGTCGATAATGTTACCATTAGGAAAAGAAGTACAGTAGTCCAGGAGATTTTTAGATGTTTCAATTGAAATTGAGGGAGTGGACTTTTAAGGTAAACATAATTGTGTTTGATTTGAGAGAATTGGAAGTGATTCCGAGTATGGATTAGTTGAGTGAGAATAAGGCTAAGATTTTGTGTGAGCCACATAAGATCTCGCTAGTTAATAAGGGTAAGAAAGTGAGCTTTTGGAGGGCAGGAAGGCAAAAACACAACAAAATAGTGTTAGTAATGAGGTTTAATTTGCTAGGTTAGTGAAGAGAGGTTTTCCAGTTTTCCTTATAGTGTGAGGGATGTAGATCATGTTGAGTATTATAAACCTTAAGATATTAAGGTAGTGAAAATTTTCCTAGACGTGCTTCCAGAGGAGATTCCGGGGATGCCTTTGAAGCGAGAAATAGACTTTAATATAGACCTGGTTCTAGGAACAACACCTATTTCCAAAGCACCATATAGGATGTCACCTGCAGAAATGAGTGAGTTCTAAGAGCCATAAAGCTATTGGAGAAAGGTTACATTAGGCCTAGTGTTTCAGCCTGGGGTGCACCAGTGCTGTTTGTGAAGAAGAAAAACGGGAGTTTGAGGTTGTGTATTGACTATCGGTAGTTGAATAAGTTGACGATCAAGAAAAAGTATCCTTTACTAAGGATTGATGATTTGTTCGATCAGTTGAAAGGAGCTACTATATTTCCAAAGATTGATTTGAGGTCAGGATAACATCAATTGAGAATTGCTAATGAGGATATACCAAAAACGGCTTTTCGTATGAGGTATGGGCATTATGAGTTTTCTGTTATGCCGTATGGGTTAACGAATGCCGAAGAAATTTTCATGGACTTAATGAATAGGATCTTTCAATGGTTCTTAGATAAGATTGTGGTAGTTTTTATTGATGATATTTTGGTGTTCTCCAAGAGTAAAGTGGAACATGTAGAACATTTGAGGACAATCAGGATTACACTAAGGGAGAATAAATTGTATGTTAAGTTCTCGAAATGTGAATTTTGTTTGGAGAAAGTTGCATTCTCGGGACATTTCGTGTCAAAAGAGGGAGTTAAAGTAGATCCAGCCAAGATCGAAGCAGTGAAGGAGTGGCCTACCCCTAAGAATGTGACGGACGTACGGAGTTTCTTGGGGTTTGCCACAAGATATTAATTATAGCAGGTTTATGAAGGACTTTTCGAGAATCGCTAAGACGATGACGTTGTTAATGAAGAAAGACTGTAAGTTTGTTTGGAGTGATAAGCATGAAGAGGCATTTCAGATCTTAAAGGAGCATTTTACTACAGCTCCGGTGCTGACTTTGGCAGATGGGAGTGATTCTTATGATGTGTACAATGATGCTTCTAAAACGTTTTTTGGGATGTTTGTTAATGCAAAATATATAGGTGATTGTGTATGCTTCGAGACAATTGATGTCATACGAAGCGGACTATCCTACTCACGATCTCCTGCTAGCGGCGATCGCGTTTGCTTTGAAGATATGGAGGCATTACTTGTATGGAGTGAAATGTAGAATCTACACGGAATACAAGAGTTTAAAGTACTTTTTCACTCAAAAAGATTTAAACATGAGACAAAGGAGATGGCTTGAGTGGTTCAAGAATTACGATTTAGATATCCAATACCATGAAGGAAAGGCAAATGTGGTAGTAAATACTCTAAGTCATAAAACTAGACATGGAGTGAATTATCTATTGGTTGCTAACGAGTTTTAAGAGACATGGAGAGAATGAACTTGGAGACACTAAAGGAGGGAAAGTTCGAAGGAATACTTTGTACTCTTAGTATCTAATCAACAATTTTTAAGGAAATTAAGAAGTCCAGGAGGGAGATGTGAAATTGGATAGAATAAAGGAGAAATTGAAAGTAGGAAAGACTATGGACTTCAAAATCCATGAAGATGGAAGCTTGATCTATAAAGGAAGGTGGTATGTACCATAGAAATGTGAGGATTTGAAACTAACAATCATGGAGGAAGGTCGTAATACACTGTATTCAATGCATCCTGGAGCTGATAAGCTGTATAAGGATTTAAAGAGGGTGTATTGCTGGCCTAGAATTAAAAGAGAAGTGGCTGAATTCGTGAGCAAGTGTCTTACTTGTTAAAAACTGAAATTTAAGCATAAAAGACCACAAAGAGAAGTTCAACCACTTGAGATACCAGGATGGAAGTGGGATTGCATATCAATGGATTTTGTAACCTACTTGCCAAAGTCGAGAAATCAAAATGATACCATATGGGTTGTGTTGTTGCACGAGCAATGAAGTGGGGTAGGGACTGTGAGGACTTCGCT
This sequence comes from Suaeda aralocaspica, assembly GCA_016808085.1. Lineage (NCBI taxonomy): Eukaryota > Viridiplantae > Streptophyta > Magnoliopsida > Caryophyllales > Amaranthaceae > Suaeda > Suaeda aralocaspica. The sequence continues at coordinate 1,754,481 of PYUH01000223.1, forward strand.
GACGTAGACTGATGTAGATTGATTCAACTCTTGCTGACGCACCCTCCAAGAACCTGCAAAAAGGGACAATAATCCTTGTAGGATTAATTCCCCCTCCGATGCTTAAGTAAGTATTTGTAAGAGAGAAAGTTGATTAAGTAACAATGAACAACAAGTAACTAGTTTTAGAGAGAGGTTTTAGAGAGAAGATTTCCTTGATTATTGTAGGTTTTTTATTAATCTTCAATGTAATAATAATGAGGAATTTGAGAGGTAGTTATAGCCTCAAGTACAATCCTCTAACCAATGAGAACACGACACTTGTCATCATCTCCTTAACTCTTTTCCTTCATAAGCCTTATTGGCTTATGGCATTTGGCTCTCAAGGCCCAATGGTTTGTTTTGGATTTCCTTTAAACAACGAATTGGAGTTCGTCACATGGCGGGGTGTAATCTTCCCTTTACTTGTTCCAATATGCATGTGGCCCAGTCATATGATGACATGTGGCTAACTAGGACCTACTCATGGTAGACTCATCATTGCCACGTGGCAGTCCCACGTTGGCATTTAACACTGGATAGATGAACACTTGGCCCATTCAGAGGTTGATACATGGCAGCTTACTTGGCATGCCAACTCATTTGCCCCTTAGATGGGCTGATGGATCTATAATCCATAACCCATTTGATTAAATCAGATTGGGCCTTGCTGTGTAGGCCCATTTACCTTTTTACCTTTTTGACATTTAGGGGGGGGGGAATTGAAGAGTTTCAAATTTTCCCCCTTTTTACCATCTCCCCTCTTCTTTAAATAGAGGTGAGAAGTAACAAAAATTTTCACAGAATTCTTTGTGAATTTTACAGAGAGAAAGTAGTGAGAGAAAGTTATAGAAAGTTGAGAGCATTTCAAGAGGTGATTTCCGGTGAGTTTTTAGGCGATTTCAGGCAGGTTTGAAACGATTTCAGGTGAAGCTAAGGCAGTGAATAGTATTTTCAGATCTTCTTTCTTTTAGCAACTTCTTACTCAGGTAATTATTACCTGATCCGGTTTCATTTTATTTTTCTTTACTTATTCTTTCCTTATATCATGTCTTCTAGTTCATCTTCCCCCCATAATGCAAGTAATATGTTCTTAATTGTTCCTAGAAATAATCCAGTAGAGGTAGATTAGGGTTCATCACCTGGCTCTCAATATTCTATTGCCCCAAATGTTCTTTCTTCGTTGGGGTCACCAATTCTTCCATTCCTTCCTGTGCAAGAGGATATGGCAAGAACTAAACAAACAGCCTCCCGAATCTTTACCAGCAAGGACCCTGCTGACTCCATGGAAGAAATGGAGAGATCTGCAGACGAAGCCAAATCAGGACACTCGGCTACAGAATCGGGGATGGAGGTCACTACACCTCCTCGTAAACCCATCTCTTATCCCAGACCAGAGACTGCTCTGGTGAGATGGGATGCCATTAAGGACATTAACATTGTCTATTATGGTAATTCATTTAATAACCACAAAAGTTTTCAACTTGTTCTCCCTAAGAAGGGAGATTCTCTTTTAAATGTGTCGGAGGGATGCTTCGGTGTCTATATGTCCATGATTGACATGGGCGTCACCATCCCTTTTGTTCCTTTCTTTTTAAATCTACTTACTCGTTATGATTTAGGTATATGCCAACTAACTCCGAACTCATGACATCATATTGTAACTTATGCTGCCACTTGTAAATTAAATAACATTAGGCCTTCTTCTTCTGCTTTTGTACATATGCACAAATTAACTAAGGCCGCCGGGTGTAAACAAGGTTGGTTTACACTGGCCAACGACGACGAGTATATTACTGCCATAGAGAAGTCTAACAAGGCTACCTCTTGGCGAGGGGAATTTTTGTACATTAAGTATGATGACCCCGAGATTTTGGCAAAAATGAATAAATGGAACTTAAGCCCCAAATTCAAAGACAAAGTAACCAATCCTCCCAAACTAGACCCCAATGACCTAGCCATTCTAGATATCTTTAGGAAAACAACTGCTAAATGGGAAAAAATTACTTTTGAGATTCCTTCCAAATGGATTCCCTTCAAATACCTTTTCACCGACTACAAGTTTCTTGAAGCTTGTGGGTTAGTGTATGGTGGTAATGGTGGTAGGTTACCTTTTTTAATTATTATTTATTTTTTATTATGACGTTCCTTTATTGACTTCATTATCAAATTTGTCTAAGTATAAATAATCTGGCCTTCTATTTTGCAGAAAAAGCTTTGAACAAACTGTCGAACGAGAAGAACGGCAAGATGGACCATGCCGAATTCCTTCGTCGTTTGGCACAATCAAAAGAGAAGACGCCTCTTCAGAAGAGGCAAACTACCGAGGTATAGACACCGGACTTGCCAAAAGTCATAAGTCCCTCATTTCATTCGGCTTCTTTTTACTTTTTTATTTTATTATTATTATTTTTTTAAGATAGCATATCTCTTTCTGTAGGCAATGTAATTTATGTTTAATATGTTTTGTATAAGTCGGTTTGTAAGTGATTAATTAATATGAAATGGTGACAACATTGATAAATACAATCAATCATATTGATATCGGATGTGTTAAAAATTATAGGACTTGGATTATATTCGGCGTCATTTAAAAAGGATAAATACATTGGTTTGAAATGTTGTTTGACACATCCGGTGTCATTTCTAGATGTCGGGTGTACCAAATTTCATTGCACACCCATTAGACTCGGCCTTCTTTGGAATTGCCATTTTTGGATTATTTTATTATTTTTATTTAACAATAAGCACTAGAGACATTGTTTTGACACCGGATGTGCCAAAAAATATTGCACCATGTTTTGATTCGGTCTCCTTTTGGAAGGCCGGATGCAAAACATGCAAACTTGAATTTGGCACATTCGGTATCACCATATGATACCAAATGTGTCAAAATTAATTTCACTAAGTTTTGATTCGGTGTCCCATGGGAAGGCCGGATGCAAAACATGCAAACTTGAATTTGGCGCATTCGGTATCACCATATGATACCGAATGTGTCATATGTTAACTTCTATCAACTTTAACTTTTCTAAATTTGTTTATAAATACAAGTACTCTTATTTCTATAACATTTTCATCCTTTTTACTGTTATATAAACATTTATTTATATGTATGTATTTTTTTTTTACTTTGAAACTAAGAAGAGACTCGGCCTCGTGAAAGAGGCGGGGTTGAAAACAAATTCTTTAAAGTTCGGCATATTCGGCGTCATTTATTGACACCGAATGTGTCGAATATCATTTGTCTTTAATGAAACTTGATCAAAATTTCAGTGCCCGAGTTAAAGCTGTTATAATGCTGTTTTGGCACATTCGGCGTCATCTATGGACGCTAGATGTGTCAAACCATGTTTGGCTATGTATGCAACAAAGTGATACGCATATTAATGAGCAAAACTTCGAGGGTTTGGGTTTGATTGAAGGTGGAAAACAAGATGCAACCATGGGGGAGTTAGTGGCCTATGGAGACACAAGACTCCTAGGGTTGGCTAGGGTGGATTTCTACGTGTGCATGGTGACATGTACAAGCTTACTCACGTAGTTTTCAAGCAAGTATAAAGTTAGTAGTTTAGAAATGTTGAGCTATATGGGTTTTCTTCCCACGTCATTTGATAGGGTTTTACCATATGGTGTTTTGTTATTTTCTTGATTAGTTTATGAGTCAAGATTGATGGAATCAAGCATGAGAAACACAAAAATGGAGGTTTCTTGAAATAAAGATTGAATCTTGAAGAGTTTCTTGAAGTTCTTGAAATCGGAAGTCCAACAAAAATCAACGAGAATCAAAGCAAGTCATATGGCGGGATTTTTGAAAGATTTTTGAAAGATTGGGCAACGTTGTCAACGCGGTTTTTCAAGTTGTTTGACTTGGTCAACTTTAGTTTGTTATTCGGAAATATGGTGTCTAGATTTGATTCTCAAAATATCTAAGATTTAGACTAGAAATCAGATCACAAAATATATGGTGCACATATTGTATCCGGTTTTGTGGTGATATTCTTGTTATCCTAATCTTAGTTTGTTATACCATATATCTAAAGTAGTTAGGATATGTTTAGGATTCTGAAATATTATGTGATATGTTTAGCTATAAATAGGATGTAAAATACATCAATAAAATTCAGATTAGAGTGATTGAAAAACATAAGTTTTCCGGTTTTTATTGTTTCACGAAGAAAACAAAAACTTGAGAGTTTCTTGTGAGAAATTCGATTGAGTGAGTGGTGCTTTGTGCTTTATCTCACGTGAGGATAGTTCTTAGGATTTGAGGGTGCTTTGCTTTAATCAAATTCTACCAATTATTCGCCTTAGAAGTTCAGATTTGTGGTGCGTGGCTTTATCAAATTTGAAGTCTAAGTTTCCTTTGTGTGAGTGGCGTTTGTCTATAACAAAATTCACATCAACTTTTGGTGCTTTCGTTGAGAGATTCATTCAATCTCAAGTGTTCAATATCAATTATCATGGCTCAAGAAGGTGGAGACGAACATCCACAAGGATTCACGAAAGGTTTGAGCTTGGCTCAAGCAAAGGAGCTACGTATGCAAGGAGAGATTGACGAGTTAAAGGCTCGTTTAGATGAAGTCCTAACCATCATGGCTTCTACCAAGAAAACTCCTACTAAATCTAAACAAGAGGAGGGCTCATCATCAAGTGAAAGTGAGCAAGAAAGTGTGAGGAGTGTACGTAAACCAAAAAAGGGATACTCATCAAGTTCTAGTGACGATGAGGAACCAAGATCAAGGCACAAACATAAGGGAAAGATGAGGGATGATGATCGAAATCTTAAACTCGAAATTCCTGAGTTTAATGGAGGTATGGATCCTGAAAAATTTCTAGATTGGATTCGTAGGGTTGAGAGGATTTTTCGTTACAAAGAATATGATGATCATAAATCCTATAAATTGGCGGAATTAAAACTCACTTCCTATGCAAGTCTATGGCTTGAGGGGTTACAAAGAAAGAGAAGGAAAGAAGGTAGGTCAAAAATCTCTTCATGGTATAAATTAAAAAGGGAGATGAGGAAACGTTTTGTTCCCCAAGATTTCGAGCAAAACAATTTCATCAAGATGCATACATTAAAACAAGATAGAAAAACGGTTGATGAATACATTGTGGAGTTTGAAAAATTGATCATGATTTGTGATTTGGAAGAGAAGGAGGACCACAAAGTGGCTCGTTTTGTGGCTGGTCTAGATGAAAATATAAGGGAGAAGGTCGAATTACAACCTTATTGGACCTTTGATGAAGTTTGTAGAGTGGCAGCAAGGGTTGAGAAACAAGTTGCGCGTAAGCCAAAGACATACTTCAAAACTTATGACCCTAAGGAAAGACGTGATACTTTTCCTCAAAAACCAAACTTTGATAAGGTTACTAAACCACCCTTCATCAAGGATAAGAGTTCAACTTCAAAACCCCAAAGTAGTGATTCACGCATTGTTTGTTTCAAGTGTAAAGGACAAGGTCACATTCAAAGAGATTGTCCTCATGCTAGGGTCACAACAACTCGAAATTGGGTAGATGGGGAAAGCCTTGAAGAAGAGGAGGAAATGTATGGGGATGAGGGAGAGGAAGAGTATGCCAATTATGAAAATATGGAGGAAGAAACGGAGGAAGTCCAACCAGAAACACAAGGCCAATCCTTGGTGTTACGTAGGGTATTACAATCTCAAAGTGCACAACCTTTGGAGAGTCAAAGGGACAAAATTTTTCTCACAAGGTGTAATGTTCAAGGCAAGCTTTGTGATGTAATCATAGATACTGGAAGTTGCACAAATGTAGTATCTACGTTGTTGGTGGAAAAACTCGCAATTCCTACAAAGATACATCCTCAACCATACAAGCTACATTGGCTTAGCAACACAAGTGATGTTAAGGTAAACAAACAAGCCTTGATTGCGTTTAAAATTGGTAAATTTGAGGATCAAGTACTTTGTGATGTTTGTCCTATGGATGCTTGTCACATATTATTGGGTAGGCCTTGGCAATATGATCGTTTTGTGAAGTTTAATGGGAGGACAAATGTTTATATTGTGCGTAAGAACCCTAATGAAAAATCATATGCATTAAAACCCTTGATGATTTCTAAACCTAAAACAAGCATGGGTAATTCTAAAGGTGTTTTGTTGGTGGGTGGAAAGGAGTTAGAAAGGGAGTTGAAAACAAGTTCTATGTCTTATATGTTGTTAGCCAAAGAGGTACAAGACGAAGCCCCAGAGATTCCTAGGGTTTTGCATCCTATGTTGAATGAGTTTTCAGATGTGTTTCCTAATGAGTTGCCACCAGGATTACCACCAATACGTGGGATTGAACATCAAATAGATCTTATTCCTGGGTCTCAAATTCCTAACAAGCCTGCATATAGATGTAATCCAGAGGAGACAAAGGAGATACAAAGGCAGATTGAGGAGTTAATGGAGAGGGGATACGTGAGGGAGAGCATGAGTCCATGTGCTGTGCCTACATTGATAGTACCTAAGAAGGATGGGACGTGGAGAATGTGTATTGATTCAAGGGCAGTTAACAATATAACCGTCAAGTATAGGTTTCCTATACCTAGATTGGATGATTTGCTAGATGAATTACATGGTTCTCAATTATTTTCAAAGATTGATTTAAGGAGTGGATATCATCAGATTCGAATGAAGGAAGGTGATGAATGGAAAACAGGTTTTAAAACAAAGCTAGGGCTTTATGAATGGTTAGTCATGCCTTTTGGGTTAACTAATGCACCTAGTACGTTTATGAGGTTGATGAATGAGGTTTTAAAGCCATACATTGGTAAGTTTGTAGTGGTGTATTTAGATGATATTTTGGTGTATAGCAAGAGTGTAAATGATCATCTAAGCCATCTAAGGAGTGTGTTTGGGACATTACGAGAACAAAAGCTCTATGCTAAGCTCGAAAAGTGTTATTTCATGGTACCAAGTGTGACGTTTTTGGGGTATATTGTGTCCAAAGATGGGGTTTCTGTTGATCCATCTAAAGTGGAAGCTATAAAATCATGGCCAACACCAAAAAACGTGACTGAAGTACGTGCTTTTCATGGGTTAGCCTCGTTCTATAGGAGGTTTGTGAAGAATTTTTCATCTGTTGTTGCTCCTATAACCGAATGCATTAAGAAGGATAAGCCTAAGTTTGAGTGGACTAAGGGGGCACAAGAAGCTTTTGAATTGATTAAGAAGTTGCTTTGTAACACACCCATACTAGCCTTACCAGATTTCTCTAAACCATTTGAAGTAGAGACGGATGCAAGTGGGGTTGGAATTGGTGCTGTTCTAGTCCAAGGGAAGAGGCCAATTGCTTACTTTAGTGAGAAGTTGAATGGTGCTAAACTGAACTATTCTACATATGACAAGGAGTTCTATGCCATTATTAGAGCTTTGGATCATTGGAGTCATTATTTAAGGCCTAATCACTTCATATTACATTCTGATCATGAAGCTTTGAAGCACATTAATGGTCAACAAAAATTGAATCCAAGACATGCTAAATGGGTTGAATTTTTGCAATCTTTTCACTTCTCTTCAAAGTACAAAACGGGGAAGTCTAATGTTGTTGCTGATGCTTTGTCAAGAAGGTATACTTTGCTTGGTGTTTTGAACTTTAAGTTGCTTGGGTTAGAGTTGATAACTCAATTTTACGAGCAAGATGGAGATTTTGGACCAATAATGGCGCAACTTTCAAAGGGTTCTATGAGTTCCTATGTGCTACATGATGGGTTTTTGTTTAAAGGTAATCTATTGTGCATACCTAAGTGTTCTATACGTGAGTTGCTAGTAAGGGAGGCTCATGGAGGAGGTATTGCTGGACATTTTGGCATTACAAAGACACTAACCATGTTGCAAGAACATTTTTATTGGCCAAAGATGATTGTTGATGTTGAGGCCATAATTGCTCAATGTGCTACTTGTCAAAAGGCAAAGGCAGCCTTTCATCAAGGTTTTTATACTCCATTGCCAGTGCCAGAGGGACCTTGGGAGGATGTTTCTATGGATTTCATTGTAGGGTTACCAAGGACAGCAAGGGGAAAAGATGCAATTATGGTAGTGGTTGATAGATTTTCAAAGATGGCTCATTTTACACCATGTCACAAGACAGATGATGCTATGAATGTGGCTGATTTATATTTTAAAGACATCATAAGGTTGCATGGGGTTCCAAAGACTATTGTAAGTGATAGAGACACAAAATTCATGAGTTACTTTTGGAAGTCACTTTGGAGGTTAATAGGCACGAAACTTTTGTTTAGCACATCTTATCATCCTCAAACAGATGGCCAAACAGAAGTCACTAATCGAACACTAGGGGTTTTGTTGCGTGGTTTGGTTAGTAAGACACAAAAAGATTGGGATTTGAAGCTTGCTCATGCTGAATTTGCTTATAATAGGTCACCTACTTATGCTACTAAGCACTCACCTTTCGAGATTGTCTATGGAGTTAATCCTAAGTTACCAATTGATTTTGTAAGTATTCCTAAAGGGGAGTTGGTACACAAAGATGCCAAGACTAAGGTTGAGTACATGCAAAAACTTCATGCAGAAGTAAGGGCTCGAATTGAGAAGGTTAATGATATTTACAAGGCACGAGCAAACAAACATAAATCACAACATGTCTACAAAGAAGGGGATTTGGTTTGGTTACACTTGAGGAAGGAAAGATTTCCAAATCAAAGGAAGAATAAACTTATGCCTCGTTGTGATGGACCGTTCAAGATCATAAGTAAAGTGGGGGATAATGCTTATAAATTGGAATTACCAGGAGAATATGGAGTCCATGCTACTTTCAACATTGGTGATTTAGCTCCTTATGTTCCTGATGATCAACTTCGAGGTTTGAGGACAAACTCTTTTGAAGAAGAGGAGGATGATACGCATATCAATGAGCAAAACTTCGAGGGTTTGGGTTTGATTGAAGGTGGAAAACAAGAAGCAACCTTGGGGGAGTTAGTGGCTTATGGAGACACAAGGCTTCTTGGGTTGGCTAGGGTGGATTTCTACGTGTGCATGGTGACATGCACAAGCTTATTCACGTAAATGTAAAGCAAGTATAGTTAGTAGTTTAGAAGTGTTGAGCTATATGGGTTTTCTTCCCACGTCATTTGATAGGGTTTTACCATATGGTGTTTTGTTATTTTCTTGATTAGTTTATGAGTCAAGGTTGATGGAATCAAGCATGAGAAACACAAAAATGGAGGTTTCTTGAAATAAAGATTGAATCTTGAAGAGTTTCTTGAAGTTCTTGAAATCGCAAGTCCAACAAAAATCAACGAGAATCAAAGCAAGTTATATGGCGGGATTTTGGACAGATTTTTGGAAGATTGGGCAACGTTGTCAACACGGTTTTTCAAGTTGTTTGACTTGGTCAACCTTGGGTTGTTATTCGGAAATATGGTCACTAGATTTGATTTGCAAAATATCTAAGATTTAGACTAGAAATCAGATTACAAAATATATGGTGCAAAAATATGTATCCGGTTTTGTTAGGATTTTCTTGTTATCCTAATCTTAGTTTGTTATACCATATATCTAAGGTAGTTAGGATATGTTTAGATTTCTGAAATATTGTGTGATATGTTTAGCCTATAAATAGGATGTAAAATACATCAATAAAATTCAGATTTGAGAGATTAAACACAAAGTGTTTCCGGTTTTCTTTTGTTTCACGAAGTAAACAATTTTTGAGAGTTTCTTGTGAGAAATTCGATTGAGTGAGTGGTGCTTTGTGCTTTATCTCACGTGAGGATAGTTCTTAGGATTTGAGGGTGCTTTGCTTTAATCAAATTCTACCAATTATTCGCCTTAGAAGTTCAGATTTGTGGTGCGTGGCTTTATCAAATTTGAAGTCTAAGTTTCCTTTGTGTGAGTGGCGTTTGTCTATAACAAAATTCACATCAGATACCACCCTTAGGGATCCCAATGACCTTTGTCCACCTGACAAGGATCCGACTGCTGGGATGCAGGAGGCCATCTAGGAGAATATGCCCTTGGAATTCCTTGACTCGGCTATGGCATCAGGTATCAAATTTGCACGTCACATTGTAACCTCAGTCTCGAGTACTCGTTCTAGAGACTCTATTCCATCTCCTAGAGAACCTCGTTCCATAATTATTCCATTTCCAACAACAGATGTGGCTGACTTTGAAAAGGACTTCCTAGATGAGGAAGGTGACATTCCATGAACCTCCAAAACCTTCGATTCCAACTACAAGAAGTAGTTGGTAAGAGAAGTTCTCTGTTGTGGAGACAAGGAGTGCAAGGAGTCACTAAGGGGCATCCTTGATGGACCACTTGGTCCTTGCTTCAACAAATGCATTTAGGTACACTTCTTAGCTTATTATTCTTAATTTTTACAAACTTTAGAATGTCTTTCTAGTTCTTTTTCAATACTTAGTAGATTTTTGCTAAACTTGTGTTTGTATTTTTCTTTGACAGATCATCTTCCGGCTTCAATACCTCCAAAAGTTGGTGGTCCAAACCAAATAGGAAAGGGCAAAGGCAGCTCGAATGCTCACTATTTGCGAGCCCTATCTGAGCGAACAGGTCCGTAGAATTCAAGCTCAGAACATGGAGCTATGGACAGATCTTGAAGGAAATAAAAAGAAGGAATTTGACTTGGAGCAGATGGTGTTTGATAAAAGAGCTGCCGAATTGAGAGCCGATGAGGCCGAGAAGAAGGTTGTCGAGCTAAACGAGCAACTCAAAGCTGCCAATGCCCGAGTAGAGGAGGTGGAGAAGAAGAAAGAGGAGGAGCTAAACCAAGCCGGACAGTTCGCTGTCTAAAAATATCTGGAGGGAGAGGAGTCCACTAGACAAAGGATTGCGGAGGCTTGGAAACTCGACCTTGAGGAGTAGGTCCCATTTCAATATTTTGAGAAGAGACTGGACTATGCTACCAGGGCTCACTTAGCTAAACTATGTGGGGACACTCCTCCCAGCCCTTTCATCCCTTCTGATGCCGAAGACGAGGAAGATGAGACCGAAGCAGCTGATGATGACCAATAGAAGGACGGAGATGACAAGGTCGTTGGAGTTGGAGCAGATACCACTGCATCCACCACTCACTACTACATAAATGAGAATTTGCAACCCCTCTAAAGCCGTTGCCAAAGGTCAAAAAACAGTTGCTAAAAGCTCTTGCAACGGTTAACCAACCGTTGCACTCTCTACTGTTGCAAAAACTCTATTGCAACGGTTATTTCAGCCTTGTGCAACGGTTATTGGAGAACCATTGCAAAAGAGTATTATATATCTTTGGTTTATGATCTTTTGCAACGGTTACCTCTTAACCGTTGCAAAAAGTCTCTTGCAACAGCGATATTAGGCTTTTGCAACGATTAAGAGTTAACCGTTGCAAAAGAGTATTGTACATTATGAATGCGTAGTTTTTGCAACGGTTACTTCTTAGCCACTTCAAAAAAGGGTTCCAACAGTTTTTAAATCCTTTTACAACGGTTTAATCTTTACTGTTGCATTAGCTTGATAGCATATAAAAAAATAATAATAATATTACGCAATAATAATGATTAAAATAGTAATTTCATAATGATCAAAGATTTTTAGAAATTACAAAATTCAATCGATGATAGTGATCACTAAAGGCAATTAAGTTTTTAAACTTGCATTACAACCCAAAGGTAATTAGCTAGATCGATCACTATACAGAATAAGCAATAATATGCATATACAACGTCAAGTATTTAACCTTGCGTTACAACCAAAAACATCGATCATCATACGACTTAGCGAAATATATATATATATATATATATATATATAGGCCAAATTTTTACACAAAACAATTTGGTAGTTTCAATTACTTCAATAATGTTTTCCCAAATCAAACCAATGTCCAAGATTATGATGAACAGTCCATACCATTTTCCATCTCTGGTCCATCATTTTCTGCCAAAATCNCAGTTACTTCAACAATATTTTCCCAAATCAAACTAATGTCCAAGATTATGATGGACGGTCCATACCATTTTCCATCACCAGTCCATCATTTTCTGCCAAAATCAAATTTGCTTCATCATGCACCTAAAGATAAGGCAAAACAAATTGCAACCGATCAAGAGATTTGAAAATAGCATGTCAAGTAACAACATTACACCCTAACCAATCACTCACTCATTTAAACATTTAGTTACTTAAAAACTGTGGTTGCAGTTCACCATATATATCTTCTACTGCAAGACAGTCGTGATAACAACTTGAAATACATTAAATTTTAGTATAAAATTTCTGTCCATAACAGCTTTTGAGTTGCGACAAAAATACATAGCACAGATGAGTAAAGGTATATACTGTACAGCTTATATGCAACAAGTTGGCAAGTTAAACACAGTACAGAGAATTACAGTGCAAAGACAGTGCAAACTCAAACAAGCCTGATTAAGACATATTAAGGTATTCTTATTATGTTGTGCTTGTATCTCTTCTGTGGTATATTCAGGTGATATAATGATTCCAACTGCTCTATGTTACTTAGAAAGTTAGAAACATTAAAATGTCTTTTTGGATACAGATGTCCAAGTTTCCGACTAGGCTATTTAGTAGAAAAAGGCATTCTAACAAAGCAAGAAGTTGCTTCACACATTTTGGTAGTCAAAGACATCCTCTAAAAAGAGCTTGGATCCATTTGGTAACTTGTGAATCGAAAATAAACTTAACTTGTGAAGACAACAAAATAGCATGAAACTTACCAACCTCCTCTAAAAAGAGCTTGGATCCATTTGGTGTCCTGTTGATGTTGATGCTTAGGTTGGTGCTGGTTAGTCATATCTTGTTGCTGCTTAGTCGTTGAACAGGCTATCGCACACCTATCAAAAGTAAACCAAACAGCACTAACTAATGAAGCTAGGGAAGTAAGGATCGAATCCTCATGGAAGCAATTGAACTCTATTAGTTCTAAAAAGCTTAAACTGTATAAAGGGCCTTGGTCGAGAAATATTGACTAACTAACTGACTACTGACTAATTACTAACTAATTACGGGAAATGACGAAGAATTAAACCAATAAATTAAGCCTAGGGTCATTCGGGTCACCAAGAACAACTAATGGATTCACTAACAAAGATCGTTCAACCTCACAATTATCGTCAAATTAGGGCTCACTAATTCTCTCGAATTTATACTCCCTCGAAACTCATCTAGCGGCTCCCGCTCATGCCTAGACTAATTCCGCCTATTATTCAGTGGTCTTATTGTGGTATTTTTACCTCTCGGCATCAAATTCAACAATTACCAGAATTACAACTAAATCTGCGCACAATTCAATTGTAAACAAAGAAACCAATAATAGGAGATTGACTACTAATTGTGGAATTGAAACAACCTAATTTAATTAGTCCATTAATTAATCAAGGTTTCCCTAACCCTAGAAATTAGACTACTCACTCATGATTATGAAAATTAAAGCAAGAACAATTGTAAAATTCCTAATTGAATTCATGAAGTAATTGACAATTAAACTAATTAACATAAACAAATAACTAAATTAATTAAACTAAAGAGACTAAAAAGCATAAATTAAACTAAAATAAAGGACAAAAACAGAAGAATTACCAAATTGAAGAACGTAGCGAAGACTTGAATTGAATTGAAAATAAATGTTGTTAACAAAACCCTAATTTCCCAAATTAATTTGAGAGAGAAAAGTACTTAATTCTAAAACCTAAGAGAGTAATTCTAAATTCTGAAAAGCATCAGTTCTTTTTGCCTAGAAAGTCGTGCCTAATGTACCCAAAGTTGGGCTTTCAAAGCCTAACTACGAAGAAAATAAAATAGAAATAAAATTCCGGAAAAACGTCTGATGCGGGCGCATAGGAGGTTTATGCACCCGCATCAGACCTCTAGAGTGCCTCTTCAGCTGTTGATTTCATTAAATGCGCCCGCATGTGTCTTTTGTGCACCCGCATAACTACCTCAGAAGCTATTTTATTTTTCTTTTCTTCTTATTTCTTCATGAGTTCTTTATGTTTTATTTTCGTACTTCTTGGCACGCATTTCCATGCATCTTCACTCTTATTCCGTCTAAGCTTTCCGGCTTCGTTCCGAGCCTCGGTTTCCGTGCCTGAAATTACAAAACATACCAAAACCGGGCATAATAACCGCGGATGATAAAAATCAAACTAAAAAGCTCTAAAATTGCTGGAAATCAACCAAACTTAGCGAGACACTTCAAATTAGCTAAAGAACATCAAATGAACCAAAAACGAGCCAGAATATCAACCACTAGGCATAAAATTGACCCGAAACAAGGGGAAAAACACTATAAAAACCGCACATATCAGTCGTATCTTGTGATTGATGTTGTTCGAGAGATGGAGGGAGGAAATCAGACATACACTTCTTCGACGATCGTGCTTTCAACATGGACTTCGTAATTGCAGCCTACAAACTCATTGAAGTACATAAAAAAGTTACTTTAACTACATCATGTACCAAATTTGAACATGGGGGGGTCCCTTGAGTGCCCCTAATTGCCTTGATACTTTGATCGAATAATCTTGAGATTGTGTAATACAAACCTTCGCATCACCACTTGACCACTACACCAACAATGAACACTATCACTAAATATGGAGGGAAGAAGCACAAAAACAGCATACACTCCACAACAATGTTATAGTGTATTAGGACAACAACAGGCTTTCACATAGTTTAACTAGTTCTTTGGCTTCATGTTTGTAGTATATGATTCAGAAGAAAACTAGATATTGCTGCATGGTAGACTGTGATGTATGATTTAACTAACCAACAATATATCAGGCTAGTACAGCAGAGATCAAGAAGGCCCTATGAGGGTTTAGGCTAAGGTTGAACAGATTCTTGGCTATTACTGCTAGAGATGCTACTGTTATTGTAAGTTCAATTCAAATCGTATATCATGCATATATCTTGTATAGTTAACTTAAAGTTACTCATAAGTCGTAACTATAATAATGTTTGGGTTGACACAATTGCGTTTACAAACAGACTGGTGAATTAACTGTATTCTCGTGAATTGCATACCTTTAAGGTAATTACATCTTCCTCATAATCACCAACATTATCAGGGAACATCTTTTTGTTGGCTTCGAGCAACTTCTGCGCTAAGTTCTCACATCCTTTTTCTTTCATGGTTTCAACATTTTTTTCTCATTGTTTCCAACCTTCTTTTCTCGTATTCAGTCAATTGTTGTGTAGATACTTTAGTGTTTTTCTTCATCATCTATAAGTCATAAAACAAGAAACAAGTTAAAAAACATATGTTTAATGTCAGAATACTCAACTTAAAATAGTATGAAGATGGAATAGAATAAACTAAGTAGTACCATCACATAGTTCCAAAGGGAAGTTATGCATAGCATAATACTAACCATTATACATAGGTGCTTCAACATAAAAAACTTGTTGCGTTTGGGATGTCAAAATAAAGGGTTCTCCTTTGCAAATTGTTTTATTTTTACTAATCAAAGTTAGTTTTTCATCAGTGGTTTTCGAATAAAACCAAACACATCTAAATAAAACAACGTCAATATAGCCATGATAAGATATCTCAATTATTTCATCTATTGACCCATAATACATAACATTTCCTATTGTTGGATTTTTGTCTTTTGTACTAGCAAAACTATTTGTTAAGGCTTTTGGAGATACTCCACTATTTTGCGTGACATGATTTGCCTCTCGTTTCATAGTATAAAACCTATAACCATTTACAAAGTACCCGCTATAATTTTTAGCCACAAAAGAGGGTCCTATAGATAACCATTTGAGATGCTCAGACATTTCTTGTCCTTGGTCAACCTTGGATGCAATTGTCTCTTTCAACCAATCTTGGAAAGCTTTGCTATGGGATTGAGCACCATCCCATTTTCTTTTTCTTTGGCTGCCAATGGAATCCTTGTGCTCACTACGTTACAATAAAAATAAAAAATAAAAAAAGAAACAAAAACAAGCAACCACACAAATATTATAAGCCTCAATACAAAGTTAGTAACATAAAAAATATATATATATATAAATAAAAACTCATTTCATAATCAAGGGCATATTCTTAGTTGTCTTACTTGATGTAGCATGTAGTATCACCGACAAACTTCCACTGAGGCTGATGCGCTTGTCACCCTCATCTATTGAAATCAAAAATGAATTTGGAGTTTAGCATTGAAATCTAACGTGAAAATTGGGGTTAAGAATTGATATTGAATGTGAAATTGGGGTACAGTGAGATTGCAATTGAGTGGGTAATGAGGATTTGTGGGTTTTTCCAAAATTTTCTTAGTGCAGTGAGATTGCTTGCTGAAAATTTACAAACATACTGAATTCAGACTAAAAATTTACAAAAAATTCAGACTAATACCAACACAGTACAACACCAAAACGAATTGCATGTTGAATGTTTACTAAGATTTACACTATATAAGAATCAATTTGCAAGCTAAACCAAAAAAAATTATACCTTCAATTGAATTTCGCCTTTTAATAATGAGCTAACATTCAGATGTGCAATTTCAGACTAGAAGAGACGGAGTCCCTCAACACAATTTTCGCAATTGAACTGAATTGAGAGATTAAGAGATTGAAATTCGTAATTTCAAATTGAGAGATTGAAATTCGTAATTTCAGATTGAGAGATTGTGAGATTGAAATTCGTATTTTGAGAGATTAATATTCGTATTTTCAGAGATTGAACTATTGAGTATGAGAGATTGAGCTTCAGATTTTGAGAGTGGTATGAGAGCTTCTTGAGAGTGGAATGAGAGTTGTTTGGGTTGCGTTAGGCGCGCAGGCTGCTTTAGGGTTTTAGAATATAAATTGCAACGGTTAATAACTAATTAGCAACGATTTAGTGCCTAACCGTTGCAATAGGTTGTAAACATATGTATTTACATAGCTGTTGCAACCCCTAAAGTAGTCTATTACAACATGTTTTATGGCAACCGTTGCAAAAGAAGTAAAATCAACAGTAACCGTTGCTAAAAGGGTTGCAAAAACTAAAACCGTTGCAATAGTTGTAACCGTTGCTAAAGAGGGTTGCAATTTCTCTTTTATGTAGTAGTGACTATTGACCAGCGTACACTTGCTACTCCTTGAATTTTTACTTCTTTTTAATTTACAACTCGTTGGATTGTATAATCTTTTGACAATTTCAATATTTCTGTGTTGGTTTTTAAACCAATTGTATTATATACGTGTGCCCTCTAAGCACTTATTAATTTATCTTTTGAGGCACATTTGCTCAATTTGACTGCTTCATGGATTTTCATAAGCAGCAACCACCCATTTGACAGTGCACCCTAAACTTGTATCCCTAAGTATTATACGTAGAGATTTTGTAAGTCTTATTGCTCATGATCCTTACAACCCATAAAGTTACACATCACATAGAAATTTAAATTGTTAGCTACTTCACTTAGAAGCTTAGAGCATAAGTCACCTCACTTAGAAGTTTAAATCATAAGTTGAGGATTTTAACTTAGAGATTCTTCGTAGAAACTCAATTTATAAGCCACACCATATTCAGGTAAACATCAGGATTTAACTTAGACCTTTCTCATATGAACTTTATGAATGTCTACTAAGAGTTGGCTGAAATTTTGGCATATCCGGTGTATTCATAGGACACCAAATATGTCAAATTTAGGGGTTTACCATTAGACTCGGTCATATTTTGGTGACCTAGTTGAATGTGTTCAAGCTAATTTTTGGCATCTTCGGTGTTTTTGTATAACTTCAGCTATACCACATGTAGTTGGTCAATGAATCACTTGGACTCCTATTAGGTGTCCTAACTTATAGAAATTTGATACTTCAACCCTTATTATTTTAAGTAAAATAAATTTATTACTCTTTAGGAGTGATGAATCAATCATATTGATTGCCCTTAAACTTAGGGATCAAAACTGTTATTAGTATGTTCGCAGTAAGGGTATGTGACCCTGTTTGGCATAAAAGACTCTTTTTGCTTTAAATTCCAAACATTAAATTGTGGTTAATTCCTGGGATCTTGCCCTTATTAGTTTCAAAACAGTTAACCATATTCTAAATTCTCTTAACTCTTGGTTAAGTATGGGGTTGTGCCCTAACTGCTGAGTTCAGCGTCTAATTTAACAAGCATGTACTTGGTATATAAAGAAGCATATTAGAGGAAACAAAAATTTCATTAATTGTGGCCCGTAGCCAATTCAGTACAATAAGAAATTCCTTTCCCCATTGATCAACGTAGATCAAATAGGTGGGCTCATGGCCTTACATTATAGTTTCTTGAAACCAAGTTATAAATAGTATTTTTTTTCAAATTATTTGCGTTCCATGTTCTGGGCACTTCATATCCATCCAGGGTTTGTAAACGATAAGTTCCATCTCTCAATACTTTAACTATCTCATATGGACCTTCCCAATTGGGAGTACGCTTGTCCTACTCATCTGCTCTCCCAATTGACTTCATCTTTCTCAGCATAAGATCCCCTAGCTTCATTGGTCTATGGTTTACTCTTTTGTTATGTTCCCTAGCCATTTTTAGCTTATGCATTTCTTGCCTGAGAAAAGTGTTACCTCTAACCTCAGGTAAAATGTCCAAGGTGGTTTTCATCATCTCCTAGTTAGCACCTTCATCATATAGCATAACTCTTAGGGTAGCCTCACACATTTCAATGGGGAGAACTGCTTCCGCTCCATACACCAACATAAATGGGGTTTCCCCAGTGGAATTCTTTGTTGTAGTCCTGATAGAGCAGAGAACATTGTACAATTCATCCACCCGTAGACCTTTTGCAGCTTTCAGCTTATTCTTCATTCCTGTGCTGATGATCTTGTTGAAGGCCTCCACTTGTCCATTGGCTTGTGGATAGCTATCTGAGGCAAAATGAGCTGAGATGCCTTGGTCTTCTAGCCATACTCTTAACTGTGGAGTCTCAAATTGAGGACCATTATCAAACATAATTGACTGAGGTACCCCAAACCTTGTTATTATATTTTTCCAAATCAACCATTTAACATCCCCATGTTTAATATTTCTCATAGGCTCTGCTTCCACCCACTTAGTAAAGTAGTCTACTGCGACCAAGACATGACCTGATGCTTGTGGATATGGGCCAAGAATGTCCATTACCCACTTCGAAAAGGTATTGGGCTCAAAATTGGATTCAAATTGTTGGCTGGTCTTTGTGGTAAGTTGCCAAACAGCTGACAATTCTTACACTTTCTCACATAAGTCATGGGATCATGTCTCAGACTAGGTCAGTAATACCTAGTCCTTAGTGCCTTTTCTGCTAGTGCACTTCCTCCTATGTGAGAGCCACAAAAACCTTCATGGATATCTTCAAGTATCTCATTTTCTTTCTTTGGAGTGATACACTTCAATAGCGGGTGAGTAAAAGACTTCTTATATAGCTACCCTTGCCATAAAACAAACCATGCATTCCTAGCTTTCACATAGCTTCCACATGCATCCCTAGCTTATAGCTCCATTGGTTTTGTATTCAATAATCTCATCCATCCAAGATCTTCCTCGACTGATGAAATTAAACTTCTCCATCTCTTCTATGCTTCTTTTCTCTTTAATTTCCCAAAACATTGTTCGAGGATTCTCTCCAACTACAGAGCTTGCTAATTTGGAAAGAGCATTTGCTTGATTGTTCTCAGATCTTGGAATTTGCATAATTTAAAACTTGTCCAGACTTTTCACTTCCTCTTGAAGTATGTTCAGATATTTGGCCATGCTAGCATCTCTAGCTTCATAGTCCCCCAAGTATTGACTCACGAGAAGCTGACAGTCGGACATTGCCTTTATCTTCTTTATCCCAGCGGCTTTACATAGTTTGACTCCAGCAATCAAAGCTTCATACTCAGCTTCGTTATTTGATCTTTGAAAATTGAACCTCATGGCATACTCATAGGTGTCACCCTTAGGAGACCTACAAATAATGCCTGCCCTACATCCATTCTGAGTGGACGAGCCATCAATATACAAGGTCCAGTGATCAATACTTGGTTTCTCTATAGGAGGCCTTGTCATTTCAACTATAAAATCTGCAAAAGCTTGACCTTTGATAGCTTTTCTTGGTTAAAAAGTAATGTCAAATGAGTCCATTTCCGGAGCCCACTTGAGCATCCTTCCAGATGTTTCCTTTGACAAAGTTTTCTTGAGTGGTTGATCAGTATATACAATAATTTTATGAGAAAGAAAATAGGGTCTCAACTTCCGGCTTGCCATAAATAATGCCAGTCCAAACTTCTCAATCAGAGCGCATCTGAACTCAGCATTTTGAAGTACGTGACTCACAAAATATACTGGATGTTAGACCCTATTTCTCTCAGGTAACAGAACGGCTGAGAGCGCATGGTCTGACACTGCCAAGTAAATAAACAAAGTTTCTCTTTCAGTGGGGCTGATTACTCTTGGGAGAGTATGTAGGCGTTCTTTCAAACGAATGAAGGCTGAATCGTCTTCCTCGGTCCATTCAAACTCATGAATACCCTTGCCTGCCTTTGCCTTTCTCTTGATTGTATCAAAGAAATAATGGCATTTATCACCTTTGCCTTTGCCTTTCTCAGGTTTAACATTCATCTTATGTACAGCAATGCTCAGGTCAATGCCTGTCATTTCTTTAACCTCATATGCAAAAACATCCTTAAATTCTCTTAGCAGCTTCCTCATCCTTTCCCCAACATGGTCTTCAGGAGCCTGGCCTACCTTGACGGTCCTTTCGGGCTTGGCTTCGTCAAGAACAAAATCTTCGTGTTCAGCAACTGGTTGAGGTCGAGTTACTTGACTCAACTATGAATGGCAATCAGTTCATTCTTAGCCATTCCCTCAACCTTCCTTTTCTTTGTTGGTTCTTCCACCTCTTCAACCCAAGCAGTAGGATTAAGGGTGGTGATATAACATTCCCTGGCCATTTGTTGGTCTCCGCGAAGAGTTCCGACGACCCCATTGTTACACTCATACTTCATGAGCATGAGGTGTGTAACAATTACCGCCCTGGAAGTATTCAAAGTTTGTCATCCCAAAATTATATTGTAAGCTGATAGTTCTTTAACAACCAGGAACTTGACGACCATGTTCCTAGCGCAATCCTTGTCCCCTATCCTTACTGGTAGGGAGACAGTACCCAATGGGTTGATCACTCCTCCCCTGAAACCAATAATTGGATGATGGATAGGTTCCAAGGTGGATATATCATACTTCAATTTCTTCAAACATGCATAACTAATGATATCAGATGAGCTTCCAGTGTCAATTAATATTCGTTTGACTCTCATATTGGCCACTTTCAATTCTACCACCAAGAGGTCATCGTGTGGAGTACGGACATTGCCCCAATCCTTATCACTGATAATTACCTCTGGGAATTTGACCTTAGCATCATGTCCTATCTTCGTTGACCCCTCTCAAAAGAGACTTCGTAAGTACTCTTTACTCCCTCGAAGAGTTGGTCCGCCAACTGCAAACCCACCGGAGATGACGTACACAACATCCTCTTCAGTCTCAGTACCATCTTTAGGCTCACTAGCCTTGGATTCCATCTTCTGTTTGGAGCTTTTATCTTAGGACTTGATTAGGTGTTGTGAAATTTTTCCCTTGGCAGCGAGAGATTCAAGAGTTCTCTTAAGATTGAAGCAATCATTAGTATGATGCCCCGTATCTTTGTGAAAGTGGCAATATTTACTTGAGTCCCTATCTTCCTTGGCACTTCTTAGTGGTGGTGGATCATTAATTTCAACCTTGTTACGAATTTCCTTGAAAACTAAATAAAGATTTTTTGGTGAATTCTACCTTAGGACCATCATTAGACTTTCTTTTCTTATTTTGGAAGTTTCCTCCCTTGCTTGATGACCTAGTTGCCCAGGTGGCATGCTTCTTCTGATCTTCGTTTTTGGAGTGTTGATCACTCTTTCTATCATCTTTCCTGTCTTTCTTGGTTGAAGCATAGAGCTCTTGGGCATGAATGAAACATTCAGCCTCCTCCAGAATTCCCTTCAATGTCTTACAATTCCTTCTCACAACATCAAATTTAAAAGTTCCATCACGGAGACCTATAAAGAAGTTATCGAATGCCACTCCCTCAGATAAGTTTGGAATTTGCAAGGATTCAAGATTGAACCTTTATACATAACTTCTTAGAGACTCCTTCTCTCTTTGAACAATTTTGGCCAGATGCATGCTGGTTTTCTTCTCCCTTTTGTTAGTCATGAAGTGATGTACAAAAATTGTACTCAACTCATGAAAGTTGTGAATTGATTGATCTGGGAATTGAACCATTTCTGGGCAATTCGCTTCAAGGTAGCTTTCTTGAACTCAATGAGTTCTCTAGCATCACTTGCAATAGCTTTCTTGAACTCAATGAGTTCTCTAGCATCAGTCTGTGTTTTGCTAGATCCAACTTTCTTACCTGCCAGCTCCTGTTTAGGTTTGTATCTGGGAGTGGCGGGATACTTCTTCACTGCTCCCCAATGGGCTTTCAGCGGAGTTTGTTCCTTTTTTATCTTCTCAACTTTCTCGTGGAAAGTTAATCTTTCTTGGCCTTGGCCTTCCTCAATCATTACACCTTTCGGTTTTGAAGATGAAGGGTTTTGTGGCTCAACCTTCTCTCGAGTTGTCTTGGTGGAATACTCCCGTAGAGTTTCTGCCAGGTTCTCTTGGAACCCAGCCAAGATACTCTTGAGTTGCCTCATGGTCACAGGTTAATTTCCAAAATCAGCTTGTTCTTGTGTTCTTTTTGGTGAGCCACTACCTTCCCAAGTCTGGTAATTGCGAGTTTGGTCAAGATATCTGGTCTCATCCTCAGTAGGAATTCCACTTCCAGTCATTGTTAGGAGCCTCTCCCCACAGACGGCGCCAAATGTTGTTGCACGAGCAATGAAGTGGGGTAGGGACTGTGAGGACTTCGCTGACGTAGACTGATGTGGATTGATTCAACTCTTGCTGACGCACCCTCCAAGAACCTGCAAAAAGGGAAAATAATCCTTGTAGGATTATTTCCCCCTTCGATGCTTAAGTAAGTATTTGTAAGAGAGAAAGTTGATAAAGTAACAATAAACGACAGGTAACTAAATTTAGAGAGAGGTTTTAGAGAGAAGTTTTCCTTGATTATTGTAGGTTTTTTCTCATTGTTCAATGTAATAATAATGGGGATTTTGAGAGGTATTTATAGCCTCAAGTACAATCCTCTAACCAATGAGAACATGACACTTATCATCATCTCCTTAACTCTTTTCCTTCATAAGCCTTATGGGCTTATGGCATTAATTAGGCTCTCAAGGCCCAATGGTTTGTTTTGGATTTCCTTTAAACAATGAATTGGAGTTCGACACGTGGCGGGGTGTAATCTTCCCTTTACTTGTTCCAATATATATGTGGCCCAGTTATATGATGACATGTAGCTAAGTAGGACCTACTCATGGTAGACTCATCATTGCCACGTGGCAGTCCCACATTGGCATTTAACACTGGATAAATGAACACGTGGCCCATTCAAAGGTTGACACATGGCAGCTTACTTGGCATGCCACATCAGGTTGTGGTGGATAGGCTTACTAAATTAGTTGGGTTTATGCTGATGAAGGAGACATGGAGGATGGAACAACGTACAAAGGCTTACATAAAGCATGGTGTGAGGCTACATGGAGTTCCAAAGGATATCGTCTTAGATAGAGATTCAAGGTTTCTTTCAAAATTTAGAAAAGTATCCAGGAGAACTTTGGTACAACGTTGAAAATGAGTACAGCTTTCCATCAAGCAACCGATGGACAGACGGAGAGAACCATACAAACTTTGGAGGACATGCTAAGAGCTTGTATAATGGATTTTCAAGGGAATTAGGAGGATTGTTTAGATCTTATTGAGTTCTCATACAACAATAGCTACCATGCAAGCATTTGCATGACACCTTTTGATGCTCTGTATGGAAGGAAGTGCAGACGTCCCTTATGTTGGAGAGACATAAGTGAGACAGTGATTTTAGGACCTCAATTGATTAAGAAACC
The DNA here is from genome assembly GCA_016808085.1 of Suaeda aralocaspica. Taxonomy (NCBI): domain Eukaryota; kingdom Viridiplantae; phylum Streptophyta; class Magnoliopsida; order Caryophyllales; family Amaranthaceae; genus Suaeda; species Suaeda aralocaspica. The sequence continues at coordinate 1,778,474 of PYUH01000223.1, forward strand.
ACCGAAAAGGTAAGGGCAATACAAGCAAAGATTCAAGTAGCACAAGATAGACAAAAGTCTTTTCAGACCAAAAACGTCAAGAAGTTGTGTTTGAAGTTGGTTATAAGGTGCTACTCAAAGTATCATCGATAAAAGGTGTAACGAGATTCGTAAATAAGGGAAAATTGAGCCCGAAATATATCGGACTCTATGAAATCTTGCAAATAATTGGAAAAGTTGCCTATAAGCTAGCTCTACCAATGGAGTTGAGCAAAGTTCACTATGTCTTTTATGTGTCTCACCTAAGAAAATATGTGCCAGATGAGTCACATGTGTTACAACCTGAAACAATTGAGTTAGACAAGAGTTTAACCTATGAAGAGAAGCCAATTAAGATCCTTGATAGTAAGGTCAGGGATACTTGGAGGAAAAGTGTCAAATAGTCAAGGTGTTGTGGTCTAACCAAGAAACATAAGAGGCAACATGGGAAGCTGCGGATATGATGAGAGAAAAGTATCTAGAGTCATTTTAGGTTAGTAGATAGAGTTACGGGGACGTAACTCGATTCTTAAGGGGGGTAGAGTGCGATATAATTTCACGCGTATTTACCTAGAATTTTGCAAGTTTTTATGTCTTTTCGTAAAGTATTACGAAAGTTTTAGGTTCGTTTACTAAAAGTTGTCAAGGAAAGGTTGAGTAAATATCTAAAGTCTACAACAACATAGTGTACGAATGAAAAGTTTTGAAGTAAACGTAATCTTTATTCAAATTCCATACAATAATTTGCATAAAGTTTTGGGTCGAAACTTCTTTTTAGGGGGGTATACTGTAAAACCCCATATTTTAAGGAGTTAATTTCGTATTTTATACGTTTGTTTTTAATATTTTTATTGAGAAATTAAGTTAAATACAAATATTAAAGAAAGGAAATTTAAATAAATTTTAAACAAAGTAATTAATTTATGTTTATAAATAAAATTTCATGTTATTTTAAGTTCTATTAAATATTTTGAAAAGTTTCTAAAAATATTTTTTTTTTAGAGTTTCCTAAATTGTTTAAAGACAAGGGCATAAAAGTAATTTTAAACATTAAGGGTATTTATCTAATTGCACCAAATCCTACTTTGGGGCCTATAAATACCCCTTAAAACCGGAAATTTCATATTTAATTTGCAACTTTAGTGAATTAGGACTTTAAAAAGTGAGAGAAAAAAAATTGGAAGAAAAAAAATCAGAAAAAAGGCTTTCAAACGAAAAAAAATAAAAAAAACTGTTGCGTGCCTCCCTCTTCCTCGCTGGCGCCAACCTTCGCCACCCCCTGTAGCCATGCGCCACCTCACCGGCCACCTTCGCCAGCCACCTCCTCCCCTTTTGGTATATTTTCAGATTTCTTATAATAAAAACAACTTTCTTCTTCTTTCTTTTTAATTCGATCTTGCACATTTCATGTTTATAATTATGATTTATCATGTTTCTATGGTTTTTATCATATTTTTATCAAGTTATGATTTAGTTTAAAGAATGAATTTATTTATTTAATCAAGAGATTTTAAATTAGGGTTTATGAGTTTATAAAATCCATGGTTTTATGGTTTTTAATGATTTAAACATCAACATTATGATCATGAATTGTTGTTGTATGAATTTGTGATGATTTTATGGAGTTTAGATTGATTTTAAAGGGTTTCAAAGTTGATTTATATTGCTGTCCAATTTTTATAACCATGAAAACCAATGATAAAAACATTATCAACATGTTTTACCTTATTAAAAATTATTTTAAAGTATAGATTTGATTCATGATGATGATAGTAGCAGGTTGTAAAGGAGTTTTATGACACTAGTGGAAAAACCTTCATTTGCTCCGGTTAAAAACCACCCTTATGCTCCGGTTATAGGCCGGAGTAGGTGCCGTAGAAGCAATAACATTGTTGACTTAATGCTCCGGTTCCAACCGGAGTAAATAGTCCATTTTTTGCTCCGGTTGTTTTACAGCCGGAGCAGATAATCATTTTTCCTCCTAAAGAAAAAAATTTTGGGCTCCAAAAAATTGACTTTTTACTCCGGTTTTTCCAAACAACCGGAGCATAAAACCAATTTTTGGTTCTAAAAATATGACTTTTTGCTCCGGTTTTTCCAGACAACCGGAGCATAAAACCAATTTTTGCTCATATGTTTTTAGGTTTTTTGCTTCGGTTTTCTTCAAAGAACCGGAGTAAAAGGTGCTTTATTATATATTTTTTTTATTTTTGTATATATTAATTAATAAATGTATATTTATATTTATATATTTTGTATATTGTAATTAATAAATAATAATTATATTAATATGGCCCTTAATTAGGAGTAAAAACATATTTACATAATTACAACGAACAACATAGTAACAATTATTTTATTTTTTTTTTGGGTAAAATGCAAGTGATTCTATTACCAAAAACGTAGAAGATACAACCTATTTAGCCAACCCTGAACCAAACTGACTCAATCCAGTCAAGGCAGCTCAAAAAACATGTCAAAACTGTACACAAATAAAACAAACCAAAAACTCAGCAACCTATACAAAACAAAACAAAAGAGCAACCAAACTTCACAAAGAAACAAAACTACTAGGCCTTGTGCTGCACAAAACAAGCCCTCTTCAAAACTGAATGCTCCACATAACCCAGTGCTGCAGCCTACAAACTGCAGTAAGCCAACTCATCTACTGCATAACATAACCACTGCAAGAAAGGTAGGACCACACTGCAACACATTACAGCTACATTAGCAACACAGCAACCACCAAACCCAAACCCGAAACACCTCCCCACACACAACAGCCACCATCAAGCTCAAACACCAACCTGCAGAACCACACCGCAGAAACCAAACAAAACTGCAAAACCTAAAACTGGAGCACCAAAAACTACAAAAGCAGGCAGCAAACAGCACAACTACAGAACTGCATAACCAGCCAGCAGCCCTACCCTCAACTCTGAGCAGAAACAGCCACCAACACCAGCCATAACAAAACCAACCTCAACCTCCACCCCTGCAACACCACCCACTAGCAAAAACACCACCCTACAACCAGACTGCAGCAGTGTACAACAACACCCCTACTATAGTAGCCATAACAAAAGGCATAGAGACCAAAACTAACAAGCAAGAACAGAAACTGCATTCTATGCAACCTGCAGAACAGAAATGTTACTGCAGGCTAGAAAACAACAAAGTAGCCTGCAGGCCCTACTCGTAGCCAACCACAAGCTACAACCATCCTGAATAAAAACACAAATAACAAGCTTCACAAATCTCCAGCCAGCAGCCTGCATCAGAACTTGCTGGAAGTAGCCATAAAACAGCAGACCTGCATTGATCTTTGCACCATGATCTAAGCAAACTGCACAAAACAGCCTATAGTCAAGCCTGAACCTCACAGCCCCAAACCAAACCTGCAGAATGCACTACCTGCACAGCTCTTCTCCAGAGAAAGCAACCTAAGGGTAATCCAAAATACACTTGATTACATAAAATTACGAGTTCGTAGGAGATATACATATCCTCACATTTAATTATATATAAATGTATCACATTAACATGCTAATTAATAAAGTTGGATTGTTACTGTAACCAATATAATGCAATGAATGAAGCTAACTTCTCTCGGACTTTATCAATTTCACGAACGGTAAAAGGACCTTGTCGGCTTGCCGAGCTCACAACCTTCAACACACATATACACGGTACATAAGATGTGTTAGACCAATTACGTTCCAAACAAATAACACTAAAACAACACAAGTCCAATCAAGGTGGCACATGCATAACAACAAACCAAAAAAACACAACTAACAACAACTAATTAGCCACTATATTGTTTCAGAACAGTAAATTAAACATGTATAGCTTCTAAACAACAAATAACAACAACCTTGTTGTTGTAGAACAACAAAAATCAATAACAAACACTTATTAGAACAAGCAGTTATGTTCTGAAGTTATACAACAATAGAAGAAGTTGTTTAGGACAGCAAACAATCCCTATTCAGCTTCAAACGGTACTAGCTTCAGCATAGCTTCAGACGATACTAGTGCGATCAGAGACTTATGACCTCAAGTCACACTTATCCTTGTATTTTCAATAATTATCCATCAACTTCAGCCCAAGCTTTCATTTAATATTACAATCTTCATTAGTTATTCATATCAGAATTCCAATTCATAACATATTAAGATATAAGATATAATAGATTAATATTATAATCTGTAAAACATGAGTGCATCCTCAAAATGGACAAGATTGCTGAACCTCAAACCAAGACCCAAACACCAAAACACCAAATGACAAACAAAACCAAAACTAACCAAACACACCACATAGCACACAGCAGCAACAAGGCATCCTCAAACACAACTATAAAACCAACAACCTCAGGCTGCTGCAACAGAACAACCATCAACCTCATGCAGTTACAACAACCAACATAGCCCCAACCAAAAACAGATCACCAACAACAGCAGAACACCAACATTAGCAGAACACCAATCATATAAGTAAAATTAGAATACATCATACCGTCCATAAATCATCTGATTCTGTGCAACTTGATACGATGTCCAGCATGTTTCGCATCACGTAGTAACCACACTCAACGTTGTTTTGTTGTTGGGCACACTAATTACAAATAGTGTCACACAAGGTACAAGTTAACAAAGAAAGAAGTTAAAAGATGAACAAGCTACAAACACAAAAAAAAGTAGCTTAAGTTATGCAAATTTACCTCTACATGCACCAACTTAGGCATCGATCCTATTGGGGTTGCACGAATCTTCCTTTAGACACTACAACAACACCACTTGAACAAAATCAAAATAGTGGAAAGTACTTACTTCGTTTTTGTAACTTTTGTTTATATTGTATTCAACTTAAAGTGAAATGAGTCAAGAATGAGTAAACTTATATGAATAACTACACTTGATCAACAACTAATGATTTAACACTTTACCTATTCACTCAAGTCAAAACGTGATACTTCGTTGGTGGTTCGGTACGACATGAGTCAAAGACGTAGACCGTGTGAGTTGAAGGGGATATGAGTAACAGTACCCAATGTTCACTATAACCATAATTTGAAATTGGAAGTTAATTAACAAGCCTAACTGATCTGGCCGTGATGAATCCATACCTTGCACAGTTATAGGTAGAAATTGCATACCTTTCAAGGTAAGGAGCTAAAATTAACTTCTTCTTCTTTTGCATTGCATCTGTTATAGCACTATGGAGGTATTCTTTCACCTCTGGCAGGTTCTTCAAACATCGGACAAAATGAATTTTGTATGGACACAACCACCCAACCGTTAGAGTTGCTTCACACCCATCCAAATCCACATTGAGTGCGCTTTAAAAAGAAAAAAAGAGTGTCATCTTATCAGTTAAAACCAAAACCTCTACCATATTCTTCACCTACAAACTACGGCAATAAAAAATAAACTAACCTCATGAATGCTTGCAAGAACACTATTGATAGCTTATCTCCACGAAGGAAATCACTGATGTCTTCTCTAGTAATCCATGTCTCGGTGTCCTCAAAGTGCTTAAACTGTGTCTCGGTGTCAGGCTCCCCCTTGATACAAGTATAAAACTACATACACTCTGGCGTCAACGAATCTACGACATCGTTATCTAGAAAACCATGATCTACAGCATTAGTGGAGCCCTTCGACGAGATCTTTTTATGTGGGCCTTCACTCTTGCTTGACTTCTTTCCCGTGATATCCACAAAGTTGTTGTCATGCGAATTAACTTCTTTTCCTTTGCTCTTGCCATCCTCCTTAGCTTGATTTTTGACCTTCTTTGGTTGCGCGCATCTCAACTTGTCAAAAATCTATCCATCGCAACTTTTAAGTCAAACATCAAACTCAAAATGCAAATAAGCTTAAAACGTCCAACTTCAATATAATAATACCAAATAAGCTTGTACAAAGAAGCTTAAAAACTTTTGCTTTGCTAAAATGAAATTACCGCATTGGATATCCAAACCCATGCTCGTGGCCATGACACAAAACTTCCTTGAGCTTGGGCCAAGGTGTTGATCGCATACTCTGGTCTTGGCTGAGGTAGTGGCGCTTCTTCCATGCCCGTGACAACTTCATCGATGTATACTCAGACTTCAACACCTTCTAGTCTCACGAAATGTGTAACTTGCTCCTTGTTTGGTGGTTGTAGAGAGCCGAAGGCAACCTCAACTAATTCCTCATTGTCCTGCTTTGGTAGTAATAAAATGCACGGTGTCTCCTCCTGACATGTTATTACACACGGACATGTTATTTCTTTAATTACAAGCTACTTAAATAACTTTATATGAAACATATAAACAACTGAAATCATTTGAAATGATATGAGAGTGGTACATGTTAACCTATATGTACATCAGGTAGTGGCTCATGTGTATGTGTAGTAGATTTACTCTGACCATGCTTGCTTGACTTGTATGGTGCTTGAATCTTGCACAATGCAGCCGTATCCGTCAATCCCAATGTCTGTAATAGAATTTGCAAATGAGATTGGACTTGTTGTTCAACTTGCTCCTGCACCAATTGTTGCACTCTCGCCTCCATATCTGGAAAATGATCTACGTGGATGTGAGTAGTCAGCTCCAAGACACTTTGTCTTTCCCAATCGAACACCTCTCTTTCCTTTCATTCGACCGTAATGGTCATTCCCCAATACTACAACCAAAGCGTCTTTCTCCTTGTCAGCTACAACCTCGCCAGCCACCTCTTTCTCCTTGTATTTAATCTGTCCATATGTACAGTGTAATTAAGTCAATTAATGTTAGTTTCAAGAGACATGAAAGACAAAGGTCTTAAAAAATCACTTACCACTGCATCGGCTAACTTTTTCACTATTGGATTCGAAATCACTTAATTTTTGCTTCCATCTCGCCCATGTAATGAGCAATACCAATCAAGTGTCCGATCCCCAGCAACGGCGGTGATAGAGGAGGCAGATACACTACCTGATGATGCCGACAATGGAATTACTTTCGCATAGAATCCCTCCTCGATCCAAGCCTTCTTTGATTCTCCGTATGGGCGTCTACCCATGTTGTGAAAGGCAACCTTTTGGGAGGCACTCTTAGCGGCCTTCTCACGTTTTGCCTACACAAATAATAGAAGGCAGGAATATAGACTTAGTAAACTTGATACAAGTATTAAAAAAATTCAACTTAAAATTACTAAAAAGCAATGAAAAGTCTCCACTATTAGCAGTTGGTCACTTACCACTTCCTCCTTTGATGTCTTCTTTGCCACAAAAGTTGTCCACTTTGTTTCGCTAATGTGAGGGTATATCTCCCAAGGCATTGATGTAGCCTGGTTGCCATCCTTGCCTTCATTGTCCTTGGTTGTCTTGCTTCTCTTCCTTTTAAAAGTAATCCACACACTAATCAACTTTGATTTGAAGTTTCTAAACCTCTCTGCAACGGCAGATGAAAACACCTTCTTCTTCTCATCGTCAGGTTCAATATGGAAAATATTCTGCATAATAATTTAAATCTTCGTTAAATATGATTACAATTACAACAAGAAGGAAGAAAGTTTCATGAATCAACGTAAACAACAAAGGATCAATTTTTTTTTTGTAAAATTGTATTTAAAAGTAAAAGGTTTACATGTGTTTTCTAAGTCATATCAATACTATTCCAATATGAAATAGTTGTAACCATCTAAAAAACAAATGTTAGTATGTTCAACCTATTAATCCTACTTATCACCGTATCATCCCACATTGCCTTGTTTAAACCTTCTTCTACATCTTCGCACCGGTCTAAGATAGAAAGTTTCCTTACACAAAGACCAATATGTGTCCCATACTTGGTTTGCCACTTCCCACAGGGTTGGCCACAAGTATCATACTCTAGATGCATCAGTTCCTTTGCTTGCACTCCTTTAGCCGGACCTCTACACTTCCTCTTCGGCACCTTAGTTTGAGATGTTGAGGGTACAATGGCTTGACTAGTTAAGGGGACTACTTCATTTTCAGGAATGGAGAGCGCTGTGTCAGTAAGAATCTCATGTTCCATCACTTTCTCAAGGAATTTGTCATGTGCAACATCTTCGGGTTCTCCTTGATCTTGTTCTTTTCTAGCGTCAAACAATGGGTCAAAGTCACAGCTTTCATTTTCACTATCAGTTTCGTCACTCGGTACATTGTGATCACTACCCATGGCTATGATACCTATGACACCTGAAAAAAAAATGCAAATTAAACATAAAAATTATCAGTGGCAGTAGTGTACAGATTAAACCAATAATGAAAACTATAAGCTAAAATTAAGCAAATGGAAAAACCTCGAAAACTTATGCACATGGACAAATGAAGTTTATTGTGTACCTAAGCAAGGAAATTCATGTAACAATAACTATCCCTTCTGTGTGATCTACACGCATGTAGTTTGTGTCATCTACAACAGTATCACCGACATTTGGATTGGAAAAATTAAAAGGTGGAGAGTCGTCAAAGGCATCATATTCTTCCTCATCATCAACATCACCTATGCCAATAATACTCCTTTTACCGGGCACAACAATAGACCATTTGGGATCTACAGGATCTGTTATGTAAAACACTTGCTTAGGTTATGATGCAAGTATGAACGGCTCATCCCCATCATGCATGCGTACAAGATCTACAAGGGTGAAACCACAAGGATCATCTGTTTTGACCGAGCGCCGACTACTATCAATCTATTTGCATTTGAACAAACCAACTTCGAAACAACAGTAGTCAAGCTCCCAAATTTCATGGATTTTCCCATAGTACGTCATCTTAGCATCAATAGGAGATTGGTCCTTAGCACTAGCATAAAATGTAGACGATGCCACTACACAAACTCCACTTTTCTGCAAAGATCGTGACTTCTCGTCTTCAGAAGTAGTCCAAAATGTATAACCATTGACATCATAGCCCTCATAACAATTCACAGTATCCCGAGGACCATACGCCAACCATCGAACATTGGCACAATTCACACACGGACAATAAAACCCCTGCTGCTTATCCTTGCCGCTAGCCTTAGCTGCTAAAGCAGAGTTGCATAATTCCCAAACCCCATCCACAAATGCCGACGAGTCCCTGCTACCATACATCCAAGAACGATCCTTTGCCATCCTCTTCATATAGTGATAATTACGCACACAATCCAATATTGAGTAAGCAAACGAATATTGAGTAACCACACAATTCACCTTAGAAGCAGTTTCATTACATCAAAGATTGTAACATAATGTCCCACCAATCAAGGCCTTAACTAAGTCTAGGGTAACTTGACTACATTAACATCACTACTCATGTATAGCATCCGATCATATTGGCAATATTATGTTATACAATGAAACAAGCCCTTGCATCAATGCATATGCATCTTCACCATCATTTCATGACGGCTCTTGATTCCACCATATAACAATAGTATTGAGAAGTGTGTTTATGAGATTAAAAAGACTACGTAGTAATCAATTTTGTGACCTAGAGCAAACTGGGACTAGTAGGTAACCATTCCTGCACCCCCTAGTTCTCTTTATCACTTATTAAGTGTATTGGTGGAGTAACTAATTAATTGTTGGCAACTACAACATGTCAAACACAAAAGGTTTGTATGAGGTTCTGCTTGATAACCTCAACAAGGCAATTCGCCAAGCTACACATCTCCATAATAGTAGTCTAATGACTCATCTGTGACAAATTCACCCCCAATACAATGCTAAAGGCATCATTGGACATCTTAATAGTAGAGTAATCAACATTATCATCATAAACTACGTACTTAACATAAAACAAATTTCAGCATAATCAATTAAATACATAATCTATAATAATAATAAGTCCAAACAAAGACAATAACATTTCTTTCATTCATTCATTCTTTACTAATTAATAATAATCAAAATCCATATCAAACATCAACATCAAATTACCAAAAAAAAAAAACGAGTCAAAAAACAATATAAAGCATTTAAGAGGCATTTTTACCCAAATTTATATCAATAAAAGGCTTGCTTTTAGGAGGCATTATTTGGTCAAATTCATATCTTGCTGCTTCAAACAGTTTAAAATTTGATTTCAGTACCATAGAAAAGAAAGCTTCATATTGCTACATGACTTATTTTTCAATTACATATAAAGCCGACAAACTGCCTCTCTTATTTTTCACAGATGCACCAACAAAAACAGATCACTGCATTACTGTTCTTCACCATTATTACTTCTTTGTGTAACAACTTATAAATTTATAGAAACTATTAGCCTATTAACATAAATTTGTAATCAAATGAAACATTAGCAAACCAAAACCATGTAATAAACTAGTGTCTCAAGGATGCATTATATATAATACACCATATATATGTAGTAATTAAAGGAGGTAATTTATTGTCAACAAACCAATAGCATTAGTAATCTTTAGTAGTTCTCTTCCTCATAATACTGGTGCATTTATCATTTACACTTAGAATTACTCTCTGAAAAAGTTTAACTGATCAATCTAATCTCCTAATTAGTCCTAACATACTTACTGGCCCATATCATGGTCCATATGAGTTAAGTTTAATTAAGGGTGTATTCTACTTAATTTATGAACTTTGAACTTATTTGAATTGAACTAAACTTATTAGACCTGATTACACTCGCTAAAATCTATTCCGAACCACTGCATAATTTCAAAAATTAGTTAGAACTTATTACATTGGATTAACCTTAACATCAAAGTGAGAATAATGCATCACAAATGAACAATTAGTTTATAATTGAGCATTAGATCAAAGTGGATTTGTATGTGGATTGTTTTAAGCATGTTAATTTTGTGGATGCAAGCTGAACACTCTTCTCCCCTTCTTTTCTTCATCCTTGTGAGTTTTCCCCATCATAATCCATCCCTGTTCCTATGTTGATGCCAGTGGTCAGTGGGGGTACTGGGTACAACCTATGATTCAGCTCCCCCATCAGTCCACATGAGTAATGTAGGTAACACACCCACCCAATAGTCTAATGTAATAGTACCTATATAGATTTGGTTAGTTTCCCTACTAACGCAAGTTGAGAAGGGAAACAAATCTGGAAAGTTTAGTTAAGAACGAAGACTGGTTACATGGGCAGTATCTGGAGGATCAGAACACAAGGTAGTGTATATGAATGGTTGTCCATTCAGCACCCTGGAGTGAACTGTTTAACTTAGATATCAAATAGTGTATGTATCCTAAGCATCGGTTTATTTGATGGTTGGTTGTGTGGGGCGGTTGAGGACAAGAGGCTTGCTCATGAGGGATATTTGATAACTACATCAACACACTCTTTCAATCAGATAAGGATTCCATTAAACAGACTTATTTTCAATGTCCACATTGCTAACAATGTTGTGAGGAACTACACGTGAGATTGAAGATCCAGAATTCATTTCATGCGGTAAAAGTTTAGGATTACTGTATGGTATTCAAGTATTTTAGGTAGGTACAAAAGAGTAGTCACCAAAAGCTGATAAGGATTCAGAAGTAACGGGACAATGCTTAAATTACTTATTGCAATAATAGGATAGTGAGGTGGAGACCAGATCTAATGGTACAAAAGATGTTTAATGATGTTTTGTATAAACTATAAAGCTTTTCATGAAATGCCTATAAAACTAGCAGCAGTGATAGGGCGTTGGATTCAGAAGGATTCAACTGATTGAAATAGAAGGAAAAAAGGGATAAAACCATAGGGGCATTAGATACCAACCTCGCATGCATGCCTTTGTACTTGCTACAACCTTTCTTTTTAATAACACTCACACTCACACAGTCACACCCAAACTCACTACAATACCCTACATAAGTACTTGCTGCCTACACTCACTCACTCTCACTAAACACTGGTGTTTTGACTCAAACAAACCCAAACAAACCCTAACCCAAACAGTAGTTCAGCAGATTTAGCAGTTGAGCAGATTAAGAAGAACCAAAACAGTAATGCATAAAACAAACCTTTGAGCAGATTCAGCATTTCAGCAGTTATTTTTCTTTGAAATTTTGCAAAACAGTGAAATGTACAACAAAAACAGATTCAATCAATCCAAATTGCGAAGAATTTATACCAAACAATAATTTGAACCAACCAAAATTGAAAAAATAACAACGAAAACACAAATTAAAAATTAAAGATCTGAAAAAACCAACCAAAATAGAAGAAATTGAAACCGAAGAACAGAAATTGAACTAAGAATGAGAGTTTGAGAAGTGAATCGCCTAAGAAAAGAAAAGAAGAAAAAATCGCAAAACTGAGAGAAAAGAAAGAACGAATTGAAATGGAAAATTAAGGTTTTGAAGTGAGTAAATTTCTGGAAATGGAAGAAGGACGAATTGAAATGTGAACCGAGTTTTGGGGGGATTGAAGAAATAAGGACGAATTGAAGGAAGAAGGACTGACTGATTGAAGGACGAAACGAAGAAGAAGAAGGACGAACTGAGTTTTGTGGGGGTTTTGGGGGTTTTGTGATGTTTTAATATATTATATGACTTATATGATGTGTTAGTGGTTTTTTTTATGTACAGGATACTTTTTACGGTTTTACAACCGGAACATATAATAAATTAACCAAAACTTATTATTTCCGGTTAATTCATGACCGGAGCACTAAGTCAACTCCAGATTGGCGCCTACGACCTATTGCTCCGTTTTTTTAATTCACCAAAACAACCGGACCAAATGAAGTATAGCATATCTTGATTTTTCCACTAGTGTGGTGGATTTATGATGTTTAGGTATGTATATAAGGAGGATTGAATGAATAAATAACGATGTAAAATTTAATTAACACAGGTTTATGCCTCATAAAAATAGTAGCATGTGACACAATTAGTTATAATTATTTTTAATGCATCAAAATATTATATGATGACCTTAGAACATGACTAAAGTGTGTTATGGTCAAAATATGATATTTAGAAAGGTTTTAAAGTGTTTTTGAGAAATTTTATTGAGCTGTCATTTTTAGAAAATTACCGAAAATCAAGTATTTTGCGATGGAAACATTAAAATAAAGTATGGAATTGAATCGAGACCATATAGGCAACTTTTTGGACAATTTTTCAATATAGAAAGTTAGTTTAGAGTTCTTGTAAACTTAGTCAACAAGGTTTTATTTTAGATTCGGTTTTTTTCTATGTAGGAGATTTCTTGTTAGTTGACTTCTAGAAGTTGTGGTGGATCACCACTACAGCACAAGGTACGTAAGTACTAAAGGTGGATATAGAATTAGAATTCATGCTTGGTTGATCTTGTATGATATGTTTGTTGTTGCTTGATTGATTTTCAGTTGACATACATGAGAAGTTTATAAAAAGCACGATTTTGTATTGTTTGGCATTCCACATCTATAGTAATATAAGTTCTTCATGATTGAAACGGAATGTTAAAATTATTATTAAGTTGGCCAATATCTTATTGAAGAAGGAAGGAAAGTTAAATAGGGGATTAGTTACTTAATCAACAAGAAAGGTAGTTGTCAATTTTTATTCACATGATTATTAAAAGTTAATGAGCAATTATTTATATACATGTAGCCACTCACGGCTTAATGAGTGATCAAGGAAAGTGAAATTAGTTAGCCACTCATAGATAATGTGTGGTAAAGGAAGTTTAGTTTTATTAAAGGACACACAAGGTTGTTTTTTAGAATCAGCTTAAATCAAAGATAAGTAAAATGGCTTGTTAGTTTTATGCATGCTTTTATGTGATGCTCTATGTGAATCCTAACTATGTTAAACCGGTTAAAAATGTAAAGTGAAAGAGGATTCACACCAAAACTCTTGGAAGGTATATACCTTGAGTATGAACAATGAGGGAAGTCGTATGGAACAGTGATCTATGACTTCTAATCGGAGTACAAGACATTGTACTCTTTTATATTTTTAATGCGGTGGAATACCGACACTTTATGAGACATAGGTAATACCTTCTTGGAGTTGCTCTCAAGTTGGTCCCCAATAGGTGGATTTTTCAGAATAGGAAACCCGTTCGATGCGAAATCCAATTTTTAATTGTATAAACAATTTGTTTAAGTTGAGTCTATGCACAGGTGAAGAGTTGTCAACGGTAAGATGTATGTATGTTTTACTTTAATTTTATTTTTATCTTGCTGCATAGTCTTTAGTAGTTATGTACTCAGCTTTGCTGACTGTTTGTTTTGTGTCCATGCCTTTGTCTTGGGCTTGCCTTACGATTACTCACTTGTTGGCGAGTAGTTGTCTAGGATAAGAGAAAGCTACAGGTACAAGTGCGCATAAGTCATTTATGCTGGGCTGGAGTGAGAGTGCTTGCATTGTAGTCTTCTTAGTTTAATTGCTTTTGGATTTACTAGTTATTTACTATTCGACGTTGGTTTTTATTTCCGAAGTTTAAAGTTTTTATTTTGAAGGGCCATTAATATGGTTCAGAAGTGTTACAAAGTTTTAAGTTGGTTTTTGTTTGATTTTATTTTTGCGTTGTTTTGAGATTATTTTTTAGGTTGACTTTTAAATTGGTTTTTTGTCTTAAAGACTTCCGATGTAGTAATTTGATAAATGCCTTAGCGATTGTCATTGTGGCGGTAAGGTTTTGGTTTTTCCTAGTTAATTAGGGGTTTTAATGATTACTATTCTTTATTATTTATAATATTTTTTCTAGAAAAGCTAAACAAGGTAGTTAGGAAATTCCAAGGTGTTACAATAATATTATGCTGGCAGCTGAACTCATTAAAGGGTATGCTAGGAAAGTTGTTACTCCAAGATGCGTGCTTAAAATTGAAGTCAAAAAGGCTTATGATTCTCTAGAATGATGTTTTTTTTACTACTATGATGCTCGAATTGGGTTTTCTTGCTCAGTTTGTGACTTGGGTGATGAGCTGTATTAGCTCAGTTTTTTTCTCCCTGTATTTAAATGGTATTCTTTCTATGCCTTTCCCTGCTCAAAAAGGTCTAAGACAAGGAGATCCAATGAGTCCTTTTCTGTTTTCTTTGGGGATGGAATATTTATCAAGATGCTTACATGAGCTCCATGCAGATCCTAACTTCAATTTCCATCCAAAATGTGAGAAGCTGGGTATTACTCACCTCATGTTTGCTGATGATTTACTTATGTTTGCAAGGGCTGATTGCCAATCTTTGGTGTTATTACTATGGGTTTTCACTAAGTTTTCTAATGCTTCTATTTTATCTAGTTAATCTTGATAAGAGTGAAGTTTATTTTGGGGAAGTTTATTTTGGGGAAGTTTATTTTGGGGGAGTTTCTCCTGAAATTAAGGAGAGCATGCAGTATATGCTTGGCTTCTCCCTTGGTGTTATCCCTTTTCGATACCTTAGTGTGCCTCAATTTACAAGAAAGCTTAGTGTTGTTCAATGCAGGACATCGATAGATAAAATTACAAAAGGATTCAGGGTTGGGGTGCTAAATACCTTTCGTATGCTAGTAGATTGCAGCTTGTTAAGAGTGTACTTTTTAGTATTCAAACATATTGGGCACAGATTTTTGTTGTAACTAAGAGTGATTAAAGATATTGAGACTAGGTTAAGGGCTAACCTCTGGACTGACCTTTCTGTTCCCTCTAAGAAGAATCTAGTGGCTTGGGAACAAATCTGCTTGCCTAAGGTGAATGGGGGTTGGAATGTTCTATCCCTTGCTATAATGAATAAGGCAGTAATTACTAAACTTCTGTGGGACATTGCTCATAATGGTGATACTTGATGGGTTTAATGGGTGCATGTCTAATACTTTAGAACTAGAACTTGTTGGGAGGTGCCTATTGCCAGGATTTGTTCCTGGGTTCTGAGGAAAATCTTGAGGTGTAGGGATATTGTTAATTTTGTTGGTGGATGGGGAGCTATTGAGCATCAAGGAAAGATGAAAATCCAAAAACTGTATAAGCTGCTCTAAAATCGAGCTGTGAAGGTAGATTGGAGAAGGTGATTTGTAAAAATAAGGCTACTCCAAGTAAAGTCTTCATCATATGGTTAGCTATGCATAATAGATTGCTGACAAAGGATAGATTGTGTGCTTTGATTCCAGGGCATGATTCCACTTGCCCACTCTGTAGCACAGCTGTTGAAACTGCAAACCACTTGTTTTTCCAATGTTCTTACTCTGCTGCTGTGTGGACTAGAGTTCTTAAAGTGTTGTAGGTTCATAGAAGTCCCCTGCAGTAGGAGCAGGAGTTGCAGTAGGCTCAAAAAACGGGCACGTAAAAGACTGCATAGCATAGATTATGGGTGATGCTTTTTGCTGAATGTATGTAACACCCCCATATCTAGGTCACCATAAACAATTCCAAAACAACCCATCCTTTCAAAAATCAAAGGCTTCCAAGGCATGGGAGTGGTACTCATTACCCTCATTCACTAAGGAAGTGAGGATAGAAACTTTAATATAACTTTTAAACTATATTAATAATAAAATATCGCAGCGGAACAATTATCTTACATAAGTTTATTAAAGAAAGTTTAATTTTTGAAACCAAAATGAGAAAAAGAGACAAATCTAGAAATATATTACAAAACAAGATCTTTAAGAATTTCAAAGAAATCAAAAACTAATGTTCCGAAAGCATAATATTATTCATAATAGTCAAGTCTTCAAGCATCCTAAGCCAAACCTCACCCATACTGTTCATAAAACTCACATGCAATAGACAAAAAGAGAAAAAGAAACAAAACAAAAAGAAACAAAAATCAGAAAAACTGAGTAAGCTCGACCCTGCCCCGTAAAACGGGTTTGAGTTTTGAAAAGCTTTGCATATACATACAAGAACCATAACTCAATCAAAGAAGAAACATGAAACAACATTGATAAAGTTTTAGCAACATAAGGAAACACAATTCCGACCATTATCAAGATCCAAGAACAATTCATTTGATTTTAAACAAGATTCATCATTGAGAATCAACATTCCAAACATCTCATAGACTTTTGAGAATAGAATCAAAACTCATCATAAAGCATTAGAATATCATTGTGACCACTTTGATTAAAATTGGGAAAGAGAACAAGGTTAGCAGAGTAGCGCATTACCCTTTATGGTAACTGAACAATAGATCATTGGCCGACAGATTTTGACAGAGCACACCCCCCACGAACTATGCGACTTTTTCACGCAGGGAGCTATGGAGTAGAAGATATAGTTCAGACTATGAGTCCTTTTCACATAGGGAGTAGAACTAAAATAAAAACAATATGCCACCTAAAAGTTTAGGCACTTTCATCACCCTTAGGGGTAAGAGCTACCCATAAAGGCTTCTTTCCCATTAAGATTAGAATACATTTGAAATTGATTATTGTGATCACTTCTTAGTTATTCATTTTAAAGAGAAAACTAAACTCAAAAGACATGAAACATGACATGAATAAACAATGCATGATTTAGAAACAAAAAAAAAAGAGTTTCAAACATAAGAAAGATTGAATAAAACATAACATGATTTGAAACGTGAAAACATACAACTTTAGAAAAAAAGTTTAGAAAACTATTTCAACTTAATAATCTATAATTTAGATTTTATTAAAAATAATGTAAGTGAATAAAACACTTTTTAGAACAAAAAAAAGAAAAAAAGAGAAAATAAGAGTTGAAAACATGTTATGAAACAAGTTGTAAACTAAACTTAGAAAATTAGAAGTCGGTAACAACTTATAAATTATGTTTTAATTAAACAACTTTTAAGAATTAAATTAAACTAAGTAAAATCATCTTTTAATTTTAACTAAAACAAAGTTGTATTCACTACAACATAAATGACATTAGGTAGCACCCTTAGAGTGTTACATAAAGGATTGAAAGTGTTTCCTTAGACAATGAGTAACGCTTTTCAAGTGAAACATCTGCTCGTGATACATATTCTCAAAGGTAACAGTTTTTAAGTTCAATGATATCACTTTGAAAAGTGTAACTTAAAACTACTTTGGTATCACTTTTTAAAATATGTTGTAACATTTTGAAAGTGTTACATTAAATACTATAGGTAACACTTTTTATAATTTAAGTATCATATCCGTTAACCTTAGTAACACTTTCATAAACATTATGTATTATATTTATAACTTTATGTAACACTAAACTAGTGCTAAAGTAACACAATATCTACTATTATGTAACATTTGTCGACACTAGTAGAAAAATGGGTCATTATTATCGTTTTTTTGAGTCTATTAGTATCGTTTTTCACACGATACTAATGGAGGTGTATCTAATAGGAAAATCTGTTAGTATCGTGTTTCGAGACAAACTGATGTGGATTTTAAGTGGTACTCGCAAATAGCACTCAAAACTCACGAAAATATTCAATCCTAAGCTATCAAATCCAAATAAGTTGATTGAATGCTAATTAATTAAACCAATCCAGAGAATAATTCATTAGGATTCTAACAATGTAATTCAATCCGAAATCACAAAGTTAGTAACAAATATTCACGCACATAAATTGACGCAAACTACTATATTTTCTTTTTTGTGAATCAAAACTTAATTAATTACATCCTATTGTTGAGATTTTTTATAGGTATAATCAACAACAAAATCCTAACTAAAATCTACATGAGAAACACGCACAAGCTAGGTAAATAAATCCTACTTGTGTGCAACTTGCATAACAAACTAAAGATAAGATTGCCACATCATCATGCAACTTGCACTTTGATCTTATGTTTCCTAACAAACTCTAACTAACTAACTAATCAAGAAATTATCCTAACAACTTGACTAAATAATTAATAAACAAGATAATTATCAAAATTAACCCCAAAAATCACAGACACATAAGGAACCCAAGTTACCCAAAAATTCGTCCAATACTCGCCATTGCCATTTGCGCAATTTTCAAGATTTTCTTCAAAATTTCAAGAAATGCTTCAAGATTCAATCTTTTAATCAAGAAACTTTCAACAAACTATTCTTCACGCTGGATTCCATCAATCATGACTCATAGACTTACTAAAATAATCACATAACACCATATGGGAAAAACCCTACCAAGTGGAGTAGGAAAAAACACCCATAGGCTCAACAAACACACTTAGCCCTGCCTTTCTTTCCTTGCATCCAAAGGCTATTATTCCTCTATGGGAAGGTCCCATGAGAGTCTTGTAACCCATGTTTTCCTTCTATCCACATTCAAACCCATAGGATTAAGCATTAGGTTTATAGATTCGTCCACCTTGCTTGAATCCTCATTCAAATTCACATCATTCTCCCCCTCTTGAAAAGAATTTGCCCTCAAATTCACATCATTGTAGTATGGTGATAAGTCGCCAATATTAAATGTTGCACTGATATCTCCATACTCACTAGGTAGATCAATCTTATAAGCATTGTCACCATAAGCTTCAAGCAACTCAAAAGGACCATTTGCTCTTGGCATAAGCTTATTTTTGCGCCTCTGAGGGAAATGTTCTTTCCTCAAGTGTATCCATACCATAACCCCTAGCTTGAATACATGTTGTCTCCTCCCCTTGTTAGATTGTGTCCTGTAAACCTCATTCGATCATCTTTGAAATTCGTTTCTTCACATCTTCACAAGTCTTTTGGAACACTTCTAACCTCTTCTTAGCATCTGTGTGTATCTCATCCCTTGCTAAAGGAACCAAATCAATTGGCATGTATGGATTAATGCCATAGACAACTTCGAATGGTGAGTAGCCTGTGGTTTAAGATACAACACGATTATAAGCAAACTCAGCATGACATAGACGAGTATCCCAATCTTTCTGAGTTTTGCTCACTAAACCACTACCATTATAAAGTCTCTGGCTCGTTGAGTTCTAGGTAGACCAATGATAAAATCCATGCTTACACTGTCCCATGGTGCATCTGCAACAGGTAATGGTGTGTATAAGCCTTTATGATACGTAGACTTGGATCTCTGGCAAGTTGCGCACCTAGAAACCACAGATTGCACATCTCCCATCATCTTTGGCCAACAGAAGTATTCATTAAGCATATCAAATGTCTTATGAACGCCAAAGTGACCAGCGATAGCCCCACTGTGTGCTTCCCTTACTAGTAATTCACGAACTCCACATTGAGTAATACACAGTTTGTTGTGACGAAACAGGAAACTATCCTAGACCATGTAATTTCGTGAGGGAACTTGCATCTCTTTTGCAAAATCTGGATCCGTGACATAGAGTTCTTTGATATGCTCAAACCCTAGCACTCGTGTATCAACCATTGCAAGCAAATATGATCGTCTAGACAAAGCATCCGCCACAACGTTCATTTTGCCCCCTTTGTATTTAGATGAAAACTTAAAGGATTGAAGAAATTCAACCCATTTAGCATGCCTGTAATTCAACTTCTGTTGTCCATTGATGAACTTCAAAGCTTCATGATCGGAATGTAATATAAACGGCTTTGGTCTAAGATAATGTGACCAATGATCCAATGCTCTCACAATTACATAGAATTCTCGATCATAATTTGAGTAATTTAACTTAGCTCCGCTTAATTTCTCACTGAAGTAAGAAACTGGACGCTTCTCTTGGACAAGCACTACTCCAATACCTATGCCACTGGCATCACACTCTACTTCGAAAAGTTTGTCAAAATCAAGCAAAGCTAGAATAGGTGTACGACAAAGCAATTGCTTGATATTGTCAAAAGCCTCCTATGCTCTTGGATTCCATACAAATTCTCCCTTCTTCATAAGCTCAGTAATAGGGGCCATGATGGTAGAAAATTTCTAGATGAACCGTCTGTAGAACGAAGCCAATCCATGAAAACTACGCACTTCATGTATGTTTGATGGAGTTTTCCAAGACATGATGACCTCTACCTTGGATGGATCAACCATAACACCTTCTCCACTAACAATATATCCTAGAAAAACGATCTTGTCTTGCATGAAATTGCACTTTTCAAGCTTTCCATAGAGCTTTTGCTCACGCAACTTATCAAACAACAATCTCAAATGCCCTAGATGCTCATGAATGTTTGAACTATAAACAAGTATATCATCAAGATAAACAACAATAAACTTGTTTAAGAAAGGACGTAGCACCTTATTCATAAGTCTCATAAACGAGCTTGGAGCATTACACAACCCAAAAGGCATCACTAGCCACTCATAGAGACCTTGTTTGGTTTTGAAAGCCGTTTTCCATTCATCCCCTTCTCTAATGCGCATCTGATGATAGCCACTTCTCAATCAATCTTCGAAAAGA
Organism: Suaeda aralocaspica; assembly: GCA_016808085.1. Classification (NCBI taxonomy): domain Eukaryota; kingdom Viridiplantae; phylum Streptophyta; class Magnoliopsida; order Caryophyllales; family Amaranthaceae; genus Suaeda; species Suaeda aralocaspica. The sequence goes on from PYUH01000223.1 coordinate 1,799,655, forward strand.
TTGTAGCACCATGTAACTCATCAAACATATCCTCCAATATAGGCATAGGGAATCTATATTTAATGGTGATGTTATTTACTGCTCGAGAATCAATACATATGCGCCATGTACCATCCTTCTTTGGAACAAGGAGAGCCGGAACTGCACAAGGACTCAGGCTTTTACGAAACAAACATTTCTCCAACAACTTGTCAATTTACCTCTGTAACTCCTTGGATGCCTCAGGATCACACCTATAAGCAAGTATATTTGGAATTTGCGCCCCAGGAATAAAATCAATAGCATGCTATATCCCTCGGATATGTGGTAACTCGTTCGGCAACTCTTCCGGAAATACATCATGAAACTCGTTCAAGAGCTTTTGTAATTGATCATCTTGCACCTTAGACTCCTTCGCAACTTCCTTAACCACAAGCATATACATAGGAGTGCCTTGCTCAACCTCTTGCTCAAGTTATTTTCCTATTAGAAACAAACTAGGCTTCGTGGTTTTAGGGTTAGAGTTTGCGTGAGTTTCCTTCGTCTCTTTCGGGAACAATGGAAACAAATCAATCCTTTTCTTTCCACAAAGGACCGAATATACATTAGATTCACCATCATGCTTCACTTATCTATCAAATTGCCATGGTCGTCCCAAAAGTACTTAATAAGCACTCATAGGCACCACATCACACCATAATTCATCATTATACTTGCCAATATCAAACGAAACAAGGGCTTGTTTCCTTACCTCAATCCCCTTTGTGTCATCAAGCCAATTAAGCTTATATGGACGAGCATGGAGTCTTTGAGGAATTTTCAAACGACCAACAAGCTCCTTAGAAGCCACGTTTGTACATGATTCACTATCAACAATCAAGGTGCATAGAAACCCTCCTATTTTGCAACGAGTGTGGAACAAATTCTCCCTTTGTTCTTTGTTTGGCGAGGCTTCTACATGAAAATCCCTTCTAACAACGAACAATTGGCCATCTTCCTCATTGAGTGGTGGTTGTTTGTTACAATCGTCTCCATTATCCTCCGCTGTCTCACTTTGATGTGTGTCCTCAGCACATATAATGTCAAACTCTTCTTCTTCTTCTTTCCCCCATTGACGAACAACATCAATTTGTAATTGACATTTCATTGTGCAGTTAGAAGCAATGTGTCCATAGCCTTGACACTTAAAACAACGTCGCCTCTCTTCAAATTCTGCCTTAGACAAAACCTTCTTAGGTTTTTCACTAGATGGGTGTGAAAATCCAATGGGCGTGGAAGTAGTGTTTTGTGGGTTTGTTGATTGCTTGTTCAATGAAGTAGAATATGTTGGTTTGGTAAAAGGCACATATTTCTTCTTCCCATCCTCCTTGGAACACTTCTCTACTTTCAATGCCTTCTTGCACAAATCGTTAAAATCAACGTATTCCACCAAATCCAACTCACGTTCAATGGAACGGTTTAGACCCTTCAAAAATCGTACAATTTTCATGCTTTCCTTCTCTTGAAGGTCACATAACAATGCTAACTTCTCAAATTCAGCAATATATTCATTAACACTCATAGATCCTTGGTATAAATAAGTTAGTTTTATGTAATTTTGTTGCTCAAAATCAATCTAGACATACTTGTCACTCATCTTTGCACGCAACTTCACCCATGAAGTGATTTTGTCCTTGTTTTGACGTAGCCTCTTGGCCTTCAAACCTTAATACCATAATCCTGCATTCTTCACAAGACGAATATATGCCCTTGAAGGTTTTTCGATCATCCAAACCCTTATACTCCACAATTTTCTCAACTTGGCGCTCCCATTCTAAGTAATCCTCTAGGGTACCTTGGCCATGGAAATCGTCAAGTTTAATGCCTCGATCATCCAATTTAGACTTTCGTTTAGGCTTCTTCTTTGAGTCAAGGGTTGAATCTGATGAAGATGGGTCACCATTATCATCATCCTCCTCGTCACCTCCCTTCCCTTTGTAGTAGATGCTATTAGGGTCGTTTTGTCGTTGAGATTGACGAACAAGTGCGTCTATCCTTGCCTTTTATTGTTTATGCCCTAACTCCAAGGCTTGTAATTTTTCGAGCACAACCCTTTGGAAGTTTATAGTGGCCTCAAGAAACTCCTCTTCCGCCATAAGTAATCGAATACCTAAAATCTGATACCAAATTGATGTGGATTTTAAGTGGTACTCGCAAATAGCACTCAAAACTCACGAAAATATTCAATCCTAAGCTATCAAATCCAAATAAGTTGATTGAATGCTAATTAATTAAACCAATCCAGAGAATAATTCATTAGGATTCTAACAATGTAATTCAATCCGAAATCACAAAGTTAGTAACAAATATTCACGCACATAAATTGACGCAAACTACTATATTTTCTTTTTTGTGAATCAAAACTTAATTAATTACATCCTATTATTGAGATTTTTTATAGGTATAATCAACAACAAAATCCTAACTAAAACCTACATGAGAAACACGCACAAGCTAGGTAAATAAATCCTACTTGTGTGCAACTTGCATAACAAACTAAAAATAAGATTGCCACATCATCATGCAACTTGCACTTTGATCTTATGTTTCCTAACAAACTCTAACTAACTAACTAATCAAGAAATTATCCTAACAACTTGACTAAATAATTAATAAACAAGATAATTATCAAAATTAACCCCAAAAATCACAGACACATAAGGAACCCAAGTTACCCAAAAATTCGTCCAATACTCGCCATTGCCATTTGCGCAATTTTCAAGATTTTCTTCAAAATTTCAAGAAATGCTTCAAGATTCAATCTTTTAATCAAGAAACTTTCAACAAACTATTCTTCACGCTGGATTCCATCAATCATGACTCATAGACTTACTAAAATAATCACAAAACACCATATGGGAAAAACCCTACCAAGTGGAGTAGGAAAAAACACCCATAGGTTCAACAAACACACTTAGCCCTGCCTTTCTTTCCTTGCATCCAAAGGCTATTATTCCTCTATGGAAAGGTCCCATGAGAGTCTTGTAACCCATGTTTTCCTTCTATCCACATTCAAACCCATAGGATTAAGCATTAGGTTTATAGATTCGTCCACCTTGCTTGAATCCTCATTCAAATTCACATCACATACGATACTAATAGACTTTGTTTTATATTAAAAAAAAACTATTAGTATCGTTTTTCCTTGGAAACTATACTAATAGTGAAGTTTTTTATTAAAAAATATATAATGTAGCTTCTAAAGATAATAATAACATCAATTACAATAAATGATTACAATAATACAAAATATTTCACTTTTAATCTCACATTGAGAGTATAATCCGACCATTAACATACACATCTTCTTCAACATATCCTAAATTATTTCACTTCGAATCTCAAATTGAGAGGATAATCTGATCATTAACATACTCGACTTCGTCAACATCTTGTTGTCATCCCAAATGCGCTTTTGCTATAAGGGAAAGATCTTTCAATAGAGTCCTTGAAAACAACAATAAAAACACGTACAAGCAATGCAAGAATGTAAAATAATCAAGAACTGCGAAGTAGCAAACAAAGCCGCAAAACTATCGACCAAAAAATTCACTGACATCGTCATTGACATATTTCTAATAATCCAACTATCAACCAAAAAAATCCTCGAAACATCACCGCATGAAAATCCAAACAAACCATCATCGGTAATAATCAAACACAACATAGTACACAATTGCAATAAATACACGGTAAACCCCATTCAAGCAAAACCGCAAATAAAAAACAACTACGAATTACGTATTTCCAAATCAACTAGAAACAATCTTTAACAAAACAATCCAACAACAAAAATTAATTGTAAAAGAGCAAATAGGCTATAGTAAAGATGAGTTATCTAAAAACTGCCACAGCAAGGGGCCTCTAAATTCTCTACACTTTCCTCCTCTTGACAAATTCAGAACTCAAGACCCTAAATGAGTGGCCAGGCACTCCATCATTCATTCATTCACACTCGTACTAAAAAATGAATTCGAGAATTTGAATGAGCGAGTGAATGAAATTAATAAGTAAATGTGCATGAGTAAGACATACATCTCAAGTGATGAGTCTGAGACCCTTCTGAGTTTTATAAACTAATAGCCCCTGAGTTTACTCAATCAATTCAGTCAAGACTAAGTCTAAATAGACTATTAGACAAGTTCAGTTCCTAGTCTTAACTAAAGTGTAAGTTTTTGGTTGAGTCCCAAATAGCAATTCACTGCAGGACCATATTGCTTAGTGCCGAATAGCAATTCTGGTCCTCTATACCATCTAGCAAAAACCTATAAAAAGGAGATAAACTCAAAAATCCACTCACTTAAATTCTTAGCAATAAGACCAAGCTAAATCCCAACATAGAAATACATTTTTAAAATAGGATAAATGGAGTAGTTTGTTGTTATTACATTTAGAATTGAAATTGCACAATTTTGACTTTTCAAAAGAGTGGGATACAGGTTGTGAGCTATGACTGAAAGTATGAAACTAACAAACACAACAATCGACTATATAAATTCTAGTCTATAATACTTCAGATGATTACCAATTTTCTTTGCTTCAGGTGAATCTGATGCAGGGTACTAAATCTCAGCCGCAAACTATAGTGAAACCTGTCAAATTCTGTAGAAATCAGTAACTGTGTTAGATTAGAGCAGCATCACAATATGAAAATGTAGAATGGGTTGAGTAGGAATATGTCGATGATAGTGACCATGATAGTTCATTAACTTGGCTAAATATTAAGTACATGTGAGTATCAGAAATTGAATTTAAGATATATATCTAAATTCTTCTAAGTCCTCAAAATTAATTCTTCAAAGTCCCCAAGAAATTTGCTGTTTTGAACAACTGAGACTGAAAATATAACAGACCCGACTTTCCAGACAATTTCCTTTTTTTTTTCGACGAAGACAGACTCGGACTTGAAAACCAACTAAACAAGCTGATAAGTAATAGAAAATAAACTAGCTTGGCACGATTCTTGCGCCACTTTAACTAGATTTATACGTATAACAATCAACACAAAAACTATAGAAAATCAACACAACTCTGTCACTAGCAGTTTATCACAAAAACTAAACCAAGTCGCAACCGAACTGCAATTGTGTATAACTAAATCAAACTCAAAACAACAGAATTAGCACCAAGCTCCTCTGATTATACAAGAAAAAAGGCTTATATAAAGATAAGAGTGGAAAAAAATTCAAATCAATCAACAATTCAAATCAAACTAATCAAAAAAATAGGGTTCAGCAAACTTCCAAACCACACATAATAGCAATTAAAACCTCAAATTGAAATTTCAAATCAAGTCTTAAACGAAATCGAAGAATAATAGATCTAAGAAAAATATGGTTCATCCCTAAAAGGAATGTTTCAAAGGAGGCTCAAAACTGTATTAAACCAAACCGAAAAATATAGCATTTTAATGCATTAATCCAGAATCAAATATTCACAAAATCAGCTCATATTTGTTAATGTGTAATTTAAGAAGTTTTTGTAATTAGGATAGAAATCATGACCTCAATGACTGCAGGACTGCAGTAATGCACTTCCTTTAACCAAAAATACAATTAGACCAAATGACCTCAGTGACTTTCCATTGTAAATTCCAACAGCAGTACCAATAAATTCTGATAGAATCATAGGTCTCCTCAACCAGATCTTTTTGTTTGCAAGTTTGTCTTTGTTCTCTTTAGGTTTCAGTAAGAACGCATCAACAGAAGAACCTTTCCGTACAGATCGACGAGACATGGTCTTTGGTCACTTGAATTAATATATAATACAGAAAAAGTGAGGACCGCAGTATCAATCGCCGGTGGCTGAAAATGACGCTACCAGTGGATGAGAAGCTTCAATTTCTCATGATTTCGTAAAATGAATTTAAGGAAAACCAAGTTACAATCTTGGTTAAATATATGAACGAACAATTATACATTCATCAAACAAAATCTCTTACAAAAGTTTATTACCTTCCAATTATCAACAAATCCACTAAATAGACAAACCTTCATCTGTTCAAGATTTTTAGCCACATGTACAGTAAGAACAAAGATTTACCAAATATCCAAAACATTTACAGTCAATTTCAAAACCCCAGAACATTCATTAAAAAAATCCTAAAAATATTGCTAACAAACTATACCCAAAACAAAAAATATCCTAAAAATATTTCTAATACCTTGCTTATCAAGATAATTAAAAACTTACAACTAGAATTACACAAAAATATGATCTTCCCCAAGCAACACAAAATCGTCAAAATTGACGCCACGTGAGATCGTCCAAATTTGCGCATTTTTTTGTGATCTTTTTCAAATCTTCAAGAAACCTTTCAAGATTCAATGTTTTAATCAATAAACCTTCAAGAAGTCATTTTCCATATGTATAAGGCTGTAAAAGAAGATTAAGACACTTCACGAAATGAAAGACTCAATGCCTAAAATGAGAAAACCCTATCAACTGAAGTGGGAAAAACTCATAGGTAAAACCATCTTATTCCCCTAATTCCGCCATTCTTTCCTTTTCTTCAAATGAACAAGTAAATTCGTGTGTCACCATACACACCCATGATGATGTCTTTGAAGATCCCAAAAGCCATGAATCTCCATAAGCCATTATTTCCCCCATACTTGCATCATTTGTAGAAGCCATTATCAAACCTTCGAAGTTATCACTGTGTTTCGTATCATCTTCCTCTTCTTCAAAAGAGTTTGTCCTCAAACCTCGAAGTTGATCATCAGGAACATAAGGAGACAAATAATCAATGTTGAATGTAGCATGAACACCATATTCTCCTTGCAATTCGAGTTTATATGCATTGTCCCATATCTTGCTCACGATTTTGAATGGTCCATCACATCTAGGCACTAGCTTGTTTTTCCTTTGATGAGGAGATCTTTCCTTCATTAGATGTACCCATACTAAATCACCTTCCTTGTATGTGTGTTTAACTTTATTTTTTTTAGCTCTTGTCTTGTAGATGTCATTCACATGCTCAATTCTTGCTCTAACCTGTGCATGTAACTTCTACATGTATTCAATTTTAGCTAAAGCATCTTTATGAACGAGCTCATCTTTGGTAATCGCCACAAAATCAATAGGTAGCTTGGGATTGACTCCATAAACAACTTCAAAAGGTGAATGCTTAGTTGCATATGTAGGTGAACGATTATAAGCAAACTCTGCATGAGCTAACTTCAAGTCTCAATCCTTTTATGCCTTGCTTACCAACCCATAAAGTAGCATGCCTAATGTCTATTTGTGACCTCATTTTGACCATCTGTTTGTGGATGATAAGAAGTATTGAAGAGTAGTTTCGTTCCTATCAAACTCCACTATGACTTCCAGAAATAACTCATGAAATTCGTGTCCCTGTCACTCACAATTGTTATCGGCACCCCATGTAACCTAACAATGTCTCAAAAATACAACTCTGCAACATTCACAACATCATCAGTCTTGTGAAAAGGTATGAAATGAGCCATCTTTGAAAACTTGTCAACAACAACCATTATAGCATACTTTTACCTTGCAGTTCTAGGCAAACCAACTATAAAATCCATACAAATATCATCCCAAGAGACTTCTGGCACTGGCAATGGTGTGTAGAATCCCTGATGGAAGGATGCCTTTGCTTTCTGACAAACAACACACTGTAAGATAACTGCTTCAACATCTGCAATCATTCTAGGCCAATAAAAATGTTCCTGCAACATTTTCAATGTTTTTGCAATGCCAAAATGACCTGCAATGCCACCCCCATGCGCCTCACTGACGAGCAATTCACGAATATTACACTTAGGGATGCAAAGTAGATTCCCTTTGTATAAGAATCCATCATGTAGCACATAAGACCCCATTGACCCCTTCGTAATTTGTGAATATATAGGACCAAAATCGCCTTATTGCTCGTAATATCGTACAATTAACTCCAAACTAAGCAATTTGAAATTAAGGACACCAATTAAAGCATACCTCCTTGATAGAGCATCAGCAACCACATTAGATTTGCCTTCTTTATACTTTGATGAAAAGTGAAAAGACTACAAAAATTCAACGCACTTAGCATGTCTTGGATTGAGTTTATGTTGGCCATTGATATGCTTCAGAGCCTCGTGATTAGAATGCAATACAAAGTGACTTGGTCGCAGATAATGACTCCAGTGATCCAATGCTCAAACAATAGCATAGAATTCCTTATCATAAGTAGAGTAGTTCAACCTTGCTTCATTCAATTTCTCACTGAAATAAGCTATAGGCCGCTTACCTTGAACCAATACTGCACCAATTCACACGCCACTGGCATCTGTCTCAACTTCAAAAGGTTTCGAAAAGTTTGGTAAGGCTAAAATAGGAGCTTGACAAAGCAACTTCTTCACCAACTCGAATGCCTTTTGCGCATCTTTAATCCATTCAAACTTCTCTTTATTCTTCTTAATACACTTGGCCATAGGAGCTACTACAGAAGAGAAAATTTTCACAAATCTATTATACAAAGAAGCTAAACCATGGAGAGCACGCAGCTTTGTCACAGATTTCGGAACTGTCCATGATTTAATAGCTTCTACTTTCGAAGGATCAACTGAAACACCATCCTTAGAAACGATGTAGCCTAGAAACGTCACACTACTTACCATGAACGAGCATTTTTCGAGCTTAGCATACAAATTCTGCTTCCTCAAAGTTTCGAATACTTCTCTTAGATGCTGCACATGATCTTTTATACTTGCACTATACACCAGTATATCATCCAAGTAGACAACAACAAACTTTCCAATGAAAGGCTTCAAAACTTCATTCATGAATCTCATAAAATTATTAGGAGAATTAGTAAGACCAAAAGGCATAACTAACCATCCATAGAGTCCTAGTTTAGTTTTAAATCCTGTTTTCCATTCATCACCCTCTTTCATTCGAATTTGATGATAACCACTCTTCAAATCAATCTTAGTAAACACTTGTGAGTCAAACAATTCATCTAATAAATCATCTAAACGAGGAATAAGAAACCTGTATTTAATGGTGATGTTGTTCACAGCTCTAGAATCAATGCACATTCTCCATGATCCATCCTTCTTAGGAACAATCAATGTTGGTACAGTACATGGACTCATACTCTCCTTAACATACCCTCTTGCCATCAATTTTTCAATCTGACGTTGAATCTCCTTAGTTTCTTCTAGATTGCACTTGTAAGCTGCTTTATTAGGAATCTGTGCTCCAGGAACCAAGTCAATCTGATGTTCAATTCCTCTGATGGGCGGCAACCCTAGTGGCAATTCATCAGGAAATATATCTTGAAATTCTTGCAATAAGGGGCGCAACTCTCGAGGGATGCTCATCGCTTTCTCTTGCACTTCCTTACCCACCAACACATAGAACTTCTCACAATTCTTCACCTCTTGCACCATGGCTTTCTCATCAATCGACAAAACACCCTTCTTGTTGCTCACATCTTTCGAAAATTTCAAGCCTTCCAGAGCTTTCAATGCAACTGGTTTACCTTGTGCCTTTTTTCTAATGATTTATATTGATAAGTTGATATTTGATATGTATTTTACCCCCGATCCCGATTGACTTTTAGCTCTAATACGACTCTTTTGAGCCATTTCTACTAAATTTTGCTATTTCGACTGTTTGTTGTGCTTTTTATAAGATTTTACAGGAATCGATGATTTATCGTTGTTTTCCGAGCCTTTTGAAGCACTTAAAGAAGTTAGTGAGGAGTTGAAGTCATTCGGGAAGCTTAACTGAAGATTAGAAGTGCTAAACGAAGAATTAAAGAAATAATTAAGGAAGAACGACCAAAAACCGAGAACGAGCCAAGGAAAGGCTGCCTGCGCGGATCGAGTCTGACCGCCCGGGTGAGGGCTGCATGCCCGGACCCCTCCGGGTGGGTGGCTCCAAGGGGGGTTTTTCGTGTGATTTTCTTCGTGTTAGGCTTAGTACTTAATATTTAGGCTTCTAATTTTGTCATTTACATTTTTTTACACTTTACAAACCCTAGTTTACTCTTAATTTCTCTCTAAGTGTGGAATTCTTGTCAATCATTCAATCCACAATATTTAGGTTTTATTCAATCTCAATTCTTGTTGTTAACTAATATTTATTATTAGCTTTAATTTATGCTCTTAGTTTTATTAGTTTTATGCTTAGATTTAAATTCTTGATTATTGTTGGTTTGTTTAGTTTAATAATGTTTAGGATTTTAATTTCTTTCATTGATTTAGTTTTTGTTCTTTCAATTATGAGTGAGTAGTTCCTTTTCTAGGACTATGGGATCCATGGATTGATTGTTGATGTTTTGCTCATAATTGTTAGTTTGACTATTTTTATTCTTGAATTCCTGTGGTCATTTGTTATTGCTTTCAGTTAAATACTGGCCAGGTTTAATTGTTATTTTGATATTGTTGAAATCGATGCTGAGAGGTAAGATTACCACAATTAGATCATAAGGACAATAGGCAAAACGAGTCTAAGTGAGCGACAACCAGTAAAGGAGTTTTGAAGGGGACTAAATTCGAGAGAATTAGTGGACCTTATTTCAAGGAAATTGATAATCTAATCTAATTAATTGTATGCAATTCATTTGTTAATTTGGGGTGAACCGATGTCCTAGGTTTAGTCATTAATTCATTCCCTTAATTGATTTAGTTCTAGTTTTAGTTAATTTCTGGGTCACAATTCACACTCAAGGGCCCTTTACACAATCTAAACTTTTTAGAACTAATAGATTTAATTGCTTCCCTATGGATTCGATCCCTACTTCCCTAGCTATATTAGTTAGAGTGGTCTGGTTTACTTTTGATAGGTGTGCGATAGCCTCATCAAATTTTGGCACCGTTGCCGAGGAGGCAATTTTTAATTCAGTTAGTCGGGTTTATACTGTCTTTTCTTTATTTTTGTTAGTCTCAAGGAACTTTTTGGTTTTTTGAGGCAGTTTCTCATCTTTGCTCGGAGTTTCCATTTTGTCCAGGTTTATAGGTTTATGCAAAACGACCATGAGCCTGATATTTTTATTTTCCCTGAGCCCGAGCAAGTATTTCTAAAACGGTTGAGACGTAATAGACGCCGAATATTTCTTCCCCGATCTATGGAGGAAATTGTTTCTGGTTTGTCTCAGTTTTTTGAGTTCACCTTCAACTCGTTGTTTGAAGGGTATTTAGAGGTCGAAATAGCTGCCAAAGGAGAAGGACAGGGTAGAGGACCGCCACCTCCACCACCACCGCCTGCGGCCCGTTCATTGAGAGATTATTCCTTACCTAGTACGGAGTCTATGGCTGGAGGTTATTCGGTACCTGATACCGATGTTGCTAATTTTGAACTGAAACCGACTCTTGTGAATATGGTTGAACAAAATCAGTTTTCAGGGACATTGAAGGAGGATCCAATTTACATTTGCAAAATTTCCTTCAATATTGTGATACTATCAAGCAAATGAATGTTTCTAAGGATTATATTAGGAGGAGAATGTTCCTATTTTCATTGAAGGACAAAGCTAGAACCTGGTTGAATGATCTTAATATGGCTACAATTACTTGTTGGGAGGACTTGGCTCTTGCTTTTCAGAGGAAGTACTATCCACCACAGAGAACTTCTTTGCTGAGGAGTCAAATTACTAATTTCAATCTGGAAACAGATGAGTCACTTTATGATTCTTGGGAACAGTTCAAGGAGTTATTGATAATGTGTCCTCATCATGGGCTTGAGAAATGGGTTTTAGTTCAATGATTCTACAATGGTTTGGGTAATGAGAGTAGAGCTTTGTTAGATTCTGCTGCTAATGGTCGATTCATGAACCAGGAGGTCAATGCTGCATATGAACTGATTGAGAAATTGCTACTCATAATTCACAGTTTGGTAACCTTAGAGTGCATTCCAAGAAGGGTGGAAAACATGTAGTTGATGATAAGTATGAGAGTTTAGCTGCACAGATTAATGCCATAAGTCAAAAGCTGGACAAGATTGGTACTATAGCTCCTCCACCATCGCCTGTAGCTGCACTTTCGGGATACACTGACCCTTTCTGTGATTACTGTGGCTCATTCGGTCATAGTTCCCAGTCATGTACCAGTTCAGTAGAGCAAGTGTGTGCCTTTCAAGCCTACAAGAACAATCCATTTTCCAATACGTATAATCCGGGTTGGAAGGATCATCCATACTTTTCCTACAAGAACAATAGCAATGTGCAGAATCCTCAGCAAACTATACAGCCTCAGCAGGCACACCAGCAGATGCAGAGATATGTACCACCACACCCACCAGGTTTTAGCAGGCCATCATTATCAGCACCACCATTGCCGGATCAACCTAGTGGTGAAATTTCAGAGCTGATGAATATGATGTTGCAGATGCAGAAAAATATGGAGGCAATGCAGGCTCACAACAAGCACCCGGAGACTCAGATAGCTCAGATTGCACAATCAACTGCTCAAAGGCAACCGGGCCACCTTCCATCACAATCTACACCTCCAGTATCACAGGCACCATAGAATCCCCCGAGGGACCATGTCAATGCCATTACTTTGAGGAGTGGAACTGCTTATGAGTGTCCGAAAATGCTAACTTATGATGTTAATTTTTATTTTGCTGGTGGAGCTAAGAAGACCAGTGATATGGTGATTGAAGATTTAGAGATAGTTCCAGATAAGGAGGCTGAAGCACCTAACGAGAAGGTAGATGACACATCGATTGTTACGATCCCGAGGTCACAGGTTAGGTTGCCCTTTCCGAACAGGGTGACCAGGAGTAAGAATGATAATCATTTCAGTAAATTTTTAGATATTGTGAAGAATTTGTAGGTTACTGTTCCTTTTACTGATTTGGTAACTCAAATTCCTACTTACACTAAATTTTTGAAAGATATGTTGAGCAGGAAACGTGAGTTAAATGTGGTGGATACCGTAGCACTTACGGAGGAGTGCAGTGCCATATTGGAAGTCACCACCTAAATTGAAGGACCCAGGAAGTTTTTCTATTGCTTGTAACATTGTCCCATTATTTATTGATAAAGCTTTATGTGATTTAGGAGCCAGTGTTAGTGTCATGCCTTTGTTTATTTGCAAAAAGCTTGATATGGGTGCTTTGAAGGACACTAACATTACCTTGCAGATGGCAGATAGGACAATCAAGTACACTAAAGGTATTTTAGAGGATGTCCCGGTGAGAGTCGGGAAATTCTTTATTCTTGTAGATTTTGTAGTGTTGGATATGGAGGAGGATGCACACATCCCTATTATTCTAGGTAGACCATTCTTAAACACTGCATGAAATGTTATTGATGTAAAGAATGGAAATTTGACTCGTTCGGTAGGTGATGACAAGGTTACTTTCAACCTTGATAGTGCATTAAAAAGTCCTATGATAGAACAATCATGTCATGCAATTTATACTCTTAATGAAATTGTTGTTAATGACTTGTCTCGATCCCCTAATAAGGGTCTTTTGGAGGCTCCTGTGTGTTTGGATTCTATTGTAGGTGATGAAGATAGTGTTAATAACAAGATATGTCTGGATCAAAAGAAAAGGAACTCCCATCCCAAAAAACGCTGAAAACCTCGCAAACAACCTTCTCATGCTTATAATGCGAATACGACAAATGATGAGGTTTTTACCATGGAACGTGAGGCATTTGAGCAACCAATAACTCCTAATTGCTTTGATTATCTAACTAAATGTGGTTCACGTTCACTCTTCGATCCTCCATCAGTTATTAGGTAACATGGTCAAGCTAATGACCTTAAAGAAGCGCTTTGCGGGAGGCAACCCGTAGTTAGTTTAGTTTTTATTAGCTTTTAAATTTTTATTTTCATAGTTTAATAGGGATTTTAACTCTATTCATGTTCTTGGTGAGGAGAATGAGGGACTGATATTGTTTCCCAAGTGTTTTTGGGTGTCTTTGTAGGTGTTGAGCGACTTAAAACAAGGAAAAAGAGAGAAGAGCCGTATGCCCGGACTCCTCCGGGTGAACAGCCATGACCTGGGCGGATGGACATCAGCCCTGGCGCGCAACCCGTTTTAGGACACTTCGAATTTTTGAAGAATTTTGGAAAAAAAACGACCCCCGGGCGGAAAGACGTCCTCTGGGCGTGTGGCACTCGCTCCGGGCACGCAGTAGCTTTTCCCACACTTAGTTTTTTTGCAAAAATTCCAGAAATCAGCCAATCGCCCGGGTACCCGGGCGAGCAACCCACCTCTGGGCGTCGGTCCTTCGACCCGCGCGAATAGACTGTTCGCGGCAGATTCAAAGGGTCAATTTTATACGGCCATAACTTTTTTACCAGGACGTTCCACGAGGCGTATGAACTACCCTTGGAAAGTGCTGTGAGTCTACTTTCCAATGCAACAAGAATCATATTAATCCGAATTCTAATTTGTGAGATATGGTCGAAACAGTGAGAGGTGGTCAAATTTCAATCCGTGTATGCTATATGCAATATCATCTACCACTCACACCTCTTTCTTATCCTTGCACAACTTCATCCTCTCAACCATATACATCATATTACATCCCCATGACTCCCTAAACCCCTCCACCATCTCTCTTCTCTCTCACCTTACTTCCTTCAGCATGATGACATTGCTGAGTCCGGCTTGGGGGAGGTAATTTTATTGCTTTCTTAGTTTAGTTTTTATTGCTTTCTAGTGTAGTTTTTATTGTTTTCTTAGGATTGTCATATGGTTTGTACTACTTGTTAGAAGTAGGAGTTTACATATGACCCAAAAAAATGTACTGCTTTCATAGTTTAGTTTTTTATTTGCTTTTGGTAGTTAGCTTTAGTTGATTGATTGATTGAATGGTTTGATGAAACTGTGTGAATGGTGACTTCCCTGTGCCCCGCATTTTATTTAAAATGTTTTTGATTGACTTGGGCATGTGATGAGTTATGTTTTGGGAATTACCAACTTGGACTTGAACTTGACTTAGCTTGAAACAATTTCTAATCTTGCCATGTGTATAGTAGAGGCTTGAACTTTGTTAACGGGAGGATTTGAGCCGCTTACATTATTTCTATGCTTATTTCTTTTCATGTGTGCTTAGTTCCTGGTGCATGTATGATCCATGTTTTGGCATTTGACTCTAGTAGCTTGGTTTTGGTATGTTACATGTTGCAAATGATAAAAGGCATTTATTTCTTTTAGGAGCTTTCAGCTTTTAGGCATTTCCTTCACAAATTTTCCCTTGGTCCTTATTTTGAGCTTTTTACCCTTCATTTGCATTTTAGCAACATTACAACCATATTTAGCATTGTTCTAATCATTTGATATATGCCCAAGCTTGCTTGGGGGAGTTGAGGAGTTGTTTTGTCGTTGTTTTGCATTTTTTGGAGGTTTTGGAAATTGGAAAATTGTGAATGGTTGTTGTTAAAAGTTTAATAATGGGTCTCACATTAAGGCTCTACATACCGATGTCTAGGCTAGTTTAATGAAGAATTAAAATGTTATATCTTTTATTGGCCTAGTTATGTATGTGTGATGATTTTGTCTTTGACATGTCATTAAGAGTCGTGAGCCTAAGTTGAAAAAAATCTTGAAAGTTGTAAGGAAAAAAAAAAGAAATGAAAAATGAAAAAGAAATAGAAGAAGAAAAAAAAGAGTTGAAAAAAGTTGAAAGATGTTGAAGAAGAAAAGCTTGTGATATTTGGAGTACTTGAAATGTAAAGTTTTCTGGTGTGATGTGATTCTAGGTGAATTGGTTTGATGTCGGAGTTGATGTTGGAGATGTTGACTATGATCTTTGATTGTTACATGCGTATAGCCCGCATTTACCACCACATTATCCCAAATTCTATCCTACCCATCACCCTAGCAATGTTACAAGCTCATAAAGCCCTTTTTGATCGGCATGTGCATGTTTTTAATTCTTGTGAAGTGAGTCAATTGCCAAAGCTAGGGAGTATTACTTGCATTTCGAGTCGACTTTCATACTAGGATTGAGTGACTACCCTTAAACACTTGCATAAGGTGTGAGATGTGGGTTTGGGTTCTTAAATTTTGCATTCAAACACTTATTGCATTTGCATTCCTATTTGGGATTAAGGGTGAGCTTCATTATTTATGCTCAATTTTATGTGTGGAGTGACACAGAGTGAGCTACTCTAGTCATCGACTTCTATTTCTTACATGGTTGGCTTATTGATTTTGATTTAAGTGGATGGCGGTCAAGAGATTTTGAAGGGTTGGTTGAAGAACTTGCATGCTCGGAATTGCTTAAGTTAATTTTGTTTTGCAAAGTTAAAGGGGTGAAGTCATTATTTACTTAGTTGTTTTCTTGAGGACAAGCAAAGATTTGCTTGGGGGAGTTTGATAAGTTGCTATTTGATATGTATTTTACCCCCGATCCCGATTGGTTTTAGCTCTAATACGGCTCTTTTGACCCATTTCTACTAACTTTTGCTATTTCGAGTGTTTGTTGTGCTTTTTGTTAGATTTTACAGGAATCGATGATTTATCGTTGTTTTCCGAGCCTTTTGAAGCACTTGAAGAAGTTAGTGAGGAGTTGAAGTCATTCAGGAAGCTTAACTGAAGATTAGAAGTGCTAAACGAAGAATTAAAGATGTAATTAAGGATGAACGAGCAAAAACCGAGAAACGAGCAAGGGAAAGGTTGTCCGCCCGGATCGAGTCTGACCGCTCGGACCCCTCCTAGCGGGTGGCTCCAAGGGGGGTTTTCGCGTGATTTTCTTCGTGTTAGGCTTAGTACGTAATGTTTAGGCTTCTAATTTTGTCATTTACGTTTTTTTACACTTTACAAACCCTTGTTTACTCTTAATTTCTCTCTAAGTGTGGAGTTCTTGTCAATCATTCAATCAATAATATTCAGGTTTTATTCAATCTCAATTCTTGTTCTTAATTAATGTTTATTATTAGCTTTAATTTATGCTCTTAGTTTTATTAGTTTTATGCTTAGATTTAAACTCTTGATTATTGTTGGTTTGTATAGTTTAATCATGTTTAGGATTTTAATTTCTTTCATCGATTTAGTTTTTGTTCTTTCAATTAATTATGAGTGAGTAGTTTCTTTTCTATGACTAGGGGATCCATGGATTGATTGTTGATGTTTTGCTCATAATTGTTAGTTTGACTATTTTTATTCTTGAATTCCTGTGGTCAATTGTTATTGCTTTCAATTAAATACTATCCAGGTTTAATTGTTAGTTTGATATTGTTAAAATCGATGCTGAGAGGTAAGATTACCACAATTTGATCATAAGAACAATAGGCAAAACGAGTCTAAGTGAGCGAGAGCCATTAGAGGAGTTTTGAAGAGGACTAGATTCGAGAGAATTAGTGGACCTTAATTCAAGGAAATTGATAATCTTATTAATTAATTGTGTGCAATTCATTTGTTAATCTGTGGTGAAGCGATGTCCTAGGTTTAGTCATTAATTCATTCCCTTAATCGATTTAGTTCTAGTTTTAGTTAATTTCTTGGTCACAATTCACACTCAAAGGCCCTTTACACAGTCTAAACTTCTTAGAACTAATAGGTTTAATTGCTTCCCCGTGGATTCGACCCGTACTTCCCTAGCTATATTAGTTAGAGTGGTTTGGTTTATTTTTGATAGGTGTGCGATAGCCTCATCATATATATTTGTCCTACCATCAAACTGTACAAGTCTATCATACTGCCATGGTCTTCCAAGCAATAAATGGCATGCATCCATAGGATATACATCACAAAGCACTTGATCATCGAAATTTCCAATCTTAAAATTAATCAGAGCTTGTCTATTTACCTTGACATCACTTGTGTTACTGAGCAATTGTAACTTGTAAGGTTGAGGATGTTCAGTGGTAGAAATCTCCAGTTTGTTGATCAATACAGTAGAGACCACATTAGTGCAACTACCTTAATCAATGATTAGATCACACAATCTTCCTAGAACATTGCACCTAGTGATGAAAATCTTATCCCTCTGGTTTTCTGTAGGTGGCGCAACTTTGGATTGCAAAACCCTTCAGAGAACTAAACTCTGGCCATCCACTTCCGCAGTAATCTCTTCAATATCCTCTCCCTGTGTGTCATAACTCACGCCATCTTCTTGTTGTTGACGTTCATACTCCTCTTCTTCAAAGTCTATGTCATCTTCCCAATTTCGAGAAGTATTCAGTCTTGAATGTGTACAATCCTTCTGAATATGATCTTGACCTTGGCACTTGAAGCATGTACGTTGATCAGAGTTTGGAGGTTTAGTAGTAGAGCTTTTATCCTTGATATACAGAGGAGGTTTAGAAGTGGAATCAAAAATTTGTTTGTAAGGAACAATGACACCTTCTTTCTTCACAAAGGGTTTTGAAAAAGTAACTGTTTTTTTCGAAAATTGCTTCTCAACCCTAGATGCAACCTTGCAAACTTCATCAAAAGTCCAGTAAGTTTGTAATTCCACCTTTTCTCTAATTCTTTCATCTAGGCCAGCAACATAACGAGCAACTTGATGATCCTCCTTTTCATCTAGATCGCAGATGGTAATCAAGTTGAGGAATTCAGATGTATATTCTTCAACTGATTTTCGATCTTGCTTCAAAGTATGCATCTTTATAAAGTTTCCTTGCTCGTAATCCTGCTGAACAAAACGTCTCCTCATCTCCTTCTTCAGTTTCGTCCATGTAGATACTTTAGACTTCCCATCCTTCTTCCTTTTTCTTTGCATACCTTCCAGCAATAAACTAGTTAAGCCAATTAACTTTAGTTCTGCAACCTTATATGATATTCGATCATCATACTCTTTATATTTGAAAATTCGTTCAATCCTTTTTAGCCAATCAAAG
Organism: Suaeda aralocaspica; assembly: GCA_016808085.1. NCBI lineage: Eukaryota > Viridiplantae > Streptophyta > Magnoliopsida > Caryophyllales > Amaranthaceae > Suaeda > Suaeda aralocaspica. The sequence goes on from PYUH01000223.1 coordinate 1,818,428, forward strand.
AACTTTTCAGGATCCAAACTTCCATTGAATTCAGGAATATCTAGTTTAAGATTTCGATCATCCTTAGGCCTATCCTTGTTTTTGCGTCTACTCATAGGCTCATCATTGCTAGAACTTGATGAATACCTCCTTCTTGGGTTACGTGCACTTCTTGAGCTTGCTTGCTCATCATCAGAACTAGAATTCGACAACCCTTTTCTTCCATCCTTTGATTTGCTAGGTGACTTAAATTTTTCGGCAAAATCCTTCATGGTAGCCTCAAACATAGCCTTCAACTCCTCTATGTCTTTGCGCAATTCTTCCGTAGTAATCCTAGGAGTATTCACTTAATCAGGTGACATGATTGCACTTGTTTCAACAATGAGATTATGCAATAACCTTGAGGATTAGTTTCCTCTCAACGAAAGCACCAAAAGTTGATGCGATTAATGATTGAAAAATCACCAACCACACAATGATAGAAAACTAGTTCGGTTTTCTCTAAAGCAAAGCACCAACAAAAACGATCTAAATCGAATAATTTTGTGAATTCGTTAAAGCTATGCACCCTCAATTCTTAAAATTATCCTCACAAGAGTCTAAAGCCTAAGCACCAACTCTCAATATGCTCGAATTTCCCCCACACGAAAAATTCTCACACCTTCGGTTTTGTGTTTGTTTTGTAGAAAACAAATAAAACTTGAACAAAATGTTTATTGAATTCTCTAATCTCAATTTTACAAACTAATGTTGAGATTATTTATAGGCATAATCATCAACAAAATCCTAGTAAAACTAAGCTAAAACACATGCACAAACAAAGCTAAAAATCTTCCCCTAAAAGATGACTCAACAATGATTCACAAGATAAGATGCCACATCATCACTGCATGTCATTCTCATCTTGCTAACAAACTCTAACAAACTATATCTAAACAAAAAATATCCTAACAATCATTCTAATACCTTGCTTATCAAGATAATCAACAAATTTCAACCAGAATTACACAAAAAATGATCTACCCAAAGCAACACAAAATCGTCAAAATTGACGCCACATGAGATCGTCCAAATTTGCGCAATTTTTTGTGATTTTCTTCAAATCTTCAAGAAACCTTTCAAGATTCAATCTTTTAATCAAGAAACCTTCAAGAAGTCATTTTCAATGTGTATAAGGCTGTAAATAAAGATTAAGACACTTGAAGAAATGAAAGACCCAATACCTAAAATGAGAAAACCTTATCAAGTGAAGTGGGAAAAATTCATAGGCAAAACCATCTTATTCTGCTAATTCCGCCATTCTTTCCTTTTCTTCAAATGATCAAGTAAATTCGTGTGTCACCATACACGCCCATGAAGATGTCTTTGAAGATCCAAAAAGCCTTGAATCTCCATAAGCCATTTATTTCCCCCATACTTGCATCATTTTTAGAAGCCATTGTTAAACCTTAGCAGTTATAACTTTGCTTCGTATCATTGTATCCCTTGTCTTTGTGTCAAGAATTTTAAAAGGCCTTTCCTCATAGGACAAATCTTCATCCATGGGAACACTTTTTGGTTCAAGAACATGATTCGGATCATGAACATACATCCGAAGCTGAGAAATATGAAAAACATTGTGAACCTTCGACAATTATGTTTGCAAAGCGAGTCCGTAAGTATTTCTCCTATCTTTTCCAATATTTCATAAGGTCCAATATATCTAGGACTTAAATTTTCCTTCCTTCCAAAACGTTTCACTCCTTTTGTCGGAGAAACTTTCAACATTACTTTCTCACCTAACTCAAATTTTACTTTTCTTTGATTCTTATCGGCATATGACTTTTGACGATCTTGCGCTACTTTCATATGATCTTGAATCACTTTCACTTGATTAGTTGTTTCTTATATCATTTCCAGTCTAAGTACTAAAGATTCACTTATATCACTCCAACATATTGGACTTCTACAATTCCGACCATACAAAGCTTCATATGGTGCCATCTTTATGCTTGCGTGATAATTGTTGTTGTATGAAAACTCAATCAATGGAAGCTTGTCTTCACGTGATCCACCAAAATCTAGAGTGCAAGCTCTCAAAATATCCTCTAGAGTTTGTATTGTTCATTACGTCTGGCCATCAGTAGCAGGGTGAAAAGTTGTACTGAATTTGAGCAACGTACCAAAAGCTTGTTGTAACATTCCCCCAAAATTTGATAGAAACCTTGAACCTCTATCACAAAAAATATCCTTCGGCACTCCATGCAGTCTCACTACTTCATTCACATAAGCATCGGCCATTTGTTGCATACTCCATGTATCTTTGATTGTAATAAATCCAGCTGTCTTTGTTAGTCGGCCAACTATAACCCATATAGAATTCTTCGAACTTTTAGTGTTTGGCAATCCCATGAAGAAATCCATGGAAATCGATTCCCACTTCCAATTTGAAACTTCTAAAGGTTGTAATTTCCCTCATGGTCTCATATGTTCAATTTTTACTTTCTGACAAGTCAAACACTTTAAAACAAACTCAGCCACTTCCCTCTTCATATTCTGCCACCATAAATTTTTCTTAAGATTTTTGTACAGCTTATCTCCTCCTGGATGTACAGAATACGGCGTACTATGCGCTTCTTCTATAATCTTCTTTTTAAGCTCCTCATCCTTCGGAATACACCACCTACCCTTGAATTTCAAAACTCCTTGATCATCGACATCAAACTATGAACTGCCTCCTTCTATCCTTGCCTTCTTGACTTTCATCAACCATTCATCACTTTCTTCCTTTGCGTGAATCTCATTGAACAACGTCGGTTGAACTGAAATTGAATGTAGTTGAGCTTCCACTTGTCCATATTCAACTACCTCCAATTTCAATTGCTGAAATTCTTTGGAAAGCTTATTAGTCAATACCATCATACTCATACCATGACTAATCTTCCTGCTCAACGCATCGGCAACTTTATTCTCCTTCCCTTCAAGATATAGGATTTCCAAATCATAATCTTTGATTAACTCTAACAGCCTTCTCTGTCTCATATTCAACTCCTTTTGCGTGATGATATACTTCAAAATTTTGTGATCGATGTAGATCTTACACATTACTCTGTACAAATAATGTCTCCATATCTTATTAGCAAAAACTACTACTCCCAACTCCAAGTCATGAGTGGGGTAATTCTGCTCGTATGGCTTAAGTTGTCTTAACGCATATGCAACAACCTTTCCATGTTGCATAAGTACACACCCAAAACATTTCTTTGAAGTGTCGTTATAAATCTCAAATCCATCGTTTCCTGAAGGTAGTGTCAAAATTGGTGCTGAAGTAAGTCTCTTCTTCAACTCCTGAAAAGATTGCATTGTTCACACTTTTCATCCAACTGGAAACGCGTCATCTTTCTAATCAAATTCGTCAACGGCTGTGCTATCCTTGAGAAATCCTGCATAAACCTCCTGTAGTACCCAGCAAGTCCTAAGAAACTTCTTACTTCCGTCACATTGGTTTGTTGAGGCCTATCTGTCACTACTCTTATCTTAGACGGATCAACTGAAGTTCCCTCTTTAGAAATAGCGTGACCTAGAAAAGCTACTTTATCCAACAAAAATAAACACTTCAAAAATTTAGTATCAAGCTTCTTCTCTCGGAGTATTTGCAACAGTTTTCTCAAATGCTCTTCATGCTCATCCTTGCTTCTTGAGTAGACCAAGATATCGTCGATGAATACCATGACAAAACTATCCAAATACTCTTGGAAAGTCCAGTTCATGAGAACCATAAATGCGGCAGGGGCATTAGTGAATCCAAAAGGCATAACCGTGAACTCATAATGTCCATATCTTGTACAAAAAGCAGACTTAGGTACATCTTCCTCGGCTATTCTTAGCTGATGATACCAGACCGTAAAATCGATCTTCAAAAAGGTTGTAGCATCTTTTAACTGATCGAAATAGTCTTCAATCCTAGGAAAAGGATACTTATTCTTAACTGTGAATTTGTTCAATTCTCGATAATCGATGCATAACCTTAATGTTCTATCCTTCTTCTTCACAAACAAAACCGGTGCTCCTCACGGCGAAACACTTGGCCTTATATATCCCTTCTCCAATAAATCCTCTAATTGCACCTTTAGTTCTTTCTTTTCAGCTGGCGCCATCCTGTAGGTGGCCTTTGAAATAGCTCTTGTTATCGGCTCATGATCTATTTTGAATTCCATCTCCCGTACTGGCGGCATTCCTGGAATTTCTTCCGGAAAAAATGTCTTCAAACTCACTCACCATATGAATGTCTTGAATTCCTTCCTCCTCCATGTTCACATCATGCACATGGCATAAGTAAAAAGGATACCCCTTCCTAATATAGCTTTGAAAACCATTGCAGAAATAATCCAAACTCTCGGATTAGAAATAACTTCTTGATACGAAATCCTTTTCCCTTGTGGACCTCTAAGTGATACCTTTTGATTATGACACTCAATCCTAGATTTATATTTGCTGAACCAATTCATTCCAAGTATCACATCAAAATCTTTTAAATCAAATTGAATAAGTTTGGCAGGTAACTCAGTTCCAGCTATATTGACAGGAATATCTGAGAATAAGGTCTTAGAAGACACAATCTCTCCCATAGGCATTGTCACATTCAATTCACATGTAGCAACAGATTCCATCATATACTTTTTCACAAAAGAAGTTGCAATAAAAGAATAAGATACTCCAGAATCAAACAATAGATATGCCGGCTTAGAGTTGACAAGAAAAGTACCCGTCACCACATTGCCATTGTTATCTGCTTCATTCTTGTTCATCACAAAAATTCTTCCATTATTGCGAACATTCCGGTTGCCATTTCCAATTCTTTCCCCTTGACTACTCCCAATGGCATTTCCATTTCCATTTCCGTTTCCATTCCTAACGATTTCCATTAGCATTTCCATTTGCGACACCAGTGTTTCCTTGTTGTCCATTTCCCCTTTGCATGTTGTTCTGGTTGTTGTTATTTTCTCCAAACTATGGTCTTGGTCCATCATTACTCCTTGGACATTCATTCACCTTGTGACCAGGCTCCTTACATTCGAAAAAAAAACATCCCTTGGGCATCCACGTCCCATATGATTCTGATTACACTTCCTACAAAAGTAACCCTAATCGTTGTTGCGCTTGTTGTTGTTGAAGCAGTTGTTGAACCTTAAGTTACTTCCTCCAACATACCCTCCAAAATGAGGCTTCTTCTCTTGCCCATGCACCATTACTTCCTTTCTCTTGTTCCTTCCTACTATCTCTTCTTCTCTTTTCATAATCCTCTCCATGTTCGAAGCCTTATCATAAGCTTTTGCAAAAGTAGCCGAAGTACCACCTCCTATCCTCTTCTCGATTCTAAAAGTCAATCCATCTTTGAAATTTTGTACCTTAGCTCTCTCGTCGGGCACAACATTAGGACATAATGATGCAAGCACCAGTGACAAGATTGATAATGATAGTGGAAAGATAAAAAGTGTTGCAATCAACTTCGAAGATGGTGGTAAGGATGCAACCATTGGTGAATTAGTTGCTTATGGAAATATCAATCATATGGGTGCATCCAAGGTAGGGATTTGCCTTTGCATGGTCACATGTCAATAAATATGGACGCAAATCAAGGCAAGAATGGAGGATTTGGGGAACAAGATGGTTTTGCCTATGAGTTTTTTCCCACAGGGTTTTTCTCATTTTTAGCATTGAGTCTTTTAATTCTTGGTGAGTCTTGATCATCATTATTGTGCTAAAATACATGGGAGAAAGATTCTTGAAGGTTTCTTGATTAAAATATTGGATCTTGAAGCATTTCTTGAAGTTCTTGAAAGATTCTTGGAAAAATGCACAAAAACCGATGAAGTATGCATGGCGAGTTTGTTGCGTTTTTTCTTGTTTCTTGGGCAGCAAGTATTCCTCTAATTTTTAGCTTAAAATCTGATAATTATCTTTTTAATTAGTTATTTAGATAAGTTGTTAGGATATTTTCTTGATTTGGTAGTAAGTTAGAGTTTGTTAGACAAGATAAGATCAAGTGCAAGTTGCATGATGAGGTGGCATGTTTATCTTTATCTTGCCGTGTGTGTGTGTGTGTGTGTGTGTGTGTTGTAAGGGACGAAATTCCTAGTCTTAGGCGTGTTTATTTGGTCTATTTTAGTTAGGATTTTGTTGTTTGTTATACCTATAAATAATCTCCACATTAGGATGTAATTAATCAAGTTGGAGTTGAATTAAAACAAGTTGTTTGTTTACTTGAAAACAAAAATCCGAAATTTAAGAGTTGGTGATTAAATTCTTTATACTCTTGTGATTTAATTAGTAGCTTTGTGGGTGCTTAGGCTTTAATCAAAGGACTAATTGATCAACCTAAAATTAAGAAACTTGGTGATTCGGTCTTTATAGATTCGAAATTTTAGTATATCCCTTTGTGAGTTTTTGTTCACACGAAAATTCACATCAAATTTGGTGCTCTCGTTGAGAGGTCTTTTATACTCAAGTGCTCATTAATTAATCAAAACACTTGAAACAACATTGATAAGGCAAGTGGTGGTGAAGAAGTTCCTGCAAATTTTGAAAGAGGATTGTCCTTAGAACAAGCCAGAGAAATCCGAAGGGACAATGAAATTAGAGAATTGCGAACCATGTTTAAAGAAGTAATGAATTTTGTATCAGGAAGTTCGAAAAACAAGAAAAAGGGTCACACAATTGATGAAAGTGACGCAAGTTCAAGTGATGAAATACAAGCAGGAGTGCACGCAAGCCTAGGCGTGAATATAACACCAGTTCAAGTGAAGAAGATGACCGAAACCGGCATAGGAGGCGTGACAAACGGAAGGATGATGATCGTAGCTTAAAGTTGGACGTTCCCGAGTTCAACGGCAGTCTAGATCTTGAAATTTTCCTTGATTGGCTAAGGAGAACCGAAAGGATTTTTAATTACAATGAGTATGATGATCATAAAGCCTTCAGAGTGGCAGACTTAAAACTAACATCTTATGCTAGTTTGTGGTATGAAGGATTACAAAGAAAACGCAAAAAAGAAGGAAGATCAAAAATTTGTTCTTGGCGCAAATTGAAAAGGGAATTGAGAAAAAAAAATTGTACCACATGAATATGAATGGAATAATTTCCCAACGATGCACACCCTGAACACAAGGACAGAAAAGTGTTGAGGAGTATATCAATGCTTTCGAAAAATTGCTGATATTGTGTGATCTAGAAGAAAAGGATAATCACAAAGTTGCTCGGTTTGTGGCATGGCTGGATGGATCCATTAGGGAAAAGGTAGAATTACAACCCTACTGGACCTATGATGAGATCTGTAAAGTGGCACTCAGGTTAGAAAAACATGGGAATTCAAAGAAGCCAAAAGCATTCTTTAAATCCTATTATGAGTCCAAGAAGGAAGTGGTGTATTCCCAACCAGCTAGTGCTAAACCTAAATTCGACAATGATAAAAGGGCAGCCACTCCAATCAAACCACTGACAATCCGTGAAGACAACAGGAAGTGTTTTAAATGTCAAGGAGTAGGACACATACAAAAAAATTGCCCAAACTCCAGGGTAATCACTGCTAGGGAAGCAAAGGAAATCGAAGATGCCTACTTAGATGTTCTTCTTGAACAAGGGGAGGACGAAGATATTGATTCCCAAGAAGAAAAAAGCAGCAATGATATGGAAGAAGTGGAGGCAGAAACACAGGGTCAGGCATTGGGCCTCAGGAGGGTTCTTCAGTCTAAACCTGTGCCAATTGAAGAGAACCAGAGGGATAAAATTTTCGTGACCAGGTGTAATGTACAGGGCAGGCTGTGTGATGTGATAATTGACAGTGACAGTTGTACTAATGTGGTCTCTACCCTATTGATTCAGAAATTGAATCACCCCACCTACAATCATCCTCAACCTTACAAGTAAGTTGGCTAAGCAACACCAGTGATGTCAAAGTGACTAAGAAAGCCCTGATAAATTTCAAGATTGGTAAATTTGAGGATTCTATGATATGTGATGTCTGTCCAATGGATGCTTGTCATATATTGCTTGGTAGACCGTGGCAATATGATCGATTTGTGAAGTACGATGGAAGAACCAATGTTTACATCATCAGGAAACAGGAAACTGACAAGCCAATTACTTTGAAACCTCTAAAAGTGGTGCAAAACAAGAAGCAATTGAATGTGGAGAATAAAAAGGGAGTGTTTTTGACTAATCCTAAGGAATTGGAGAAGGAATTGACTGATTGCCAGCAAGTACTCCTGTTAATAGCCAAAGATGTGAGAGTTGAAACATCTGCAATCCCTAAAATTCTTCAACCACTATTAAAGGAATTTGAAGATGTAATTCCAGATGACTTACCACCAGGTTTGCCTCCCAAAGGGGCATTGAACACCAGATTGACTTAATCCCAGGTGCTCAGATCCCTTATAAAATAGCATATAAATGCAATCCTGAGGAGACTAAGGAGATACAAAGGCAGATAGAAGTGACGAATAGAACATTGGGGGTATTATTGCGTGGATTGGTAAGCAAAAACTCAGAAGGATTGGGATTTGAAACCAGCGCATGCTGAGTTTGCCTACAACAGATCACCTACTTATGCAACCAAACATTCACCTTTTGAAGTGTGGTTTATGGCATTGACCCTAAATTGCCAATCGATTTCATTTGTGTTCCTCAAGGTGAGCTGGTTCATAAAACTGCTTTGGATAAAATTGAACATATGCAGAAATTACATGCACAGATCAGAGCAAGGATTGAAAAGGTGAATGATCAGTATAGATTGCGAGCCAATAAACACATAAACCCACGCACATTTAAGGAAGGTAATTTGGTTTGGCTACATCTCAGGAAGGAAAGGTTTCCTAACCACAGGAAAAATATATTAATGCCTAGATGTGATGGGCTATTCAAAATTTTGAAGAAAGTTGTTGATAATGCTTATCAACTTGAGCTACCAGGTGAATATGGGGTTCATCCTACTTTTAATATTGGTGATTTATCTCCATATATACCTGATGAACAACTTCGAAGTTTAGGTCAAACTCTTTTGAAGAAGGGGAGGATGATGCAAGCACCAGTGACAGGATTGATAATGATAGTGGAAAGATAAACAGTGTTGCAATCAACTTCGAAGATGGTGGTTAGGATGCAACCATTGGTGAATTAGTTTCTTATGGAAATATCAACCATATGGGTGCATCCAAGGTAGGGATTTGCGTGTGCATGGTCACATGTCAATAAATATGGCACGCAAATCAAGGCAAGAATGGTGGATTTGGGGAACAAGATGGTTTTTACCTATGAGTTTCTTTCCATAGGGTTTTTCTCATTTTTAGCATTGAGTCTTTTAATTCTTGGTGAGTCTTGATCATCATTATTATGCTAAAATACATGGGAGATAGATTCCTGGAGGTTTCTTGATTAAAAGATTGAATCTTGAAGCATTTCTTGAAGTTCTTGAAAGTTTCTAGGAAAAATGCACAAAAACTGATGAAGCATGCATGGCGAGTTTGTTGCGTTTTTTCTTGTTTCTTGGGAAGCAAGTATTCTTGTAATTTTTAGCTTAAAATTTGTTGATTATCTTGTCAATTAGTTATTTAGATAAGTGATTAGGATATTTTCTTGATTTGGTAGTTATTTAGAGTTTGTTAGACAAGATAAGATCAAGTGCAAGTTGCATGATGAGGTGGCATGTTTATCTTTATCTTGTTGTGTGTGTGTGTGTGTGTGTGTGTGTTGTAAGGGACGAAATTCCTAGTCTTAGGCGTGTTTATTTGGTCTATTTTAGTTAGGATTTTGTTGGTGATTATACCTATAAATAATCTCAACATTAGGATGTAATTAATCAAGTTGGAGTTGAATAAAAAAAAAGTTGTTTGTTTACTTGAAAACAAAAATCCCAAATTTAAGAGTTGGTGATTAAATTCTTTATACTCTTTTGATTTAATTAGTAGCTTTGAGGGTGCTTAGGCTTTAATCAAAGGACTAATTGATCAACCTAAAATTCAGAATCTTGGTGACTGGATCTTTATAGATTCGAAATTTTAGTATATCCCTTTGTGAGTTTTTGTTCACACGAAAATTCACATCACATAGCTTAGTAAGCTCATTGAATTTTGTTGCATACTCTTGCACCCTCATGGATGCACCTTGAGTAAGCCTTCCAAATTCGTTGAACTTTTGCCTCTTAATGTGTTATGGAAAGAACCTTGCCCTAAAATCAGCCTTAAACATTTCCCAATCAACACCTTCTTGGTCTCTTATGATCACTCCTTCATTCTCCCACCATATATCTGCTTGCTCTCGCAGATAAAAGGTGGCCTGCACAACCTTTTGCGCTTCATGCGTTCCTGTAGCTGTGAGCATCTTATCAAAGTCGCGGATCAAATTCTTAACTAAAACAGGGTCTTCCTTTCCCATAAACAACGGCGGCTTGAGTGCAGTGAGATTCTTACCCATTGCAGCTTGAGGATCATTGTCTCCATTATTATTATTATTATTATTATTATTATTATTATTATTATTATTATTATTATTATTATTATTATTATTATTATTATTATTATTATTATT
>PYUH01000223.1:1835087-1864206 GCA_016808085.1 Suaeda aralocaspica
GAAATTCAGAATCTGGTGACTGGATCTTATAGATTCGAAATTTAGTATATCCCTTTGTGAGTTTTTGTTCACACGAAATTCACATCACATAGCTTAGTAAGCTCATTGAATTTTGTTGCATACTCTTGCACCCTCATGGAGCACCTTAGTAAGCCTTCCAAATTCGTTGAACTTTTGCCTCTTATGTGTTATGGAAAGAACCTTCCCTAAAATCAGCCTTAAACATTTCCCAATCAACACCTTCTTGGTCTCTATGATCACTCCTTCATTCTCCCCACCTATATCTGCTTGCTCGCAGATAAAAGGTGGCCTGCACAACCTTTTGCGCTTCATGCGTTCCTGTAGCTGTGAGCATCTTATCAAAGTCGCGATCAATTCTAACTAAACAGGTCTTCCTTTCCCATAACAACGGCGGCTTGAGTGCAGTGAGATTCTTACCCATTGCAGCTTGAGGATCATTGTCTCCATTATTATTTTATTATTATTTATATTATTATTATTAATTATTTATTATATTAGTATTATTCTTATTAATTATTTTATTATTATATTATTATTATATTATTATTATTATTATTATTATTATTATTATTCTTATTATTTTATATTTTATTTTATTATTATTATTATTTATTATTTTCTATATTATTTATTCTTATTATTATTATCATTATCATTATCATTATCATTATCATCTTCGACTTCCATGTTGGTCTCTATACCCCCTTGGCACCTTTATTTTATGTTTTAATCCATATAATATTGACTATAATGGTTGAGATGTATAATACAAGTGAAATAGTAAAACATGCTTAAGTCTAAAATGCTTTTTATAGCATGGTCCATGTCACTAAAAAAAAAAAAACTACCTTTAATGACAATTGAGTCCGTCACTACATTGTCATATTTCATTGCTATTTACGTTAGCGCGCGAAAGTAGAGACGATGAACACCTTTCTAAAATCTTTGTCGCTATTTATATAGCGACGGTGTTACCAAATTTTCGTACTCAATTAACGGACAGAAATTATTAGTCTCTAAATGCGTAGCTAAAGTTAGCGGCCGATTTAGGGACGAATTTTAAATTTGTCACTAATTTAGTTATCGGATTTTAAAATCTGTATCTAAATTTAGTGACTGATTTATTGAAAGAAATTTAAAATTCAAAAAACTATTCGTTCAACTCAATTTACTTGTATTACTTTACATACTAGGCTAATTGAAGCAGTTGGTAAAATTCAAACTTGTGACCTCAAAGTCAAAAAATGAGTACATTATCAGCTATTGAACCATCACACTTATGTTAATTTAGTGATTGATGTCCATCTAACATACTTTAATATGGTTGGATTATTAGTGACGGATTCAATAATCCGTCACTAATTACATTGTAAATAATAGTAAGGATTTCAAATCCGTCACTTTTTAGGGGTGGAAATCCAATCCGTCTCTAAACTAATGAGAGTTTGCAATTCCATCCCGAATTAGTGATGGATATGTGATTACGTCCCTAAATTATTTTAGAGGCGGTTTATCAAATTTTTCCTACTTTAGGGACGGATTGAATTTCGTCCCTAATAATACATCGATATATCAACGTTTTTTGATAGAGTGTTCTCTTTGAAGCCTTCAAGCATGATTAATTGATTTAGTTTATCTTGTGTTTTTTAGCATATAACATGTTTTTAAAGTCTCTAAGCATGATGAAAGTATTTAAATTTCCTTGCAAATAGCATGATTACTTTTGCTTTAAGTTTTCAACATTTTTTAACCACTTTCCATATTTACGTGACGCGTTAGTAAGTAGCCATGATGGAAACTCTTCATATAGATAAGGATAATAAGACTAAGTTTCTGCTATCATATAAGTTCACAGGAGTCATAAAGACTTGAATCTTTAATAGCCTAAATATGAAATAATAAAGTTATACATTTCTAGTTAATAAGTGTGCATTAAATTAAACCACCTTGTAAGCACTCTCGGTGCGCTCATCAGGGTTTAATACAGTTGTAATGTTGCTGATATTATATGATTTCATTACAAAACAATTATAGCAGCGGACCATATACGTGGAGTTCTTATACTCCTAATCTCGTCCCCGATCCTAATCTGGTGCACGACCTAATCCTGGGAAACCGACACACCCCAATTTAGTCGGTAAATGCAGTTATTTAGGTCCATAAGACTCCACACATGCAGTTGTTTGCCTTTATTTGAATATCATTTCGTGTCAAGCATACTCACCCTACGCGATTACCCTTCACATGGTCTAAACAACATAAATTCACTTATGGGCCCCCTAATTTAGCATCCCAGTTTGGGTGACTCCATAAGGACTTCCTTTGTCGATTTCCCCACGGATTAAGGACGAAACTTGAAAATCTCGTATTCAACTCATATTATTCAGTATTTGTTAGGCATAACTACATGCATTGCCATGTTGATCTAGAATAAGTTCAAATCACTAAGGGTGAATCCTAGAAAGGAACTTTGTGCTGAGTCATCAAGGTTTAGAATCTTTGGAATGGCATGGTCTTATTTACCAAAAGTCCATTGTTGAATTTCTCGATTCAAGGTTGAATACACACATGTCTTGGAAAGATGGTCGTTTTGAGGATAAGCCTTTTTGCCTATGAACTTTTTCCCACATCACTTGCTAGGGTTTCTCTTTTCAGAATTTTTGTTTTGAGTCTTGATAGTGTGTCATACACCATTTTATACCCAAGGACATGGGAATGTTTTCTTGAACTTTCTTGATTAAAATATTGGATCCTAGAAGGTTTCTTGAGATTGAAGATAGTTATTGAAAAGGCGCAAAAATATGATCGTCTAAGCATGTGTTTTTAGCGGAACTTTGGAGCTCTTAGGCTTCTTAAATTTTGCATGTTTTTTTTGATAAATTTGATGATTATCTGTTAATTATTTGGTTAGAATTTTTTTAGTTTGTTAGGATAAACATCAGGGAAAAAACTAGATAAGGATGATTGTTTGAGCATATCGATTTGGATAAATATTAGGGGCGGGGGGTTTTTTTTTTTTTTTTTTTTTGTTAGGGGATTTTCTAGTTTGTTTAGAGGTTGTTAGAAGTTTGATAGGATTCAGTTCAATTCAACTTTGAGTAAGGTTTTCAATTGAGTTTTATGTGTTAAAACTTTTTATTCTTTCTTCACCAAAAACGTGGGTTTTGGTGAGGGACTTTGTGGGTTCACAAGTGTCCTTCTTCAATTAATTCAAGAGCTAATCTTTTATTAATTAAACACCATTAATTGAGTGAGTTTGAGAATAATAAAAACCGAAAATACCTATTGAGCAAATCAAATGTATTTTCTTTAGCATCTATTTTTAGGAGATGAGCTATTCTGAATTTCCTAATACAGATCACATGTAACCTCAAGGGGGCTTCGCCTTAAGACACATCTCCATGAGCGTGCTTCAGGCTAGAGACTAACCTCGGGGGGTGGTTCATGCCGATGGGAGGAGCAACCTACCGCGTAGTAGCGATATTGTAACACCCTTGAATTTCTTAACTTCCTTCTCTAGATTTTCCACAAACATATTATAAATAATAAAGAAAAATAATTATTAAAACTCCTAAATTAACTAGGGAAAATCATAGGATTACCGCCACCGTGATAACGACTAAGGCATGTATCAAAGTACTACAACGGAAGTCTTTAAAACCTGAACCAATTTAAAACTCAAACTAATCTTTAAGATAAACACAAGACAACCCAAAACTAAAATCAAACAAAAACGAACTTACAACTTTATTACACTTCACAACCATATTAATGGTCGTTCAAAACCAAAACTTTAAACTTCGAAAATAAAAACATCATCAAATAATAGATAACTAGTAAAACCAACAGCAAATAAATTAGGACTACAAAGACTACAATGCAAGCACTCTCACTCCAGCCCATCGTCAATGACTTATGCCCACTTGTAGCTGTAGCTTTCTCTTATTCTAGACAACTACTCGCCAACAAGTAGGTCAATGTAGTGCCAAGTCCAAGACAAAGCCATGCACATAAAACAAATAGTCAGCAAAGCTGAGAACAATATTACTAAAGACTATACAGCAAGATTAAAATAAAAGTAAAACATTCATACTCTTACCGTTGAAAACTCTTCACGTTTGCATAGACTCAACTTTAAACAAATTAATTATTATATTTAAACTTTGGATTTCGCGTCGAACGGGTTTCCTTTCCTTTAAAATTTCCCTATTTGGCACCAACTTGGGAGCAACTCCAAGAAAGTATTACTTATGTCACGTAAAGTTACGAAATTCCAGCACATTAAAAATATAAAAGAGTACGTCTTGTACTCCAATTCGAAGTCATAGATCACTGTTCCATACGACTCCCCCATTGTTCATACTTAAGGTATATACGTTCCAAGTGTTTTGGTGCGAATCCTCTTTCACTTTACATGGTTAACCGGCTTAGCATTGTTATGACTCACATACAACATCACGCAAAAGCATGCAAAAAATTAAACAAGCATTTTCAATTATCTTTCACTGAACATCTTGTACTATACATTAACTGTGAGTGCCTAACTAATTATGTTTTCCTTGACCACACATTAAACTGTGAGTGGCTACATGTATGTAAATATTTGCTCATAACTTCTAATAATCAACTGAATAAAAATTCACAAACAACCTTTTTTGTTGATTAAGTAACTAACCAACATAAATAACTTTCTTTCTTCTTTGCTAAGCTACTGGCCAACTTAACAATAAATTTAACATTCCAATTCAATCATCAAAAATTTACATCACTACAGATTTGGAAAATTACAACAATACAAATCATGCTTTTCATACTTCCATAAACTTCTCATCCATGTCAACTAAAAGTCAATCAAACAACAACAAACATATCATACAAGATCATCAACCAAGCACGAATTCTAATTCTATATCCGCCTTTAGTACTTATGTACCTTGTGTCGTAGTGGTGATCTGCCAGAACTTCTAGAAGTCAACTAACTCAAAATCGCCTACAAAGGGAAAAACTAAATCTAAATTAAAGCCCTGTTGACTAAGTTCTACAACAACCCTAAACTAACTTTCTATATTAGAAACTTGTCCAAAACGTTCCCTGTGTGGTCTCTATTCAATTTCATACTTTATTTTAAATTTTCCATTGCAAAATAGTTGATTTTTTGTAATTTTCCAAAAATAGCAGCTTAGTAAAATTTCTTAGAAACACTTTAAAACCCTTCTAAATATCATATTTCGATCATAAAATACTATAGTCTTGTCCTACGATCATCAATATTTTGATGCATTAAAAATAAACTAATTATGTCACATGCTAATATTTTTATTAGGCATAAACATGTGTTAATAAAAATCTACAACTTTATTTATTAATTCAAAACTCCTTAAAAACAAATCTAATCATCATAAATCCATCAGAAAACTCCTTTACAATCTACTATTATCATCATCAATCAAATCTATGCTTTAGAATAATTTTTCATAAGGGAATTGAAAACATGTTCCTAATATTTTTATCATTGGTTTTCATGGTTATAAAAATTGGACAGCAAAATAAACCAACTTTAAAACCCTTTAAAATCAATCTAAACTTCATAAAATCATACAACAACAATTCATGATCAACTTAATATTTTTATACTTTAAAATAAAACATAACTTGATAAAAACATGATTAAAATTATAGAAACATAAATAATCATAATTATAAACATGAATTTTGCATGATTAAACAAAAAAGAAAGAAGAAGAAATTTTTTTTATAAAGATTTCGAAATACCAAATAGGGAGGAGGGTGGCCGGTGGTGGCTGCCAACAAGGGGTGGCGCAAAGGCAACAGGCGGAAGTAGCGGCGGCGCGAGGTCACCGGCGAGGGCTCCAACGAAAGGGAAGAAGATGAAGACGGTCGTTTTTTTTTTTCGGAAAATAATTCCGAATTTTATTTTTGAAATCCTAAAACTTGAAATTTGCAAATTAAATCTGAAAATTTGGGTTTTAAGGGGTATTTATAGGCCCCAGAGTAGGATTTGGTGCAATTACATAAATACCCTTAATGTTTCAAATTACTTTTATGCCCTTGTTTTAAAACAATTTAGGAAACTCTAAAACTTCTATTTTTAGAAACTTTTCAAAAACTTTAATAAAACTTAAAATAACATGAAATATTATTTATAAACATAAAATAATTACTTTGATTAAAATTTATAAAAATTTCTTTCTTAATATTTTTATTGATCTTAATTTCTCAATAAAAATATTAAAAACATAAATATAAAATACGAAATTAACTCTTTAAAATACGTGAAAATATGAGATATAACACATATGGTATAAACCATTTAACCCAGCTATTGGCGTGTGGATCTCACAAATAGACGGTATACACCTTTTTTGTGGTCAATAAGAAAATTTTGTTACCAAAGAGCAAACATTACAAACACCAATAGCAAAACAGCCAACAAGAAAACAAGGGACCAAGTTTCTTAAGCATCATTTAGTGACCAAAGGTTACCACATTCCATGAAGGGTTCAAACTTTAAAAACTCTAAAATTCTATTTTTAGAAACTTGTCAAAACCTTTAATAAAACTTCAAATAACATGAAATATTATTTATAAACATAAAATAATTACTTTGATTAAAATTTATTTAAATTTCTTGCTTTTAATATTTTTATTGAACTTAATTTCTCAAAAAATTATTAAGAACATAAATATAAAATACGAAATTAACTCTTTAATATACGTGAAAATATGGGGTATAACACATATGGTATAAACCATTTGACCCAGCTATTGGCGTGTGGATCTCACAGATATACGGTTCATACCTTTTTTGTGGTAAATAAGAAAAATTTGTTACAAAAGAGAAAAATTACAAACACCAATAGCAAAACAGCCAACAAGAAAACAAGAGACCAAGTTTCTTAGGCATCATTTAGTGACCAAAGGTTACCACATTCTATGAGGGGTTCAACCTAGGCTTACCCAATCACTTGCAGGAACAAGGACCAGCTAAAAAAAAGCCTACTATAGACGCCTATATTTAGTCCCACCTAAAGGCTGATGATTAAAGTGTAGCACGTTGCAACAAGTCCAACTTTTAAAATTGATTGCCTAAAAAGAATGCCTACTTTTATGTCGAGAGTCGATTGTTCAGCTATTTGGACCCCATCCCAAAATCTATATAAGAGTCCCGCTGCTTGGTCAGCAAGTCGGGGTCTGGGGTGAAAAGCCCTGGTTAGGCGTTGCCCTCCGAAATTTTTTGTAAACTAAAACTGTTGCTGGAATAAAAGATGATAAGTTCCGATGGTCGCATTGCGCTTAAAATTATTTTCTTTAATTTCAAATTTTCTTTAAATTTTATTATTGTATTATATTTTATTTTACTTTATTTAATTTTATGAATTGATTGCGTGGGAAATTAAGAAAATTTATAAAAACACGCAAAAACGACCATGTACGTTGAACCTTCTAGAAGAATCTGGGAGAATCCGTACGAAATAAGGTAACTTTAGTATTATGATAATGAATAAAGTGAAATCGGGAAGATAATTTCAAATTATGGAAGTGAATATCACGAATTTCGAGAAATTGGAAAAGAATAAAACAACTTCCAAAAACTTGACGCTGAGCACCTAAGTGCTCGACAACTATGAGCTCAGCTCGAGCACCTGAGCGCTCACTGGGCACCTATGCGCTCGTCACTGAATGCTCCAGTGCTCATGCAACACTTATACGCTAAGAGACGCCACCTCGACCACTATAAATACTCAAGAGTTCCGACTTCATGAGACACTTCAACACACATCTTCACACGCCCTTTCTCTCTGTAAAATCCTTCTAAACCTTAAAACTTCTTCAATCATCTTCATAAGCTCTAAACACATGTTCTTGTTATAATTATTATTTAAGTTCTTTTTTTTAGCATTCAAGTAAAAGAGTTGTTTCAACAACCGCATGAAAGGTACCTCAAATGAGGCTGAAAGAATCAACAACATCGACTTGAGCTCTTCCAATCTTTATTATTGTATGTGATTATTGATTTCTTAGAAAGTCGACGGGTTTTAGCTAATTCATGAAATATTGACTCAATCATGGCTCGGTTTCCCTTAAAATCAATCTTAAATTGAAACATGAACTAGGTTGTTTAAGTAATCATGAATGCTAAATGTTTATTACTTTTTATCACCTAGAATCCATGTTTAGCTACAATATTTGAAAGCATGTACTAATTAAAGTAAAATAAATCCTGCAAATTTGCTTAAATTCCTTAATCTTGATTAATTCTAAAGCTATCACCCTCACATGTCATTAGAAATTATGTGTGCATTAATCAAAACCCGCCTAGTAATGTTTCTATGTGCTCTTAGGGCTAAAACGGAAGTATCTATGCTATAATTCCATATTATGATTGTGAAATTACATATAAGACCAATTAGAGGTCGCTATACGCGGGGGGATAATGTGAATTTCTCTCGTTCTTACCCTCGTCCCCGAACCTAGGAATATGAGGCCTTCTTATCTTTGGCTGTCGATTTACCTTCATGCTAAACCTAATTAGGTTCCGCGAGCTCCCGAAAAGAATACGGTGGCGACTTCTCTACTTGGGTTTTGAGTTTCTAGACTCACTCCCTAAGCTAATGATACAAGTTTGAATGTCAATTGCAAGGATGCAACCAACTTCGAAAGGTTGAATGTCAATGGCTAGGATGCAACCATGGGTGAACTAATTGTTTATGGAGATACAAGCCATATGGGTGCATCAAGGATTGGGATTTGCGTGTGCATGATCAAACACACATAGATTGGCACGGAAATCAAGGAAAGAATGGTGGATTTTGGGGAACAAGATGGTTTTTGCCTATGGGTTTTTTCTCACTGCATTTGGTAGGGTATTTCTCATTTAAAGCATTGAGTCTTTTATTTGTTGTGGAGCTTTGACCATGATTTTCAACCTTAAAGACATGGGAAATGACTTCTTGAAGGTTTCTTGATTAAAAGATTAGATCTTGAAAGGTTTCTTGAAGATTTGAAGTAATTCTTGAAAATGGTGCAAAAATGTAGCGACTTTGTGGCGAGTATTTTGCGATTTTCTTTAAGTTTTGGGTTCTTGATTTTTGCGTGTATTTTAGGTTGTAAAATGCTGATTATTTTGTTTATTAGTTTTTTAGAAAGTTTGTAAGGATAGAATCTTGATTAGTTAGAGTTAGTAAGAGTTTGTTAGCAAGATAAGATCAAGATGCAATGATGATGTGGCAACCTTATCTTGAGTTGTCATTAGGGGCGTGTTTATCTTGTTTTGTGCGTGTGTTTTTAGCTTCTTTTGCCAGGATTTTGTTGATGATTATTCTTATAAATAGTCTCAACATTAGCTTGTAAAAATCAGATATGAGTTTAATAAAAAAAAAGTCTTGTTTGTTTACTTAAAAACAAAAATTCGAAATTTTTGTTGAGTTGGTGGTTAATTCCTTTATACTCTTGTGAAATTAATTAGTGGCTTTGAGGGTGCTTAGGCTTCACTCAAAGACTAGTTGATCAACCTACAATCGTGGGTTTTTGTGGCTTAGCCTTTAGAGATTCACAATTTTAGTTCTATCTCTTAGTGAGTTTTTGTTCATACGAAAATTCACATCAACTTTGGTGCTCTCGTTGAGAGAACGTTTAATCTCAAGTGCTTGTAAATCTATTAATCACTTTAACCATAAAATTGCTATGGAGAGTGATGGTGAGGGAGTTCCTGCAAATTTTCAGAGAGGATTGTCCTTAGAACAAGCTAAAGAAATCAAGAGAGATAATGAAATTAGGGAGCTACGAACTATGTTAGAGGAAGTCATGAATTTTGTGAGTGGCAGATTGAAATCTGATAAAAAGGGCCACGAAATTGATGAATCTAATTCAAGCTGTAGTGATGAAGATTCAAGGAGTGCATGCAAACCTAGGCGTGTAGATAATACTAGTTCTAGTGATGAAGATGATCAAAAAAGACACAAAAGACGTGATAAACCGAAAGATGATTATCGAAGCCTAAAATTGGACGTTCCTGAGTTCAATGGGAGTGTGGATCCTGATGTTTTCCTTGATTGGCTTAGGAGAACCGAAAGAGTCTTTAATTATAAGGTATATGACCATCATAAAGCCTTCAAAGTGGCGGAATTAAAGCTAACTTCCTATGCTAGCTTATGGTATGAAGGGCTACAAAGGAAACGAAAAAAGGAAGGTAGATCGAAAATTGTGTCTTGGCTCAAATTGAAGAGAGAATTGAGAAAGAAATTTGTGCCACATGAGTATGAATAGAACAACTTTTTGAAGATGTGTGCCTTAAAGCAAGGGCAGAAGAGTGTGGAGGGATATATCAATGACTTTGAAAGGATGTTGATATTATGTGAATTGGAGGAAAAGGAATATTATAAGGTTGCTCGATTTGTTGCAGGATTAGATGACTTCATCAAGCAAAAAGTTTAGTTGCAACCTTATTAGACTTACGAGGAAATCTGTAAAGTGGCACTGAGAGTGGAAAAGAATGGGAATACAAAGAAACCTAAAACATTCTTTAAATCCTATGATTCTAATAAGGAAAAGGAGGTGGTGTATTCCCAAACACCTAGTGCTAAACGTAGGTTTGACGACTTGAAAAGGGTAGCCACTCCAATTAAACTACCTGCACTTGGAAGTGTTTCATGTACCAAGGCTATTGACACCTACAGGGCCATTGCCCCAGCTCCAGGGTAATTACAGTTAGGGAAGCACAGGAGATAGAAGATGCATATCTAGATGTTCTTCTTGAAGAAGGGGAGAATGAAAATTCAGAGTCACAGAAAGATAAAAGCAGTAATGATGTGGAGGAAGTGGAGGCTGTGACGCAAGGTCAGGCATTAGTCCTCGGGAGGGTTCTGCAGACTAAAACATCCCCGGTTGAAGGGAACCAGAGGGATAAAATTTTCGTGACTAGGTGCAATGGGCAAGGCAAACTCTGTGATGTGATTATTGATAGTCGCAGTTGTACAAACGTGGTCTCTACATTACTGATTCAGAAGCTTGACTACCCTACTCATAACCATCCTCAACCTTAAATGCTACATTGGCAGAGCAATAATAGTGATGTTAAGGTGACCAAACAAACCCTAAAAAATTTCGAAATTGGTCAATTTGAGGATTTTGTATTATGTGATATTTTCCCTATGGATGTAATACCCCACATTTTCACGTATTTTAAGATAGTATTTTTGTATTTTATTCGTATAATTTTAATATTTTTGTTGAAAATTATGTTCAATGGGAATATTAAATGAAAAGATATTAATAATAATAAAATAAATAAAACAAATACTAAATAAGTTTTGATTGAAAGTAATTATATGTGTTCATAAAAAAAATATTTTTATGTTTAAAAATATTTTAAAAGGCTTCTAAAAACAGAATTTTTAAAGGTTTCCTAATTTATTTTGGGGCAAGAGCCTAAAGGTAATTTCAAATTGTTATGATAAGTATGGGTTTTTCCAAATCCTACTTTGGGACCTATAAATACCCCCTTATAACCCAAATTTCAGATTTTCATGCTCATACTAGTCATTAGGATTCCAAATATTTAGAGAGAAGGGAGAAAAAAACAAAAACAAAAGGGGGTGTGATTTCCGAAAAAAATAAACTGCAGTTTCGGGAAAAAAAATGGTGTCTTGGGATACGTGCCCGCTGGACCCCACCTGTGGACCGCCGGAGCTGCCGCGCCAGCCACCCTCGCCGCCGCCGGTCACTCCTCTCCTCTTTGGTATTTTTTCGAACTTTTATTAAAAAAAATTCTCCTTCTTTCTTTTTAATTCAATCTTGTAAATTCATGTTCATAATTATGTTTAATCATGCTTTTATGAGTTTTAATCATGTTCAATAAATTTATGATTTGTGTTTGAGGCATGAAATAAATAGTTGTTCATGAAATTTTAGATTAGGGTTTATAAATTATGAAAGTTATGATCGTTATGAGTTTTTATGATTTAAACTTCAATATTAAGATCATGAATTATCGTCGTGTGATTTTATGATGATTTTATGAAGTTTAGATTGGTTTTTGAAGGCTTTGAAAATAAAATAAATTGTTGTCCAAAATTTATAATCATGAAATTCAATAGAATAAATTTTATGAACATGTTTTGGCTTATGAAAAAGTGTTCTAAAGCATAGTTTGGTTCTATAATTATGTTAGTTGATTGTACAAGAGTGTTCTAAAGCATAGATTGGCTTATGAATAAATTTATAATCATGTTTTTATGAATTTTTCATGACTTTAAAGTTAATAAACAAATCTAAATTTTTTATAAAAACAAGTTAAAGTAAGTTTTAAGTGTTCATATTATGCTAGTATGATCACATATTAATTCTATGATGTTGCATATAATTTTTAGTATGTTTCTTGAAGTTTAAAAGTGATTTTAAGAATGTTTAACATGCTGTCCAAAATTTATAAAGTGTACAATTAGACTTCTAAAGTATGTAATTAGCATAAATTGATCATATAAATTAAGTAATACATTGTATGATTGATTTATGTTGTTTTTGAAGTTTTTCAAGGAGTTTTGGTAATTTTATATTCCTGTCCACTTTTCTATAGTGGCATAAAAATTATACTAAGGTTTTATAAAGCATAAATAAGTCCCAAAAACCAAGTAGTCATACAAAAGAAAAGTAAAGTGTAGTATGGAATTGAATAGAGACCATATAAGGAATGTTTTGGACGAGTTTCCAATATAGAAGTTAGTTTGTAGTTGTTGTAGAACATAGTCAACAAGGTTTTAATTTAGTTTCCGTTTTTCCTTATGTATGAGACTTTGAACTAGTCCACTTCTAGAAGTTGTGGCGGAGCACCGTTACTTTAAAAGGTACGTAAGTACTAAAGGCAAACACAGGAGTTAGAATACGTGCTTGAATAATTCTTGATTACATGAAATCTTGTATGCTTGTTTTGAATCATGAATTTATGTGCATAACAAGTTTATTAGTAGCATGTTCTTAAAGTATAATAGCATTCCAATGTAAATTGTAAATATAAATTTTTACAAGCTTGGATTGGAAAGTTATGATCAGTTTAGTTTGGCCAATAGTTTATTAATCAAGAAAGGAAGTTATTCTTTTTAGGTTGGTTAGTTACTTAATCAAGAAGAAAGGTAGTTGTGAATTTTTACTCACACGATTAAAAGAAGTTATGAGCAATTATTTTATATTTGTTGCCACTCACAGTTTAATGTGTGGTCAAGGAGAAAGTAAGGAATTAGCCACTCACAATTAATGTGTGGTAAAGGAAGTTCAGTTTAATTAAAGAACACACATGAGATTAATTCTGAATCACCTTAAATTGAAGATCCTTAATTTGCCCCTTGATTTGGTGTGTGTCTTTATGTGATGTTGCATGAGAATCATAACATTGCTAAACCTGTTAAATCACGTAAAGTGTAAGAGGGCTTGCATCAAAACTTTTAGAACGTATATACCTTGAGTATGAACAATGGGGGGAATTCATATGGAACAGTGATCTATGACTTCTAATTACAGTACAAGACGTTGTACTCTTTTCTATTTTTAATGCGCTGGATATCCGTCACTTTAGGTGACATAGTAATACCTTCTTTGAGTTGCTCCCAAGTTGGTGCCCAATAGGGCGATGATTTTTAAAGAGGAAACCCGTTCGATGTAGGATTCATATGTATAAATATGATAAATAATTTAATTGTGTGCATGTACAGGTAGAAGTTGTCAAAGGTAAGTTGAGTGCATGTTTTATTTCTTTTGTTTGTTCCATAGTCTTTAGTAGTTATATACTCAGCTTTGCTGACTGTTTATTTTGTGTGCATGCTTTGTCTTGGACTTGGCCAAACAATGACCCACTTATGGTGAGTAGTTGTCTAGTAAAATAAAAGTTGTAGGTACAAGTGGGCATAAGTCATTTCATGGTGGGATGGTGTGAAGGCGGTTGCTGTGTTTGTAGGTTTATTTTATTTTATTGCTTATGAAGACTAACACTTATTTAGGATGGTTGTTTTTATTTCCGAAGACTTTTGGTTTTGGTTTTTGAAGGGCCACTAATATGGTTTCGAAGTGCAATAATTTTAAAGTTGTTTTTTATTTAGAGATTGTTTTGAAACTTAGTTTTAAATTGTTTTGGTTTTAAGACTTCCGCTGTAGTACTTTGATAAATGCCTTAGCCCTTATCACGGTGGCGGTAATACTTTGGTTTTTCCATATTTAGAAATTTTAATAAATATGATCCTAATTAAATAAGAAGTAAGAAATTAAGAAAATCGGGGGTGTACCCTAAGTTATATCCTTGGAAAGTGCAATTTCTTAAATTGGAAACTTTTTGAAAATGGAATCTTTCTAAAAATAGTAATTTCCGAAAATGGAAAGTTTTCAAAAATAAATTATGTGTGCAGGTGTGCAAGGAATTCAGGTATGTATTATGTGTTATTGCTTTAATACCATATGCAGAGCTTGGGTAGGAAGTTTGGGCATGTAGGATAGACTTTGTTTCCGTTCTTTCATGCATTAAAGTTCATTTTTAAAGTGTTAGTTATGTGAATAGTTGGGTGTAAAGAAAATTGTATGTTAGCCACAAAACCTCTTTTTGTAGAACTGCTAGTTTGTTTTGTTTCGTTTTGGGAAGGATGAACCATTAGTCTTAAATTTTGTGCAGGATGTCACATAGTATGCCTAGTAAAGATACTCAAATAGGAACTTTGAAGAAGAAAGACTATGAAAGTCCACCCCAATATGTCTGGAAAATACGATTCTACTGTTGGTACATGAGTACTGTGTTGAAGTTACCACAATGGGATAAGCCTGACCATGTAGCAGCCTTGATTGTTTGGTGCTTACCCGACCATTCACCCTATTAGAGATTAAGGCAATGTTTAGTGATTTCCATTTTGTTGGAGGCCTTCCGAACTATTCTAAGTATCAGGATGCAGTTGGTTAATGGGGTTGTGATTGGAGATTCTTGGAGGGGTATATTGCTAAGAAAGAGCAGGAGTATCAAGAAATGAGTGCAAGTGAGGTGACCCCGCCCACACCAAACCCAGAAGGTAGCCAAGGAAGTGAATACCTAATGGTGAAGGAGACTCCTACAGGCTCGAAGACTGATGAGTCAAGGCATAGTTTGTGTTATGAAATTGAGAACTCGGACCCAGTAATTCTAGTATACGTTGACTTGGTAACCGAATCTAAAGAAGAGAAAGAAGAATCAGATCCTGAGGAGTAAAACGAAGAAACGGACGAAGAAATGGAGGTTGACATTAAAAATGATCCTGATTTCATACCAAGGAAATATGTGATGTCAAGAGACAAGAAAGATAATGTTAATGTTTAGAGACTTTGTTTAGATCTAGTTTAACTACTGATGTTTAGTGTTTCTGATGTTTAGTTGATGTTTAGTTGAACAGTTTAAGTTATTGTTTACATTTGTTTGAATAAGTGGCAGTGAGCCATAAGAAATGATGAGAAGAGTTATGTAATAAATTTATTTTATGATTAAAGCCTTTAAGTAGAATAGAACCAAGGGAATTATTTTTATTTCTTATGTGCTTTATTCTTATTTTAATGGTTGTGTAAACAATCAAAATAAAGTGGATCATTCGCTCTAAGAGAATGAAACTTCTTTTATGAGACGAAATGAGAAAGTATTTTGTGGTTTAAGTTTATGTTATCCTAACTTTCAGTTAGACGCAATTTAATATAAAGGTCTTTTCCTCTACAGGAGAAATAGAATGGCTGAACGTAACAACAATCAGCTGAATGAAGTAGTAAGGCAATTTGCAACTGTAGCTAACCAGTTAGCTGCTAGAGGAAATGGAAATGGTAGTGACCCTGCTAGGGAACTTTTCGAGAAAATTTCACAAAGTAAGCCACCCACTTACCTAGGATAGCACAATCCAACTATTTTAGAGGGATAGTTGAGAGAGTTTAATAAATTGTTTAGGGGAGTTGAGTGTCCATAGGAGCTTAAAGTAAACCATGTTGTGTACTATCTAAGAGGAGAAGCTGATTTATGGTGGTCACAAAATGAGGCTGTAATAAGGGCTTTACCAGGATTTAATTGGGATATGTTTCATAAGCAAATTCGTAATAAGTTATACCCTGTGTTTCTTCAGAAGCAGAAGACTGAGGAGTTTGTATAACTTAAGATGGGAAGTATGTTTGTTAATGAGTACTACTCTAAGTTCATAGGATTGTCTATGTTTGTTCCTGAGGCTGTAGCAACTGAGCGATTGAAGGCTAGTCGCTTTGAAAGAGGGTTACCCTTAGACTTACAGACACAACTAGCTGGACAAATCTTTGAATCCTTGGATGGTATATATGGTAGAGCTGCACACTTGTATGCCATAGACCAAAAGAAGAAGGAGATACGGAAGGAAGGTGAGACGAGGGAGAAAAGGAAGGATGGTGGAGGAAACTTCAACCAACAAGGGAATCATGGTGGATATAAGAGGTCTCATTTCAACAACTTCTAGAATTATAAGGGAAACTTTGGGAAGCCTAATTCTTGACATGGGAATAGAGCTTAGATGGGTAGTCGAGGTGGGCGTGTGTACTTTTACAAGAAGTGTCCAAATATTCACCCAGGAAAGGACTATGAAGGGAACCAAGTGATTTATTGGTTGTGTAACAAGCTTGGACACCATGAGTACGAGTGCTCCTCTAAGAACAAAGGAAAGGAGGGATAGAATTCTCAAGCTAGGGGGAATTCAGCTAGGGGACAACAAAAGGGTTTCCAAGGAAATAAGGGTAAGAAGGTGAGCTATTGGAGGGCTGGAAGACCGAAACACAGCAAAATAGTGTTAGTAATGAGGTTTGCTAGGTTTTTGAAGAAAGGTTTTCCAATTTTCCTTTGTAGTGTGAGAGATGTGGATCATGTTGAGACTGCTAAACTTGAGGATATTGAAGTAGTAAGGGACTTTCTTGATGTATTTACAGAGGAGATCCCGAGGATGCCACCAAAACGAGAAATTGACTTTACTATAGACTTAGTCCCAGGAACAGCACCTATTTCCAAAGCACCCTATAGGATGGCGCCTGCAGAAATAAGTGAGTTGAAGGAACAATTGCAAGATTTGTTAGAAAATGGTTACATTAGGCCTAGTGCTTCACCTTGGGGAGCACTAATCCTCTTTGTGAAGAAGAAAGACGGGAGTTTGAGGTGATGTATTGACTAAGCAACATAAATGAACATATTCATCTTCTCAATATTCCCTCAATATTTATCAAACTTCTTTTTCATTGAAATGGCCAAGGATTGAAAGTTCAAATCGACACTTTTCTTCCATTTATTTAACATATCATAAATTGTCGCAGTCTCAAACAAACCTTTATTACTTGTTGCATAGTAAGAACCAGATATACGACGAGTTAAAAGGCAAAATCCCTTCGAAAACCAAACTAACCTCTCCACATTTTTCCAATCATCACTATCTGGTGGTTTTTCATTTTCATTAGAGCTTTCAAGAACATTTATACCACTAAGCACACGTTGAAATAAGTGGAATTCCAACGAGTGGGAACATCAAATGATAAGGATGCTTTGCTATTAACATTAGCCTTTTGACTTAGGTCTTTAAATCTAGCAATTCTTTCGAGAGAATTTTTAACAAACTTCACAACATTCCTAACTCTATCAATGCACACATCATCTTCCCTAATACCATCCCACACAATAAGATTAATAATATACGCAATGCATCTATCATGTGGAACCTTCCCTTTATTTTATCAAGGTTGGTTTGAGTAGTAGCATCTGATACTGTGTTGTGTTGTTCGTTCCATCAGAAAAAAGAACCAATGGGCCAGATCGAGAGCTCGCCATCTACATAAACAAGATGTATGTCAAAATTTATGTATCAACAAAGGTTGGACCTAAAAACCCTGAATATGCGGACCTAAAAACCCTGATACTGTCAAAACCAATGGACCTAAAAACCCTGATTTTGGACCAAAGTGGAAAACCGTCACCCCCTAATTTTGTTGGACCTAGACATGAACCGGAATATGCGGTCCGGTCCAGTTTTAGGTCCTGACCAGACCTTTGCTCAGCCCTAAGTTTCTTCAATCAATTGAGGTTCTAAAATCACTGTCTCACTTATGTCACTTCAACATAAGGAACTTCTGCACTTTCTTCCATACAGGGTTTCAAAAGGGGCCATGCCAATACTTGCATGGTAGCTATTGTTGTACGAAAACTCAATCAAATCCAAATAATCCTCCAAATTCCCTTAAAATTCCATTATACAAGCTCTTAGCATGTCTTCCAAAGTCTGTATGGTTCTCTCCGTTTGTCCATCGGTTGCTGGATGGAAAGCTGTAATCATTTTCAACGTTTTTCCAAATTTCTCCTAGACACTTTTCCAGAATTTCAAAAGAAATAAATCTAGAATCCCTATCTGACACGATATCCTTTGGAACTCCATGTAGCCTCACAACATGCTTTATGTAAGCCTTTGCAAGTTGTTCCATCCTCCAAGTTTCCTTCATCGATATAAACACCGCTGACTTCGTAAGCCTTTCCACCACAACCCATATGGTATCATTTTGATTCTTCGACTTTAGCAAGCAGGTTACAAAGTCCATTGATATGCAATCCCACTTCCATCCTGGTATCTCAAGTGGTTGAACTTCTCCTTATGGCCTTTTATGCTCAAATTTCACTTTTTGACAGGTAAGACACTTGCTCACAAATTCTGCCACTTCTCGTTTCATTTTAGGCCACCAATACACCTTTTTAAAATCCTTATGCGGTTTATCCCCTCCAGGATGAACTGAATACGATGTATTATGACCTTCCTCCATGATTCTCCGTTTTAAATCTTCACATTTTTGTGGTACACACTACCTTCCTTTATACCTCAAGCCTCCATTTTCATGGATTTTAAAGTCCGTAGCCGTTTCAAATCTTCACATTTTTGTGGTACACACTACCTTCCTTTATACCTCAAGCTTACATCTTCATGGATTTTGAAGTCCATAGCATTTCCAGCCTTCCAAAATTCACATTTCGAGAACTTAGCATACAACTTATTCTCCCTTAGTGTCACCAAAATTGTCCTCAAATGTTCCACATGCTCCTCTTTACTCTTTGAGTACACCAAAATATCATCAATAAAAACTACCATAAACTTATCCAAGAATCGTTGAAAGATCCTATTCATTAAAGCCATGAATATTGCTGGGGCATTCGTTAACCCAAAAGGCATAACAGTGAAAAGCCGTTTTTTGTATGTCCTCATTTTCAATTCTCAATTGGTGGTATCCTGACCTCAAATAAATCTTTGAAAATACAGTAGCTCCTTTCAACTGATTGAACAAATCATCAATCCTCGGTAAGGGATACTTGTTCTTGATCGTCACCTTATTCAGCTCCCTATAATCAATACATAACCTCAAACTCCCGTCTTTCTTCTTCACAAACAGCACTGGTGCTCCCCCAAGGTGAAGCACTAGGCCTAATGTAACCTTTCTCCAACAACTCCTGTAAGTGCTCTTTCAACTCACTCATTTCCGCAGGTGTCATCCTATATGGTGCTTTGAAAATAGCTGTTGTCCCTGGAACTAATTCTATGGTGAAGTCGATTTCTCGCTTCGTGGCATCCCCGGAATCTCCTTCAGAAACACGTCCAGGAGCTCTCTCACTACCTCAATATCTTTAGGTTTAGAAGACTCAACATGATCTACATCCCTCACACTACAAAGATAAATTGGAAAACCTCTCTTCACATACCTAGTAAACCTCATTACTGACAATATCTTATTGTGTTTTGGCCTTCTTAACCTCCAATGGCTCACTTTCTTACCCTTATTAGCTAACGAGATCTTCTATGGCTCACACAAAATCTCAACCTTATGCTCACCCAACCAACCCATGCCCAGAATCACTTCCAAGTCACCCAAATCAAACTCGATTAGGTTAGCCTTAAACTCCACTCCCTCAATTTCAATCGGAACATCCAAAAATCTCCTTGAACACTGTACTTCTTGTCCTGATGGTAACACTATTGACATATCTATTGTATCTACTTATCCCAAAAAAGGAAAAAGGTATTAACTTTTCTAAAATCTTAGTGGATACAAAAGAATATGTTGCACTAGAATCAAACAAAACTTTAACAGAGAGTGAATAGAGAATGTACCAGTAATCACATCCTTACTAGCATCTGTTTCACTTCGAGCCATCACATTCAGCTTTCCATTATTCAAGGCCTTAGTCTGACCTCCTCCATTTCCACTTCCATTTTTATTCCCGGCTTGTTGCATTGCCTTTCCTCCCATGCTTCCTTGGAAACCCTTCTGCTGACCTCCAGTTGGATTCCCTAAGTTTCCCTGAAAGTTATTGTTGAAACGAGGCTTCTTAAATACACCATGACTCTCTTGTTGGTTAAAGTTTCCTCCACCATCCTTTTTTTTCTCCCTCGTCTCACATTCTTTCGGCATCTCCGATCCTTCTTCTTCTGGTCTAAGGCATATAGATGTGCAACCCTACCATACAACTCATCCAAGGACTCAAAGACTTACCCGGATAATTGGGACTGGATTTCTATGGGTAACCCTCTCTCAAAACGACTAGCCTTTAAATTTTCGGTTGCCACAGCCTCCTTAGAAAACCTAGACAACTGTATAAACTTAGAGTAATACTCTATAACTGACATACTCCCCATCTTAAGCTCTAGAAACTCATCAGCTTTCTATTTCTGAAGGAACACATGATAGAACTTATTGCAAATATGTTCCTTAAACATAGCCCAATTGAAACCTGGCAAAGCCCTAATCACAGCTTCATTTTGTGACCACCAAAGATACGCTTCTCTTCTCTAATAGTAAACTGCATGGTTTACCTTAAAATCCTTTGGACACTCAACTGCCCCAAAAAGCTTGTTAAAGTCTCTCAGCTATCCCTCTAAAATAGTTGGGTTGGGTTCTCCTTGGTAAGTAGGTGGCTTACTTTGAGCAATTTTCTTGAAAAGTTCCCCAGCGGGGTCACCTCCATTACCATTTCCTCTAGCAGCTAACTGTTCAGCTACAATATCTAATTGCCTCACTACATCATTCAGTTGATTGTTGTTACGTTCAGCCATCATATCTCTCCTATAGAGGGAAAAGACCTTTATATCAAACTCTATCTAAGTCTAAGTTAGAACAACACAAGCTTATAACATATCATAAAAGCATTTCCTCAATTCGTCTCACAAAAGAAACTCTCATTCTTTTAGAACGAATGATTCACTTTGTTTTGATTGCTTACACAACCATTCAAATAAAATAAAGCACATAGTAAAAAAAATTCCCTTGGTTTTTCTCTACTTAGGCATCATGTCAAAAAGATCTGACTCATTTATTATTTTGTTCTCATAGGGGTTCTTAAATTCTTAGTTTCCGAAAGTTCCTCATGGCTCACTACCACTTATTCGCAAAGTAAATAACAATCTAAAATGTCTAACATCCAAAACTAGAACAATTCTAAACAATATTAAACTAAACTCATATTCAAAACAAAACTTCTAAACATTAACATTATCTTGCTGATCCTTAGACACCACATATTTCTTGGGTATGAACTCAGGATTATCTTTAACATCATCTTCCATATCCTCCTCAATATCTTCATACATGTCTTCTTCGGGGTCAAGTTCCTCTTATTGTTCTTCAGATTAATTCACTAAGTCCACATACACCGGAATCATCGGGTTTGGATTCTGAATCTCATAACACGAACTATCCTTCGACTCATAGCCTTTAGAACCTGAGGTAGCTTCATTTTCACTCATTGCATTATCATTCTCTTGATCACTTGGGACTGGTATTGTAATACCCCATATTTTCACGTATTTTAAGGAGTTAATTTCGGATTTTATACGTATGTTTTTAATATTTTTATTGAGAAATTAAGTTCAACAAAAATATTAAAGAAAGGAAATTTAAATAAATTTTAATCAAAGTAATTATTTTATGTTTATAAATAATATTTCATGTTATTTTATGTTTTTAAATATTTTGAAAAGTTTCTAAAAATAGAATTTTTAGAGTTTCCTAAATTGTTTTAAAACAAGGGCATATAAAAGTAATTTCAAACATTAAGGGTATTTATGTAATTGCACTAAATCCTACTTTGGGTCCTAAATAAAAATAAAAAAAAATGAGTTTGATTTTCGGAATAATATAAAAATAAAAAAATAAAAAAAGAACTTTGTTGCACTTCTTCCCTTCGTCGAAGTCCCCTCTTCCTCCCCTTTGGTATTTTCGAGTTTTATATATATACTAGTTGTGACACCGTGCGCAATGCGCACGGCGCCCCAAAATATATATGTTTGTGATTATAATGTTTAGATTTATACGATTTATAGTCGACGGTTTTCGGTATAATTCGAGTGTAATGGATATATAGTTGATTTTAGTAATACACATGATTCTAATTTGGTATTACATTGATAATATGATGTATACTAATTATTGGTTTGTTTAATAGTTATGTATATTATTAACTATAGTCAGGAATGGGCCAATACATATACGATATGATAACCCCACAGAGTTCAGCTTATTCTTCTTCATGAGCGCGCGGTGCTCCAAAATATCAATGCTTGCGGTTATCATGCTTCCATTCTTATGAATTTTAGTTAATGTTTTTGGTTCCTAGTTTACATTATGAAAATAATAGATTAATAGTACAATATCGTATCAAGGCTTTGAATCCTTCTCGATTCTACAATAGAGAAACAAAGAAAATAACATAGGAGCCTTAACATCAATTGAACCTAAATAATAGTCATAACCACAACATAGGAGCCTTAACATCAATTGAACCTAACCAATAGTCATAACCAAACAAAAACAAGACTAATGAAAATGTCCAGAGTTCAGCTTTCATGCAGTCATCCTCCGCCATAACTTGATTAAACCTTTTTTCTTCAAAGGAGTGGCAACATCACTTTTCTTACTCACGCTACAATAGTGTATCTATTTCCTAGCATTCATGCAAAAGCAACAAATACATAAGCAATATAAGTTATAAGGCATGACACCAAAAACTTGATTATTTAACCTCAAACTGTAGCAGGGAATTTTCAATTAAATTCAAACATAGTATAGTTCAATAATTTCATGTTTACTAAAAATTAAATTCACCAGATCGGAAACCTTTTAAGTCTTTCCTAATTAATTTAGTGATTATTAATGCCACCATGCTTATAAAAACAAACCATAGTAACAGCTTGCATTTAAATGGAAGTAAATCATGATGAAAAAAAAAGAGGAAATCAAATCAAAATGGCATTAGGTTTGAGGGTACAAATATTTGACCTCAATAGAAATTACATGGTAGATAACACTTACCCAGTTGATTTACCTTCACATGCCACAGCTAGGCATAACTAAGTGCAAGCATACATGCCGCCATGGAAGACATTTTCATAGAGAAAACCTGCACAATTAGTATAACAAAAAAAAGAAGGAAAGGACAGGAATGGTAAGTTGAGGTTGTCATGGAAGACATTTTCATAGAGAAAACCAGACATAACCCGTCAAATAAAAGCCAATTAAGCAAATTAATATCCTGACTGAATTAAGTCAGACCAAGTGATATTATCTAGAAGAAAACCCCAATAAATAAGGAAAAAACAATGAACAAAGAAAAGTGTATAAATCATACCTTTTCCTTATCTCGCCTATTGAATAGCCAAAAGCAACACAACAGAGCCGTAGACTTACCAAGACCAACTATTAAAAAGCTACTACTGCAATTCAATTAATTGTAACAGATAAACCATACAAAAGAGGTAAGCACGCAGTTTTCAATAAATCAAAAAATTAAATCAACTTTAATTGAACAATTTATTGTGTTTTAAACATATATGCACATACCAATTTGTTCAGTTTCACATGAAACTACATAAAACCACAAATTAATGACCTTTTAGTAGATCATAGTATCAAAATAACACAAAAACTTCAGATCTTCAAGACTCAATCAAAGAGGTCAAACTCAGTCTACTTATACGCTTTCTTACCTCTAAATTAAAAAAATAACTGAATTGACTTATTGACCTCCTCATCTCCAAACTGCAATAATAAAACAAATTTTAATAAT
Source organism: Suaeda aralocaspica (assembly GCA_016808085.1). Taxonomy (NCBI): domain Eukaryota; kingdom Viridiplantae; phylum Streptophyta; class Magnoliopsida; order Caryophyllales; family Amaranthaceae; genus Suaeda; species Suaeda aralocaspica. The sequence continues at coordinate 1,859,209 of PYUH01000223.1, forward strand.
AGCCAGCTTGCACTGGAGAGCTACAGGCCCCCAAATCCACAATCTTCCCACTTCTCTATGTGTTCAAGGCTTTGTGAGTTTAGGAAAAATGAGTTGAATTGTGTTAAAACCTATTTGCAGCTTCACCTTTATAAGCCAACAACATCACTCCAAACTAATAAGAAATATTTGAATATAAACCTTCAGTAACTTTGACAATTATTCTTTATTACTACCTATAATGTTTCCTAAATATTCAGATAGAGAATTACCTAGAAAGAGTATACTTTTAGTACCAGTACATAATTAATGATCAAATAGTTCAGCTACTAAACCAAGCCTGTTACAAAACCTGCTATAGTTTAATCCAATTCTCATGAACTCAAAGCTTCTACGGTCGTAACTCACATACCAAGACAATTTTAAAAGCTATACAACATAAAACAAAAGTATTATAAAACCCTGAAATTTGACAGCAAAACTATATGGAAATCCATAACCAAGTAAAAATGCTTGATAAAAAGACCTCGATTGGAAATCCTTAGAAACCCGCTTCCTTTTGGAGGCACCCAAAAGCGTCATTTATGTACACCCAAAACTATATCCTCCGGATCTCGGTCATGGTAAATCTCTTAATCTCACTAAACCTCCTTTGAGGTACATTAAGTTCTCCCTCATCCCCCCCCCCTCTCTCCTCACTCCTTGCTTCAATTCCCTCACCAACATACCATGGATTAGTTATCCTAAGTTCAATATGATGTTGCTTTAGTAGTAGTGGTGGTCGTTACTTAACCGTAGTCACCAACTCACCATGGTAACATCCTCATCCCAAGCCTCTCCGCTAAAACCCACAACCTTTGCATCCTCCACTACTCTTTCTTCCCCTCTCTCTCCCACCCCAAACTACCCTTACCTTCACTTTCCCCCTCTCCCTCCCCAAAGAATCCCTATCTACTCTTTCTTCCTCTCCCTCCCTAAATAAACACTCTTCCAATGTTTAAGTTACTCAATACCAGTTATACCACCACCACCACCATTAAACATACATTGTAATAGTGGTGGTTGAATTCATGAACCAGTAACAACATTAACCAACAACCACCACCAGCTACCACCACCCAGAAAAAATCACAACATTACAATACAACTATCACCATCATTAATCGCAACAGAGACACAGTACAAGGATCTCACAAAGCAAATGAAAAGACCAGGTTTGGCTAAAATATTACATATGAAAAAAGTAGGAAGTGTAAGAAGCAAAAAACAAACTGAATTCCCATCACAAATACAACCTGTCAAACACCAAAATCACAATTCTTCACAGCAAGTGTGTAAATCATCTCACATATTACATTTCAGCAATCACGGATCAAAAATCACGAAATTTAACTTTCCATAACTAATGATTCATAACAAAACAAAACGAAAAAATCACAAGCAACATAAACAAAACCCAAAATCTAATAAATTTAAACCAAATTTCACTCTACCAAATGAATAGTTGAGGTCACATCCGATTCAAAGAAAAAATTACTCAACCCAAGAAACTTTATTATTAGAGCATATGTACTATCATATTATTAGTTGTGTTATCTTCAATTCTTCTCCATGTGAAAGGACATGCATGAAAAGTAGGATCAAATTGATAGCTCAAAGAGTTAATAGACATATGATCTTCTTTACTACCCAGTTTACCATAGTTGTACAGCTGTAATAGGTTGATGGCCCATCAGTTCATCACTACCAACATAGTTGTGGATAAATGATTGTCTTAAACAGAATTTTTCTTTCCACACTCCTATCACAAGGTATTGCTTACCCAATAAATCAAAAAAAGGCAATACATAAATGAGCAGTAACTCAAATAAGAACCCCAATGCATTCACTAACTCTTCCACATTAAATCAAGAGACATGTCCTATTACTTCTATATTTTCATGCTCAAGTATCAAAGGAAAATGCCAGCAGCCTTGCCTATCAGCAAGTGAGTCCCAAGAGGCAAATAGTAACAGTTTATCCAATCAATTGAGTAGTCATTCCAATTTAATCAAGGTAATATAGGCTGAAAAAAAATCAGAACAACCTACCTACTCCAGTCAACATTGCTAGGGGTGGTAAGAAATTCGAAGCGCAAAGTCCATTGAACAGATACATGAGGTGTTGAAAAAGACATTGGCCCATCCATGGGCACAAAAAAGAGGAAGCTTATTTGCACCATGTCAGCAACAACTTCATGATGATCATAGTGAACCTACAAGTATTTTTACCACAAAATAGAAAAGCAATAAACTCTTGTCATATCAGTAGTTACATGGAACATGCACAACAATAAACCTTTATTTATTTATTTATTTCACACTCACATATAACCCTCAATTATTAGGTTAACCAAATCTTTGCATGCACAACAACAAAACTTAGCTCTCAGGGAAAAAATAAAATAAAATAAAAATAAAAAATTAGAGAAACCACTTCAAATAGCAAGAGAATGAATTGTGGACACCCATAGATATGAGGAGAGTTTCAAATCCATCCATCATATGTAACACATACAATAATAAAAGTAAACCGTCCCATTCCAACTTTTAGACTCAAGAATCAACAAACACACTGGGAAAAGAAAAATAAAATCAATGTTGGCTTGTCCTATTAAGTAGTGTCTGAGAAACAAAAAGTCACATTTGTAAGTGTAGGAGAGTTCCTTCGAGATGGATGAACAAAACGTCGATTTATAGTTTCCGAAATCTCCAAGGTGATTGAGACCCAGAAAACAATAGAACCTCATAAATAATGACAGCATGCCCATTAGGCCATTACAATATTGACACTACAGTATCACATAAAATTATCAGTCACATTTTGCAATAATATTTTGGAAGAATAGATAGTTCACCTCAAGGCACCTCCTTGTTCCTTCTTCATGAAAAAAGGTAAGGGTCCCCCCAATCTGAAACAAAAGTGTCAAAGATATCTTCGGAAATGTGAAACAAATACAAACCCCACAACAATAACATAAAAATTTACCATATCACTGAAATAATAATTTGAATCAGACTTCTTTGGAAATAATTTGAGCAGAACTTGATCATCAAGCTTGATATTGTAAGACCTGCCTCGAATGTAGCCTTCTGCTGCAGAAAATGTTTTTTATCAAATTAAATATAGAGAAAATCTGATATATAATCTAAGACATGTTAAGACTGAATAAAAGAGATATGCAAGCAAGGCCATTACATGGAATAGATTATGTAGTTCCAATGGGAGAAGACGCTCATCCCCCACTCAATCACAACCTCCATCCATGCTCCTAACCATACGCCCCTGCCCCACCCACCCTCTTTCTAAACCCCAATTACTCATTCATTGCCTCAATTACACAATCTGAACACAAAACCTTAACCCAAATTAAACTTCTGAAATCAAAAGATTAAAACCTAATCCTAATTATAATTATTCACAAAAACCAATTATTCGCAAAGAAGCCTAAATTATAATCATAAAAAAGGTCAAATAAAAGAAAGAAACTACTGAGAAATGAGAAATTACGCAATCAAAAAACAACTCTAATTACCCACCAAAATTAATCAGATCAAACAGGCAAACCCAAACCTTTAACTGAAAATGAAAAATGAATACTAAAACCCTTGAAACTAAACTAATGATTCTGTTAATGCCATTCTTTTTATCTCTTAAAAGCTCCAACATCCTCTTTCCATCATAATTCATAATATCATGTAATAAAACTCCAATCAAAACATAAAACTCAAAAGCCAAATCAACACCGGGATTCAAACTTTTATTATATAGTTTACAAATTTCTTAAATAAAAATGAAGCATGGAAAAATAGAGACCTTCCAATATCACACCCATGAGACTTCCATGAATATCGAAATAACCGAGATCAAAGCAGCCATTGTTGAAGCAATTAATGGTTTAATAAAGAAAAAAGGGCATGATCAAAAGAAAAATATTTTCACTAATTACAGCTAGAAAAATAATATTAATTTAAATAAATTAAATCAGTTTTTTTTTAAAATTAGGGAAATTCGAACCTGGATATGTAATTTGCTGTTACCACCAGCCTACAAAATCAATAGCATGAAACACACAAGATTAGTGTCAGTGTCAATTATACCAAATTTGAAAGGAGCTCCTTTTTTTTTAACAACAATTCGTAAGGAATTCTAACTATCTACGGAAACCCCTTAAATCACACCAAAACTGAAACTCACAATCGTAACTCAAAAGTCAAAACCATACTTGTAATAGGTACTAATTATACTAATTTACCACTTAATGTCAACCTGAAAACACCAAAACTATGAAATAATTAAACAATCCATCATCAGTTTATGAAAAATAGAAAAAATCACATAGCTCATTAAACTATCAATTTCTCAATAATCACTACCTATATAAAATAATTTATCCTGATGTCAAGAAAGCATTGTTACTATGTCTAACTTTCCTAATAGTATTAAAGCACACTCAGTAGTAAAAATTATCAATTTCTTAATGCTCTAAAACATATTAATTAGTACATGTTTCCGCTGGTATCAAAGCTAGATCCTTTTATCCTCATACATAATCAACCTAACGTTTTTCCAACAACCTTTCATGTCTGCCTTTCAAGCCTATTGAGCTCCTCCTCCTGAGATTCCAGCTTGTGATTATCCTTTAAAATATTTATGCAGCATCAGTCAACATACATTCCCACACACTGAACACGGCTCGCAACAAATTCCCGACAACCTGATTATGGGTATTACAATAACAATCTCAAAACAATTGCATCAACATTTTTTAAACAAAATTTTTTTAAAGTAATATCCAAAAAATTATTACATTAAATTAGATTGCCAAATTAAATGCACACCAAACGCACCTGCAGTTTTTTGCACTACCAACATCAACAACAAAATTAACATCAACCAAAGATTAAACCTTTTAACAATCAACAAATAAATCCCCACACCCTTCTACAAACAATTTAATTCAGACTCCCCCCCCCCCCC
>PYUH01000223.1:1864215-1937920 GCA_016808085.1 Suaeda aralocaspica
ACCCCCCCCCCCCCCCCCCCGACTAACAAATCGACCCTTGAGAAAACGTACACGCCACAGAAAAGTTCCAAACCGTAATCTAATAATTAGCCAAAATCAAACAAAACAGGTTAAATCTTGACAACATATATTAGAAAAGGCTGGGATTTTAACAGTGAAGTATTCGAAACCCTAATTCAACTCCGAAGATCGAATTCAACACTCAATAATTCAAAATCCTAATTGTATTCACCCTAATTCAACCCCAACATCGAATTCGAAGTCCAAAAAATCGTATCACCACACAAATGTTCGAAAACCTAATCGCATTCAGAATCAATTGTAAACCCTAATTCAAAAAATAATGAAATTAACAAGATCAAACCAAGCCTCCATATAAATCATTAAAGAAAATCAAAACTCATAAACCAGAAATCAAAGCGGTCTGGTTTGCCCACACCCAATGACACCCCTTCCCCCGAGGTTCCTACCTCCCATTCTGCTGCTCAAAGTGAGCCACGCAGGTTAAGTGGAGGTCCGAACGAACCGACTTATGTTTAAGAAGAAGTAGTTAGTTGTCTTTCTTGTCCTTTTCCCGGCCCTACAGGCATTATTCAGCTCTGTCGCCTCTGAGTCTACCTCCGGCTGCTTCAGTATCCGAAACTGAGTCTAACGACGCCCCCATTTTGCCTTACCAACCCCAGGGAAACTCCGAATACATGCCTAGATAGTTTGTACAGACAGACTTTTTGGGTGCTAAGTTCCAAAGTCGAGCCCTATTGTGCTTAAACTATTCTCGTCAATAAATATGGTAGGCACCTCCGTATCGTCAGTCGGTTTGAACGACCGATAGAAGGTTTGATTTAAAAAAAAAAACAATTCCGTCAATGATTTTTTAAAAACCATAAACCTAAGCAAATGACTTTCCAAGGATCTAAGGGTTGAAAGGATAACAAAACCATATACCTAGAAGCAAATCCGCTAACTAAAACAGGTTAAATCTCAACAACATATATTAGAAAAGGAGAAGATGATACCTGACTCGTGAGTGAATCCACCGCAAGGAGGTTTAAATCTAAGGGCTTATAACCAAATCTCGCCGGCAGCCGGTAACTCTCCAGGGTGCAAGGGTCGCAGAGATTAATAGATGAGGAAGATGGATGATGGGATGATGACTGATGAGGATAATGGGAGGTAGGAAGAGTTGAGAAGTAGTGATAATCGTGGAGAGAGAAAGATGAGTGTTGAGACTTGAGATAGATTGAAGGGAAAAGAAGAGCACGCGCAAAGCATGTGACGTGAACAATGAAATTGCTGTTCACTTTAAGGATTGGACTAATGAGGATTGAGAACTGTTCTTTGAACAATTATCTCATATCCTCACATTTTAAGATGTAAGGATATAAAAGAAAAAAATCTTCTCTTCTTTTTTTAATTCAGTCTTGCAAATTTCATGTTTATAATTATAATTTTTCATGTTTCTATAGTTTTAATCATTTTTTAATATAGTTATGATTTAGTTTAAAGTATGAATTTATTTGATTGATCATGAAATTTTAATTTAGGGTTTATGAAATTATGAAATTCATGATTTTATGGTTTTTAATGATTTAAACTTCAATATTATGATCATAAATTGTTGTTGGGTGAATTTATGATGATTTTATGAAGTTTCGATTGATTTTAAAAGGTTTTAAAGTTAGTTTTTATTGTTGTCCAAATTTTATAATCATGAAAATCAATGGCATAAATATTATGAATATGTTTTATCTTATGAAAAATTATTCTAAAGCATAGAATTGATTCATGATGAAAATAGTAGATGTTAGATTTAGATCCATATAAACTTTAATATCCATACTAAATTACTCGGTAAAGAATGAATGCGGAAGCGTATCTGAATTCATGTATAGCCTTTGATAGAGTTCCTTATTGGTTTGAGTCTTCTTGTACATACACTCAATAGGATTTCCTCTCTACTGATGGGATGTAATTGAGAGTCTATTGTATGTGTTGTACTAGGGACCATAATCCTAGATGTCTATTTATAATAGACTCCTTTTCCTAATCTGCCCATCATGTAATAGGAAAGGCCTAATGGTCTCTACACAATAATATAAACCCATACTCTATAAAAGACATTAATAAGTCCAACTATAATTACTTAATCGGATCACTTTTTGGGCCAAACTTTATGATAGCGTATTAATACAATTATAATTGAGTAATACAGCACAACAATTATATTAGGTCCACAATTCTAAAAGTAGATTGTAAAAGAGTTTTATGATGGATTTATGATGTTTGGATGGGGTTTTAAGGAGTTTTGAATGAATAAATAAAGCTGTAAATTTTTATTAACACATGTTTATGCCTAATAAAAATAGTAACATGTGACATAGTCAGTTATAATTATTTTTAATGCATCTAAGTATAGTATATTGATCTTAGAACATGACTATAGTGTTTTATGATCAAAATATGATATTTAGAAGGAAAATTCATACAAATAATCCCAACTATGGGCGTTCACTTAATAAAAGACCGAACTTTGATTAATCCAAAAATGGACCCAACTTTCATGCCTAATTTCCAATTTTGGACCCTCTTAAATTTTAACTTGTAAAATCAAGTAAATCTTGCTAATTATCCGGTTTTTGCTTAAGCAGGACAACCCGAAACCACAACCACAACCACCCCTTCCACCCGAAACCTCCAAATGTTAAGAAAAAACCGGATAATTAACAAGATTTACTTGATTTTACAGGTTAAAATTTAGGAGGGTCCAAAACTGGAAAACTAGCATGAAAGTTGGGTTCATTTTTGGATTAATCAAAGTTCAATTTTTTATTAGGTGAACACCCATAATTGGGATTATATTTATGAAATTTTCCTATTTAGAAAGGTTTTAAAGTGTTATTAAGGAATTTTACAAAGCTGCCATTTTTGGAAAATTACCGAAAATCAAGTATTTTGCAATGGAAAAATTAAAATATAGTATGCAATTGAATAGAGACCATATAGGGAATGTTTTGTACAGGTTTCCAATGTATAAAGTTAGCACTAGCACTTGGAGCAGCAGCAATAAAGCAACTTCTTATTTGCTGCAGTTGTAGGCAAAACCGCAGCAAAAAGGTGGCCAAAAATGGTGGGAAATCCCACTATTTAGAAAATCGCAGCAAATAACCACCTAAAAAAATATTTTTTTTTTTTTTTGCTTTTTTATGCTAAATTGTAGCCTGAATGTTTGTATATGTACAATGGTTGTAATAACAACATTACAGCGGCATTAGAATAATAACATCAATCTCAAATGTTATACATACATAATAATTAATGTTTTCAACCTCAATTACAATTATATTACAAAAAAATATACTTCAAAGAGCGTTATGCAGATAAGTGACAGCAACGGCAACAACACAACACAGCAACAGTGGCAGCAAGGGCAGAAACTCAACAGTGGCAGCAACGACAGCAACTCAACAATGGCAGCAACGGCAGCAACTCAACTCAATAACTCACAAATAACCAAATAGCAACAATAATAACAACACTAACAAGACAATCACTCACTCATTTGTAAACATACTATATATGTTTATGTTTATATACATAATCTCCATCAGGGAAGTGGTTACGATCACCCACCATTCGAGTTAGGCTACTACAAAAGGTTTTTAAGCCTGGAGCAACTCAAACCTCAATGATGTTGACCATAGTTGTTTAATTTGGCTACTATAATAAGTAGTTGACAATCAACAACTTGGAGCAACTCAAACAACCATGGTCATCACTTGAATCCCTTTATCATTTGGAGATAGTTAGTGTCTTATGAAAAAGGACTCATTTTTTAGCAAACAATTGTCGGACTATAAGGGACTTGATCATCATTCAACAATTGCATCACCAGTTAGTTATCTTATAGAAAACATAGAAGAAAACAAAAATCAAACAATAGATAGTAGTAATACTAATAAATAAAAATGGAAAACCAAACTGGAAATAGGGAATCGAAAGATACATATTGCACAGCTATAACTCCTATGTGTGTTTAGCAGCCAAGGAGTTCCTTACTTCCTTAAAGCATGATCTATTAGGCATATAGTGCAGTGAGTTTGAGACACATTCAACATTTCTAGCTTCTTTCGGAATCCGACACACAAGATGGTTAGATACTTGACTACGTTGCTAGCATAATATGAAAGGAATAGAAAGAGATATTGCAGAATGAAGGGGGACATAAGAACAGGACCTTATATACAAGCAGGAGCTACCCATAATAAACAAGATGATTATGAAAATGTATGGAACACTTTTTCCAATACAATTAGACAAATGATTGCCCTGTTTAGTTTCCACAATCATCAGTCATTACAGCAACAACTTAGTAAGGAAAGAGATAGAAGTGTCAAAATCCTAGATAATATACTTAATGAAATTAAAGGCTTTAAAGTAGCAAACGCAGAGCACGGACAATAAAATGTTGGTTAGAAAAATGCTCAAGAAATCAAATGAAGCATGGCAGCTAGATAACAGGCTTTTGTACACTCAAGATCACATTTATTTTTCTACATCAGATCTATCTACACAAGACTACAGCTCCAATCAGCAGTTCAAAACAGCTTCACGAAGCTACACCGATTCTATATTTAGAGTATGGATAATACCCTTGTCTTGTACAATGATGTAACTTCATCCCATTACTTCTTACTTGTCTTGCAGTTGAATAAATTTGCTGATTCACTTAATGACTTACGCATACACTTTACCAAAATTAAATAAATCTCTGCAAAAACAAGGCTTAATAATATTGATACATCTCTACCATCAAAGTTGTATGAAGAAACTAACAATATGCAATACAGTGAGAGTGGAAGTGCCAACAACGTGTTCTTAATTAGAAACAATTGAAATATGTCTCCACTTTAGAGAATAACAGCAGAAGATTTAGCACTTTCGCAAGATTTTAAGTATGCCTTCAGAGATAATAAAGGGAAGCCATTAACTCATGAAGCTTAAAACTAAAAGTTAAATACAACTCAGATTGGTGACGAATAGAAAACAAAATCCAATTTTTTTTCTTCCAATTCAAGGACTATCTAGTATATCAATATTCTGAATCAACTCCTAATTCAAGCATCACACTCAGTCCCTAGCATACACACACATACACTCTCTCACTCAGCCACTCCCTCACTGACACACACACTTAGTCCCTCCCTCTCTCCCTCCCTCACTCACTCAATCACAATTTCACAGTCAGTAAAAATATCACACACTCACTTAGCCACTCCCTCACTCAGTCACTCACTCACACACGCACTTAGTTACAGTCTCACACTCACGGTCACGCAAACAACCACACACTCATAGTCACTGTCTCACACAGTCATTCACTCGCAACCACACACTCACACTCATTCACTCACAACAACACACAAACAACCAACACACACAAACACACACCCACAACAAAAAAAAAAAACCACCAAACCCAAAACTACCACAACCACAACCAAAATAAAACAACCAGCCAAACACAAAACCACCACCTTAAACTAAATTAAATAAAAATCAAAATTAAAAACAACAAAATCAAAATCAAAAAACAACAAAATCAACACCAAAAACAACAACAAAATCGACAAAATCAACAAAATAGAAACCAAAAGAAAACAAGAAAAGCTAACCTTAACGTTGAAGCCAACAAAAAATCGATCTTCCAATTTCACCATAAATCGAAACACAAAAATTAAAACCACCAAAAATCCACCTCTCCTGAGAAGACGATGAAAGAAAGACTAACTTGTAAAGGAAATATTGCTCAGCGCTGCAATTAAAAAAATAAATATATATATATATATATATATATACAATTAAACCCAAATTAACCAAAATCATACAAAAATGAGAAAAAAAAAAAGATTAAAAGATTAACAAAGAGCTAGTAAACAGCAGACATTATAGAATACAAACAAAGGAAAACGATCATGATTTACTCATTTACTTCCATCAAGTTCATCTCCTCTTTACCACATAATTTACAATTCGAATTCAACAATCTTAGAAAAAATTAGGACATCACAAAATCTAAAATACACACCAAATCACAGAAATCAAAGCCTAATTACAACAAAATAATATAAAAAATAAAAGGAAATTGAAAAAGGAGTGCGAAAGTTTAAGATTTGAAAATATACCTTCGGGAATTGTGATGAGAGGTGAAGAGTTGCAGTTACAAGAACAATGAGGACAACTAATAGAGGTTGAAGATGAAGAGAGAGAAGTTGGAGCTGAGCACCGTAAATCAGCACCAAAAATCGCTTCCAAAACCACCAAAAATCAGAACACAAAAATTACAACACAAAATAAAAATTGATACTAAAAAATTAAACAAGAAGGAGAGAAAAGAGGTGCATTTTACCTTAATAGTTGCAGGAGAATGAGATCAAGAGGAAAAAAATGAAGAAACAGATTTTTGGAGGAAGAGGGAAGCTTAGAAGAGGGAGATGAGAGAGAAGAGAATACGAGTTAGGGAGAGAAGAGAAGATCATATAAGAGAAATAGGATTAGGGTTTTTGTATTTATAGCCCCTTCGTTTGGGCTGGGCTTCAACCATTTGTTTTGGGTTGATTTATTTGCTGCGGTATGTGGAGCAGCAAAATCCAATTTTTCTACTAGTGTAGTTTTGAGTTGTTTTAGAACATAGTCAACAAGGTTTTAATTTAGATTCGGTTTTCTCTATGTAAGAGACTTCGAGTTAGTTGACTTCTAGAAGTTGTGGCGGATCACCACTACAACACAAGGTACGTAAGTACTAAAGGCATACATAGAATTGAAACTCATGCTTAGTTGATCTTATATGATATGTTTTTTGTTGCTTGATTTGATTGTGAATTGACATGCATGACAAGTTTATGAAAGTATGAGAAGTATGAATTTACATTGTTTTGACATTCCACATTTTTTTTTAATATAAATTATTCAAGTTTGAATTGGAATGTTATATTTATGCTAAAGTTGGTCAATAGCTTAGTAAAGAAGAAAGGAAGTTATTTAAGTTGGTTAGTTACTTAATCAGCAAGAAAGGTAGTTGTGAATTTTTATTCACATGATTAATAGAACTTAATGAGCAAATATCTATGTACATGTAACCACTCACAGTTTAATGTGTGGTCAAGGAAAAGGAAATTAGTTAGCCACTCACAGTTATTGTGTGGTAAAGGAAGTTAAGTTTAATTAAAGGACACACAAGATTATTTTTTAGAATCACCTTAAATCAAAGATAATTAATATGGCTTGTGTGATTTTATGCATGCTTTTATGTGATGTTGTATGTGAGTCGTAATATTGTTAAACCGGTTAATTACATAAAGTGAAAGAGGATTCACACTAAAACTTTTGGAACGTATATACCTTGAGTATGAACAATGGGGGGAGTCGTATGGAATAGTGATCTATGACTTCTAATTAGAGTAACGTTGTACTCTTTTATATTTTTAATGCGCTGGAATTCCGTCACTTTATGTGACATATGTAATACCTTTGATAGCCTGTCGAAGTGCCTACCAAAGATAAACCTTATAAGGCTCACTAGGCTACTAGTAAGGGCAAGTAAGGATCGAATCCCACAAGATAAAGGTTTCTACACTAAGTTGATCTAAGGAGTAAGTTTAAGTTGGTTTTATTTTAGAAGAAAGATTGTCACTAAATGTCCTTTATTTTAACTTGAATATTAGAATTAAAGACAACTAAGGTAAGGGATACACCACTCACTTCCTAGATGAAGGCGCGGATTCCTAGGTCAAACCGAACGTAGAGGGAATTGACAAGGGGAAGTCGTTCTAAGAGTCATGTCTACGTACTCTCTCAAGCTAGCATGACGAGCAGAACTATGAACACGACCTATTCTCATGGCGTGAGCATAAAACGGCCCCTACGCACTTTTCACGAAGACTAGTAATGTCCCTTCACTTGAACACATATTCTCATGGTTTTCAAACTAAACAAACACGGGGAGTCTTCACTCAACTTTATCTCTCGATCCTTCGTTGAGGAACCTAAGACGACATCTATTGAAGCAAGTCTTTGATTAAGTGACTTAAAACCCAATGTAACGACTCTAGTCACCCCCAAGCTCGATTTTTACTAAGAACCTACTTAAGTCATGAAGGTGGTGAGGGTTTCACCCACACCTTAGCACTAAAAACTACTCACTACACATTTTACTATTTAAACACATATATTTATTCATGATTACAAATCATAGCAAAGAAGTAAGTTATGACAATGGATTATAAACTAACTAAACAAAATTATAAAAAGGGAAAGAGCTTTGTTTGATTACCAATATTATTACAAGAAATAAGTTTTGCAAGTGATGTAATCGAACTACAAAAGCAATAATCATAATGAAAGCAAGGACAAGGTTTAATCTTGAGAATAATTAAGACAAAAAGCAATAGTACAAGGACAAGATTAACTTGAGAAGAAAGCTTATGAATTTGAAACAATATATATTAAGAACAAGGACAAGTTTAATCTAGAGAAGAAAATAAGAACAAAAAGCAATAGTGCTAGGGCAAGTTTAACTTGATAAAAACCTTATGAAGCACAACTTCAATGTAAAGATAATGGCTACAAAATAAGTAATTGAAACGGAAATTGAAGATGAGTTAGAAATGTACTATGAAGCATGAATCCTTGTAATTAAAGAACCTTGAAGCTTTACTCCAATAATACCCCGATACAAGATGATTAACCAATAACAAGAAACTAAGAAGCTTTAAGATCAACCCAAGAAATCAAGAACAAGAACCAAAATACTTGAATAATAACTTTGAATTGAATTATTGAATTACAACTTATGGAATGGTTTGAAGAACTAATTCACTAATCAAAATGAGTACAAATTAATCTAAATGCAAATTTAAAGTTTAAATTATCTTCTACATCTTCTAGCTATCACTAACTATTTTCTTTCTTTTGATTTACAGCTGAAAAACAAATATATATACTAAGGTTTAAACCCAAAGCAAGTGGGCAAGTTTTAAAAGAGAAAACCAAAAGTCGCCAGAGCAGGGGGTAGCAGGCGCTACCTGAAGATAGCGGGCACTAGGCTAGGGTAGCGGGTGCTCCTGTAGCCTAGCGGGTGCTACCCCCTATTTTCCTTTCCTTCCTTGTTTGAGGCAGTGTCTTTCCTTTGATTTAACCGTGAATATGAGGCATCAAACACCTCTCATAGCCTTCCCACGTCTCTGGACCAAGCTAGCGATATCGCTAGTCAAACTTGTGATGTTGTTAGAACCTCGAGCAAAAGCCGAAAGAATCTTGTCCAAAAGCTTTAAGCTTCGATCAAACCGACCCAATTCTCCGCAAAACATACTACTCCTCCCATTTCATGTAATGTCTCGATTTCCGAATCATCCGAAAAATCCTACAAAAATGAGATAAAACACAAAGTAGAGTAATACAAGGAATAATAAGCTAAAATATGTGGGAAAGTGGAAAAAGAATAAAACTATATAAACAAGAAAAAAAACTGAGAAAAAGGGAGAGAAAACTAGCTAAACTAACTAAGAAAACTACGGAAAAAATAAACAAATAAACACTACATCAAACTCCCCCAAGCTAGACCATTGCTTTTTCCTAAGCAGTTTTAAATTTGAAGAACGGGAAGAGAAAGATGAATCCCTCAGGGAAACGATTAACAAAGATTTAAACAAACTCTCAAAAATGAACTTAATCTTTAACACTAAGGAAACTAAAGGAAGCATAGTTCTCAAGGACTTTAAATAGCAACCTAAGTAGATTAAAGTGAACTTGTGAGTTTCAAACAATAATACTTCATATACTCCATAATATGCAATGATCGTACGAAATACTCCTTGAGGGAGTTCATAAAAGAAAACAAGAGCATAGATGAGATAAGAAATGGTTATTCACTCACATCTTGCCTAAAATACCCTCTCAATATGCTTGCTAAGTGACTTTATTGATCAAGTAACCTTTGAACTTTGCATCTCGGCCTCATATGGACTTGAGGGTTGTAATGGGGGTTGAGGTAAGGTGGAAGTTGGAAAGTTTGGTTAATTTGAGGAGGTAAACCTAAGTGAAGCATTTACAACTCAATAACGAACTTTACAAACTTTTTTACAGTGAAATAAGACCTCAAGCACAACAAAACTCGATTTTCCACTTATAAATGAATGAATATGAAGAATAGAAGTGGAAAAATTGACTCAAAGACCCATTTTTTAACTCAAAAACCATCCTAATAGGAATAGGACAACATAGACATATGACTTTTCATCATTTTAAAAGATAATCTTTGAAGGAAGTATGATGAAAAAGTCATTAACTCACTTCAATTGTTTTGAACAGAAGCCAACTTTTTATTTCTAAATAAGCTTATTTACAAAAGCTTAAAAAAGTAATGGAAATTCCTTACTTTTTTATTCCAATCTACTATGTAACTTTGTTTTTGCTTTTCTTTTTCTTTTTCTTTTTTTTTTTTTGAATAATATAATGAATTATACAAGAGGACAAGAACGATGACAAGCTTCACTAACTACATAGGTGACAACGGTTGAAAGCCAAGGTTCATATGTGGGTTGGGGAACAAGGGTCAAAGCACAACAAGGGGAACAAAGAATATATACATGTGTGGAAAGAAAATAAAAGAAATAAACCTACGAAGAGTTGGATTCTAAAACAAAACATACGAAATTAGGACCATGATCATATAACAGAGAGCAAAGTAGGCACGATTCCCAAAGTCACAAGGCAAATTCTCGATCTAGGTATCCACAACAAGGCAAATATACCCCGCTCAAGAAAGAAAATGAGACCAAGGTGATAATCTATATATGCACGAAGGCTCAAAATCTCACCAAGGTTCAAAGACAATCATTCATGTGGTGTTTTGATAGAGCCAAGGAGTTAAGAAACCGATATTCACTACACAAGTTCAAACAATTATCTAACTTCGCCTATTTACTAAAGAAGTCAAAACTTGAGAACTACCTTTCTAAGATGTTTTAGGATTTTTAAGTTCATGAGAGGAGGAAAACCTAAGCTAATAGTCTCTTTTTACATCATAGGGATCTACCTACAAACTAACTAAAAAGAACTTTAGAAGTTCAAAAATATTTTTGGATTTTTTTTAATTTTAATTAATAATTAAATTTTTTAATGCATGCGAAAAATAAACTAAATGCTCTAGAAATAAACTAAGTAACAATAAACAAATAAATAAATAAAAGAAAATAAACTACCTAATCTACACTAAAAGCTAAAATGCATTTGGATTTTAAGGGAAGAGGGGTAAAGAAAGAATAATTTGGATTTTTAGGGAAAAAGGGGTGAAGAAAGAACAATTTGGATTTTCAAAAATGAGAACAAAACACCATCAACAACCAACAATCAAAATCTTAACTCAAAAAAAATCATCATCGTCATCATACATCATCAAACAAATGAAGGGCTCAAAAAGTACCAAAAACGCTCATAATCACACCATCATCATCATGTAGGAAAATTTATCAACAAACCCAAAGCTAGCGTCCACTTTCCTCCTAGTACCATCAATCAAACATCCTCCAAAAAGAAACCAACTCTCTCTCTCTTCTAATCTTCAAAATAACAAACAACACAGAACAACAAACAACAAATGAAATTAAAATGACTCAACTACATACCCTTCGTGTATACCCTCTAAATACATATAACGAAACTAGTGGAATCCTCCTCCAAGCTAGGATATGAGCATCGACTCGATGCTCAAGGAGAAGGAGGGTCCCGCCTAAAATTATAGGTGTGATCAACGTCAGGACCACTAGCGTCGGTATATGGTGGCTAATCATAGCGTGGTTGTTCAGGGTAGTTGCCAAACTCAAAAGGGCAAGAAGGGTAGGGATCCCAACTCCCCGCATATTCTTATGGCCAAGAATCTTCAGGAACACTAAGACCACCTCGGGGATCACAACCTCCAGAAACTTGGAAGTTGTAACCCAGTTCTAAGCGAGTGGGGAAGTAGGGCAAAGTGGGTTGACCATTTTGCCAACCTGGGACCGGTCCTTCCTGAGGTGGGCGGTACAGGTAGTTGAGATAGGGGTCAAAATGGCCTGTGGAAACGTGATAGTGATACATGGCATTGGTTTGAATCGATGCCAGTTCACGCTCTTACTGTTGTTGTTGTTGGGATTGGATGTAGCTAAACATCTCGGTTTGTTGGAGGGAGAGAAAGTTAAAAGCATCGAGAAGTTCAGAATAAGGAGGGGTTTGAGAGGAAGAGGAGCCTTGTTGGCTCATCTCCTGTGGTACTTGCGAGGGAGGGTGCCTCGCTCCATAACCATGGGTAGGGGATCGAGGACGCTGAGGAGTAGCTAAGGGGAGAAGGTGAGGGAGTGGTCTTCTAGACTCAGAGGTTCGAAAGGAAAAAGGAAAGGGGATTCCTTTTCGAACGTGGTGAGTGAGGGGTTAGGCAAATAGCAGTGGTGTCGCTTATTTAATAACCAACTCACCTGATCCGGCCTAGAAGTCTCATGCACGAACCAAGGTGAAGTGAACGAGTATAAGTCAAACAACAGATCATCATTCACCGTTTGTAGTGCATGGAAGTTGTGGGAGTATCCTAATTTTCTAGCTATAAGGGTAATATACCCACCCAAACCGATTTCTCCTTTCATGTGGGGTTGGGAGACAATTTCTCTATAGCTCAGTTTGGTTTATCTTCCCCAAATCTTGTTAGGAGAAGATAGAGGTACCAAACCACCGGTGCAAAAAACTCGCTTGGTGGATGTGACTGGCCAACGAAGTGGTAGAATGGAACCTATCGAAGCCACTAATTTCCTTCCAGAATTCATGGAGGTAGAATCCTGGAACAGTGACCCTAGATGGTTCAAAGATGGGGTTGGCTGGATCACAACCAAAATACGTGTTAAGTTGTGACAGGGTGATGGTATGATTGTTATTAAACATTCGGAAACTAAGTTCATATTCAGGAAATTCATCGGAATTCGAAGTCCGTCTACGTTTAAAAGTACTTAGGAATTCGTATGTTAAATGGAGATAGGTTGGGTTGGCGTTGTCCGAATGAAAAAAGTTTGTCCAACCTAAGTTCTCAAACAAAACCTGCATTTTGGCCTCAAAGTTTCAGGCTTGTACAGGTTTTGGATCATAGAACTGTGTACCTCTTAACATACGGTCATTCAAATCGGCCCATTTTTGTCGTTCCTGGTTAGGGACTCTAATTGGCGGTGGGTCAACTGCCTCAGGAGGGGTGTTTGGTTCGGGATCCAAATCAGCAGTCTTACGTTTCTTTTTACTCAAAGAGAAGATATTCCTCATGACTTACGGTAGCAAGGTTGCCAAAAGAGCCTAATTAAGAGAATAATCTAAAAGAAAATGGGAAGAATGAGAAAAAGGATCCTTAATCAACTAAACAGCCCAGTTCATGAATCAATGGCAACCTCAAAAAGCCAAAGATCCACATACAAAACCAAAAAAAAAAAAAAAAAACTTGAGTTGTTACAAAGGTACATAAAAAATTGTCAACCAAGACTTAGCAAAATCAAGCACAAACAAAACAAACTCACAAATTAGAAATAAGAACTCATAAACAAAGATTTTTAAGAAATTAATTAACTAAAAACTAAACATGCATAGATTCAAAAGGAGAACAACATTAATAAGTGAAAATAACCAAAAATCGAGTTGGAAGAAGAAGAAATGAAACCAAATAGGGTGTGAAAACACTCTATAAACACTAATTCTGAACTAGAAAAATCAAAAATCGAATGTTTGTATGAGACCCTAACTTTTCCCCAAATTGATCTTTTTTGTTGTTCATGAAAAAATGTAGATTTTTGAGAGATTTATGATGAAATCTTGAAAAAAAAAGTAAGGAAATGGAAGATTTGAGTGTATTATTGATGAGGATTTGAGAGAAGTTGATGTAGTTTTTATGGGGGGAAGGATGAATGAGAAATAGAGTTATGAGATAAGAGATGTTGATTTCTCTGATGTATTTTGGATAAAACGACAGCATAGCGAGCGCTACATAAGGGTAGCGGGCGTTGCTCTGCAGGAGCAGGTGCTACCCCCTCTCATCACTTATTCCAAATGAAGTCAGTGGCTTCTGGAAATTTTAACCAAAATAAGTAGCAGGCGCTAGGGTACAGGAGCCGCCGCTACCCCCTTTTTTCTTATTTTTTTCAAAATGAGGCAGTAGCCTTTGAAAATGTTATTGTTAGGCCTAGCGGGCGCTACATTATAGTAGCGGGCTCTAGGTTTATACCTAAAACGTAGCATAGGCCAAAAATAAGTCATGTGAGTTTTAAGAGCCTTCCATATGGAGAATTATGAAATGTTAGCATGACTTACGAGGTTCGGGGGTGCCCCATATGCCTCTCAAGATGATGTTTCCTAAAAATAGCAAATAAGGTTCAAAAATGAACCCCAACGGACTTATGAGCTAAAATAAGACCTATGGTAGGCCTCATAAGTTCAACTCAATGCCAAGTGAAACAATGGAGGAGTTGATTTTTCATAAAATCACTTAAAGGGTGACTCGGGGTGATAAAATCCCCGAAAAAGCCCAAAAAGTCACCAACTCTTGCCTCATATGAAGCATGACACTTATTTGGACTCAATTTCTCAACCAAAACTTCACAAAAACCTCAAAGAATATGCCCAAGGGGTTTCTTTGGCTGAATAAGCTCAAAAGCAAGAATGGGGTGCAAAAAAATGCCTCAAACACTACTTCAAAGTGCTCAAGAAGAGCTGGAAAAAGTTCTAAATGAACTCAATCATCAAAAGTTCCAAAAAAAATATATACATGTAACTCGGGGTGCCTCTCATGAGCACTTGTTTAATGTCCCGAGCCTGACGCAACACCTAGAAACAGAAACTAAGGCGTAACCGAGGTTACATCAAAGTCATCTAGGTGCACAACCAAATAAATTTCTATAAGGGAGCCATCAAGTTATAATTTCAAACGTTGACCGTTGACCTTGAAAGGTTCCTTCCCGTCATCACCAATCTCCACTTGGCCATAAGGGAAGACTTGGCGAACAACATACGGACCACTACAATGCGATTTAAGCTTGCCCGGAAACAATCTTAAACGCGAATTGAATAAAAGGACCTTGTCACCCACCTCGAAATCCTTTTTCATAATATGTTTATCATGATATGCCTTGGTACGATTTTTATAAATACGAGAGTTCGTATAAGCATCTAATCGTAGGACCTCCAAGGCATGGAGATCGAAAATCCTATTGTCACCGGCACATTGGAGATCGAAACTCAGCGTTTTAATTGCCCAATGTGCACGGTGTTCTAACTTAACGGGCATATGACATGACTTCCCGTAAACAAGTTTATAGGGAGTCGTTCATATAGGAGTTTTGAAAGCTGTCCGATAGGCCCATAAGGCATCGAAAAGCTTTGTGGACCAATCCTTATAATACCTATCGACAGTCTTCTCAAGGATAGCTTTGATCTCCCGATTAGAGATCTCGGCCTGCCCATTTGTTTGGGGGTGATAAGACAAGGAATCCTTATGCTTAACCCTATACTTAGCAAGGAGGGTTTGGAGGGCACGCTTTGCAAAGTGCGGCCCCCCATCACTAATAAAAACCCGAGGTACTCCGAACCTCGGAAAAATGACATCCTTGAAAAAGCTTAATTACCACCTTTGAGTCATTGGTGGGGGAAGCAATAGCTTCCACCCATTTTGATACATAATCTACAACAACCAATGTATATTGTGATGTGAATATTTATAAGGAATCGTTACTCACACCAATGTAGTGTAGTTTCCACTCTATAAAGAAACCACCAAGAGTTTAAACTAGGGAAATTTCGAACAAAATAGCGTTTGTTTAAAGCATAAGCACCCTCAAACTCTCTTTTTCTCTCACGTGAATCTAAAGCAATTAGCACCAATTCACAAAATAAAGAATTAATTATTTTTGGACGAAAACAATAAGACATGCACAATAAAACAATGTTGATTTTTATTTCACTCCAATCTATGTTGTTACAAAGAGATCTTAAAGCTATTTATAGAATAACCAAGGACTAAATCCAAATAACCTTCTAAGACTTAAGGAAACAAAAATAAACGTGAAATACCAAGATAAAGTCGCCACCTTAACTTGCTTATCCAAGTTGCATAACAAACTCAAGATAAGATTGCCACATCATCATTGCTTCTTGATCTTATCTTGCTAACAAACTCTAACTAACAGGATTCTTATTCTAACTGACTAATTAATTAATTAACAAGATAATCATCAAAAATACACTAAAAAACCACAGAAATTTCAAGATGCCCAAGAGTCTTGAAAATCATCGAAGAACTTGCCATTTTCTTGCGCCATTTTCAAGAACTTCTTCCAATCTTCGAGAAATGCTTCAAGATTCAATCATTCAATCAAGAAACCTTCAAGAAACCATTCTCCATGCATTTTAGGATGATTATGATGACCAAGACTCCACAAGTAATTAAAACACCTATGCCTGAAATGAGAAAAACCCTAGCAACTGCAGTGGGAAAAAACCCATAGGCAAAACACATCTACTAAACACTACTATAAACACTACTAAAATCTTCTGGTGAGGAATTAATTGCATGTGACCATCCACACATACATGCTTTCCTTTGATGAATCTAATTGCCTTGTGTCACCAAAGGCCACCAATTCCCCTAATGTTGCATTGTTTTTAGCTGCATCCATCAAACCATCAAAGTTGTTTAGATATATACCTTGATTAATATAATCCTCCTCTTCTTCAGAAGAGTTTGTCATCAAACCTCGAATTTGATTATGAGGAACATAGGGAGCCAAATCACCAATTATAAAAGTTGCATGAACTCCATATTCACCTGGCAGCTCCAACTGATATGTATTTTCCCCCACCTTTTTCACGATTTTAAAGGGACCATAACACCTTGGCATGAGCTTATTTTTTCGTTGGTAAGGAAACCTCTTCTTGCGCAAATGTAGTCACACCAAGTCACCCTCCTTGTAAACATGTTGAGCCTTGTTCCTGTTAGCACGTTCTTTGTAGATATCATTCACCTTTTCAATCCTGGCTTTAGCTTCTGCATGCAATTTCTTCATGTAATCAACCTTAGCCTTTACATCAGTGCTCACCAGCTCACCCGTAAGAACACTAATAAAGTCAATTGATAGCTTTAGGTTTAGACCATATATTACTTCAAAGGGTGAATGTTTCGTAGCATATGTTGGTGATCTGTTGTAAGCAAATTCAGCATGATCTAAATTCATATCCCAATCTTTCTGTGTATTACTCGACAAACCCCTTAAATGAACACCCAAAGTAAGATTAGTAACTTCTGTTTGGCCATCAGTCTGTGGATGATATGATGTACTGAGCAACAATTTCGTTCCTATCAGTCTCCAAAGTGATTTCCAGAAGTAACTCATGAACTTAGTATCCCTATCACTAACTGTTGTTTTCAGAACTCCATGTAGCTTCATAATATTCTGAAAGTAAAGATCAACTATATTCATGGCATCATCTGTCTTATGGAAAGGAACAAAATGCGCCATTTTTGATAATCTATCAAACACCGCAATGATAGAATCCTTTCCTCTTGCTGTTCTAGGCAATCCCACTTCAAAATCCATAGAAACATCCTCCAAAGAGAATTCTGGAACAGGCAATGGAGTATACAAACCTTGATGAAAAGATGCCTTTGCTTTCTGACAAGTATCACATTGAGATATAATAGCTTCAACATTTGTAATCATCTTAGGCCAGTAAAAATGTTCTTGCAATATAGTCAATGTTTTCGTGATTCCAAAGTGTCCTGCTAATCCTCCTCCATGAGCTTCTCTCACCAATAACTCTCTGATTGAACACTTAGCAATGCATAGAAGATTTCCCTTGAATAGAAAACCATCATACAACACATAAGACCTAGAACACCCTTCGTCATCTGCGCCATAATAGGGCCAAAATTCTCATCCTTCTCATAGTATTATGTGATAAGATCTATTCCAAGCAACTTAAAGTTCAAAACACATATGAGAGCATATCTCCTTCACAAAACATCAGCCACAACATTCGATTTGTTAGTTTTATACTTAGATGAAAAGTGAAAGGATTGTAAAAATTCTACCCACTTTGCATGACGAGGATTTAGCTTATGTTGACCATTGATATGTTTCAAAGCTTCATGATCTAAGTGTAGAATAAAGTGATTGGGCCTGAGATAATGACTCCAATGATCTAAAGCTCTAACAATGGCGTAAAACTCCTATCATAAGTAGAATAATTCAATTTCGCCCCATTCAACTTCTCACTAAAATAAGCAATTGGCCTCTTATCCTGAACCAAAACTGCTCCAATACCAACACCACTTGCATTAGTCTCCACTTTAAAAGGCTTAGCAAAGTCTGGCAATGCTAGAATTGGTGTATTACAAAGCAATTTCTTAACAAGATCGAATGCCTCTTGCACCCCTGGGGTCCACTCAAACTTCCCCTTGTCTTTCTGGTTACATTCAGTCATAGGAGCAACTACAGATGAAAAATTCTTCACAAATCTCCTATAAAATGATGCCAATCCATGAAAAGCATTTTCATCAGTAACACTCTTGGGTACAGGCCATGATTTAATAGCTTCCACCTTAGATGGATCAACGGAAACCCCATCATTTAAGACTATGTAACCCAAAAACGTCACACAAGGCACTAGGAAATAACACTTCTCCAATTTGGCATACAATTTTTGTTTCCTTAATGTATCAAAAACACTCCTCAGATGATCTATCACACAAGTACTGTAAATCAATATGTCATCTAAATAAACCACCACAAACTTACCTCTGAAAGGCTTGAGTACCTCATTCATCAGTCTCATGAAAGTGCTAGGTGCATTAGTTAATCCAAAAGGCATGACTAACCATTCATATAAGCCCAATTTTGTTTTAAAACCAGTCTTCCACTCATCACCCTCTTTCATTCCAATCTGATGATAACCACTTCGCAGATAAATTTTCAAAAATACCTGAGACCCATACAATCCATCCAACAAATTATACAGTCTAGGTATAGGGAACCAGTATTTGATGGTTATATTGTTTACTACACGTGAATCAATACACATCCTCCATGTCCAATCTTTCTTAGGCACTATCAATGTTGGTACTACACATGGACTCATACTTTCCCTGACATAACCTCGTTCTATCAAATCCTCAATTTGCCATTTAATTTCCTTTGTTTCCTCAAGATTGCATCTTTTTGCTGGCTTATTGGGAATTTGTGCACCTGGAATCAAATCAATCTGGTGTTCAATACCTTTAATTGGAGGTAATCCAGGAGGCAATTCTTCAAGAAAAACATTTGAGAATTCAGTTAATAAAGGCTTTACTGCACATGGAATTTCAAGTGTTTTCTCTTATTTCTCCTTAGCCACGAGTACAGAAGCCATGCCACTCTCCTTTACTTCCTTCTCTAACTCCTTTCCACCAATCAACAAAGCACCTTTCGAATTCCCCATGCTTGATTTAGGTTTAGAAGTCATCAAAGGTTTCAATGCATATGGCTTCTCCTTAGCATGTTTGCGAACAATATACACATTAGTTCTCCCATTTAACTTCACAAATTTGTCATACTGCCAAGGTCTCCCTAACAGTATATGGCACGCATCCAGAGGACATACATCACAAAGCACTTGATCCTCATAAGTCCCAATCTTGAATGCAAACAATGCCTGCTTAGTTACCTTTACATCACTAGTATTACTGAGCCAATGTAGTTCATAAGGTTGTGGATGGTGTTTTGTATGCATGTCTAATTTATCGATTGATAGTGTAGACGCGACATTAGTGCAGCTTCCTGTATCAGTAATGACATCACATAATCTACCATGCACATTACACCTGGTGAGGAATATTTTCTCACGTTGGTTCTCCGCTGGTGGAATTGGTTGAGATTGAAGCACTCTTCTCAGAACTAAACTCTGTCCCTGGGATTCAGGAATAATTTCTTCTACCTCTTCCCCATGAGTATCATACTAAGCATAATCTTCTTCCCCCTCATCCACGTGTCCCTGCTTCTCTTCTTCAAAGTCTCCTTCATCTCCCCAATCTCTAGTGGCTGTCACCCTATTATGTGGGCAATCTCTCAGAAAGTGACCTTAACCCTTACACTTGAAGCAAGTTTTATTATCCATGGGTTTGGAAGAGGAACCCTTATCTTTAGAAAAGGTAGGTGTCTTGGATGTTTTGTCAAAATTCAATTTGGTAGGAACCAAATCACGTTTCCGCGCAAAGGTTGTAACAAAACTCCTAAATTTTCGAGCATTCTGCCTCTCTACTCTAGATGCAACCTTAAAAACCTCTTCAAACTTCCAATATGGCTGTAATTCAACTTTATCCTTGATATTCTCATCAAGACCAGCCACAAAACGTGCCACCTTGTGATCCTCCTTTTCCTCCAAATCACAAACCATTACAAGATTTTCGAACTCCACCATGTATTCTTCCACAGTTTTTCGATTTTGTCTCGAAGAATGCATCTTAATGAAGTTATCTTGCTCGAAATCTTGAGGCACAAATCGTTTCCTCATCTATCTTTTAAGTTTGGTCCAAGAAACAATCTTAGACTTGCCATCCTTCTTTCGTTTGTTTTGTAGACCTTCAAGCCATAAACTTGCATCATAGGTGAGTTTTAATTCAGCAAATTTATAGTATTTGTGATCATCATACTCCTTATAAGTAAAGATCCTTTCTACTCTTCAAATCCACTCTAGAAATTTATTTGGATCCATACTACCTTCAAATTCAGGGATTTCAAGCTTAAGATTTCGATCATCATCTTTATTTTTCACCTTTTTGCTCCTTGATCTAGGGTCATCCTCACTTTCACTGCTTGAACTTTCTTTCGTGATTTTAGGCTTTCTGACACTCCTAATAGTCACGCTTTCCTCCTTTGAATCAAATGATTCCTGCTTCTTAGCCTTGCCTTTATGTGGCGTGCTACCAATAGAGGCAACCACTTTTAACACATCATCCAAACAAGCCTTTAATTCATCAATCTCGTTTTGCATCCTCATTTCCTTTGCTTGTTGCAATGAAAGTCCTTTAGTAAAATTTGCAAGCACTTCATCACCACCTTCCATTATTGTCAAATTTTAATAGATATAAGAAAACTTGAGATCTATAGATCTCTCAAAGAGAACACCAAAAGTTGATGTGAATATTGATAAGGAATCATTAAACACAACAATGTAGTCTAGTTTCCACTCTATAAAGAAACCACCAAGAGTTTAAACTAGGGAAATTTCGAACAAAATAGTGTTTGACTAAAGCTTAAGCACCCTCAAACTCTCTTTTGCTCTCACTTGAATATATTGCAATTAGCACCAATTCACAAAATAAAGAATTAATTGTTTTTGGACGAAAGCAATAAGAAACACACAACAAAACAATGTTGATTCTTGTTTCACTCCAATCTATGTTGTTAAAAAGAAATCTCAAAGCTATTTATAGATTAACCAAGGACTAAATCCTAACAACCTTCAAAGGATCAAAGAAACCAAAGTACACGTGATAAACCAAGATAAAATCGCCACCTTGACTTGCTTATCCAAGTTGCATAACAAACTCAAGATAAGATTGCCACATCATCATTGCTTCTTGATTTTATCTTGCTAACAAACTCTAACTAACTCAAACAAGATTCTTATTCTAACAACTTGAATAATTAATTAATTAACAAGATAATCATCAAAAATACACTCAAAAATTAGGTAAATTCCAAGATGCCTAAGATTCTTGAAAATCGTCCAAGAACTCGCCATTTTCTTGCGCTATTTTCAAGAACTTCTTCTAATCTTCGAGAAATGCTTCAAGATTCAATCTTTTAATCAAGAAACCATTCTCCATGCCTTTTAGGATGATTATGATGACCAAGACTCCACAAGAAATTAAAACACTTATGCTTGAAATGAGAAAAACCCTAGCAACGGCAGTGGAAAAAAACCCATAGGCAAAACACATCTATTAAACACTATAAACAATACTAAAATCTTCTGGTGAGGAATTAATTGCATGCGACCATGCACACATAAATGCTTGCCTTGGATGCACCTAATTGCCTTTTGTCACCAAAGGTCGCCAATTCCCTTAATGCTACATTATTTTTAGCTGCATCCATCAAACCATTGAAGTTGTTTAGCTATATACCTTGATTCATATCATATTGATTCCCAAAGGAGATTGGAAAAGGCCCCATGAAGTCCATCCCCCAAACATCGAATATTTCCAATTCTAGAATCTTGTTTAGGGGCATTTCATGCCTTCTCGTAAGATTTCCGGTGCATTGTCACCGGTCACATGATTTCACAAAGGACCACACATCTTTAAACATGTTAGGTCAAAAAAACCACTTTGCAAAACCTTTGCCAGGGTTTTGTCAGAACCCATGTGACCGCCACAAGGGGACCAATGACACATATAAATGACATTCAGAATTTCCGACTTGGGGATACATCATCGAAAGAGGCCATCAACTCCTCTTTTGAACAATAAAGGATAATCCTAATAGTAGTTTCGAACATCATGCATGAATTTCTGCCTTTGATGGTAAGACCAATCAGGCAGAATAACCTCGGCACTTAGGTAGTTTGCATAATCCGCAAACCAAGGGGTAAGGGAAGCTATAGCTGTCATTAGTTGCTCATCGAGGAATGAGTCATCCACAAGAGCGATCTCATCCTCCTCAACTAAAGGTAAGTAGGATAAGTGATCCGCTACTACATTTTCCGCCCCACATTTGTCACGGATTTCAAGATCAAACTCATGTAGGAGCGAGATCCATCGTATAAGGCTCGGTTTTGCATCCTTCTTGGAGAGAAGGTATTTCAAAGCCAAATGATCTATAAAAACAATGACCTTATACCCAACTAAGTATGATCAGAACTTCTCCATAGCGTGAACAATGGTTAGAAGTTCCTTCTCGGTGGTAATATAATTCCGATGTGCCTCATCAAGAGTTTTACTTGTATAGTAAATGGCATGCAGCTTCCCATCTTTCCGTTGGCTGAGAACAGTTCCAACGGCAAAGTCCGAAGCATCACACATAAGCTCGAAAGTAAGAGTCCAATCGGGAGCTTGTATGATAGGGGCTGAAATTAAGGTCGCCTTAAGCTGATCAAATGCTATAACGCAGTGTTTAGTGAACTCGAATGGGGCATACTTAAGGAGGAGCTGAGTGAGGGGTTTAGCGACTTTGGAGAAGTCTTTGATGAAGCGGCGGCAGAAACCCGCATGCCCCAAAAAACTTCTCACCCCCTTGACATTTACAGGAGGGGGTAAGCGTTCAATTACCTCAATCTTAGCTCTATCCAACTTAATGCCACGTTTTGAGATGACATGACCAAGCACTATGCCCTCTTCAACCATGAAGTGACATTTTTCCCAGTTTAAGACTAAGTTCGTCTTTTAACATCGTTCTAATACTAGAACGAGATTAGATAGGCATTGGTCAAAAGACGATCCTCAAACCGAAAATTCATCCATGAACACCTCGATGGATGATTCAAGCATATCGGAAAAAATTGCCATCATACATCGTTGAAATGTAGATGGGGCATTACAAAGGTCGAAAGGCATCCTTCGATAAGCAAAGGTTCCAAAAGGACAAGTAAAGGTAGTTTTCTCCTGATCCTCGGTATTAATCGGTATTTAGAAAAAACCAGAATATCCATCAAGAAAACAATAATGGGAATGACCAACCAAACGCTCTAGCACTTGATCAATAAATGGCAAAGGAAGATGGTCTTTCCGCGTGGCTTTATTAAGTTTGCAGTAATCTATGCATATACGCCACCTGGTAATCGATCTAGTAGAGATCGATTCTCCTTTTTCATTCTTCACAATAGTCATGCCTCCTTTTCTAGGCACAACTTAGACCAGGCTCACCCACCTACAATCGAAAATAGGGAAGATGATGCGGGCCTTAAGTAGTTTGAGCACTTCGGCTCGCACCACTTCTTTCATATTCGAATTCAACCTTCTTTGATGCTCAATTGATGAAGCATTGCCATCATCAAGAAAAATCCGATGCATACATAAAGAAGGGCTCACTCCCTTTATGTCTACAATGGTGTAACCAATAACACATCGATATTTTCGTAGTACACAAAGCAATTTATCGATCGAAGTGGCATCAAGTTTAGCATTGATTATGACCGGACAAGACTCTTTCTCATCTAAAAAAGCATATTTTAAAAGAGAAGGAAGGGGTTTGAGTTCTTCTTTTGGAGGAGGCGTAACACACTCCTCATGTCCTTCAATAAATAGGACTTCGAACTCATTTGTTATATGGACTGAGGTTCGGTTAAGGATAAGCTTATACCCTTTAGTCTCGTCGGTCTGTAGAAGCTCTTCATTGGTTTTAAGAGTTTCCAAAGGGTCATCAACTTCCTCTATTACTCGGAAGGAATCAACACAATCACCTAGAATATCGATGCGATGGATCTCGTCCATCATGGGCATTTTCATGGTTTTGGTGAAAGAATTTGTAATTTTCTCATCACCGACATTCAAAGTTAAGCACCCATCTTTGACATCGATAACAACTCCGGCAGTTTTCAAGAATGGACGGCCTAAGATAAGAGGAACACGAGCATCTTCCTCCATCTCCATAATGACAAAGTCGCATGGAATAAACACACGTCCAACTTGGACCGGGACATCCTCCAAAATGCCAAAAGGTAATCTAACCGAGCGATCGGCTAGTTGAATGGACATCCTAGTAGGTTTCATATCCTCATAATTCAACTTTTTAGCCATATAAAGAGGCATCAAGCTAACACTGGCACAAAGATCATAAAGTGCATTTTTAGGTTCCAAATCAACAATTTTTATCGAAACCGAAAAAATTCTAAGATCACCAAGTTTTTCCGGCAATTTGTTCTGGAGAATAGCACTTACTTCCATAGGAAGTGAGATAGTGGAACTTTCCTCAAGGCAACTCTTGAGAAATTTCGCATATGTCGGCATTTGAGACATGGCATGCAAAAAGGGAATGTTTACTTGAAGTCTTTTCATGACTTCGAGAAATTTAGCAAATTTCTCGTTAAGCTAATGTTCCACGACCCTTCGGGGGAAGGGGAGTGACGGAACATGAGGTTTCAAGGAGCCTTAGCTTGCTCCTTTTCAGAATTTATCGGGGGTGCCTCGTTGCTAGTTCTTTGATTGGTAGGGCTTAATTCGACTTCAAAGTTAGCATCATCGAGAACGGGGGCACCCCCTTCACCATTTTTTTGGTGACTTTCAACCATAATCGGGCCATTATACTCTTTTCCAGATCTAAGAGTGATGGCCTTAGCTTGCTCCCTTGCGTTTACAATAGTTTGCCCCGGAAACTCAGTTCTGGAGTTCGGAGTAGAGCTAGCAACGTGTTGAGTAATTTGAGAGAGTTGAGGCTTAATCATTTTATTGTGAGCTTGAAGTTGCTAAACAGAGGTGGCGAGATCACCTACCCTCCTCTCATTATCGGCGTTAGCTTTAGTTTGTTGGTTCATAAATGATTCCAATGCGTGTTCTAACCCCGATTTTTGAGGGGGAGGAGGACAAGGAGGGCGAGGTTGAGGCGGCCTCCCTTGGTTATAGCCGTGAGGCCGATAGATGTTGAGTTGTTGCTGAGGGGGGGTCATTGAAAGGTTGATTGAGGACCACCTCCCTTATTATAGTTTGAATTAGGTTGGGGGTTCCAACCTTGATTATAATTATAGCCTTGAGAATAGGCTATCGTTTCCATAGTGGAAACACAGTAAGAAGACATGTGATCATGACCGCCACACGTTTCACAAGACATTACTTGTGAAGGAGTACTAGAAGAAGCGAAGTGCGCTTTTTCTAGTTGTTTGGCCAGGAGGTCAATTTTAGAGTTAAGCGCCTGAAAATCATCAGTTGTAGCGACGCTTTTCCTCACTAGAAGTCTCCTATCGGAGTGCCAAGCAGAGTTTTTGGCAACCTCCTCAATATCTACTTGAACCTTATTCAAGGGTAGCTTTTTCAGCTGACCTCCACACCCGACATCAAGGTTAGCCCTTGAGCAAGGAAGAAGACCATCGTATAAACTCATGAACACCAACTATTCACTAAAACCGTTGTGAGGGCATGAACGCAAGATGTCCTTGAAACGTTCCCATGCCTCACCCAAGGTTTCAACGTCGTCTTGGGCAAAATTAGAGACTTTCGCCTAAGTTCCGAGGTTTTCTCAGGAGGAAAATATTTTTCCAAGAAAGCCTTGGTAACATCGTCCCATGTTTTGAGCGATCCCTCGGGTAATGATTGGACCCAAAATTTAGCTTTATCCCTTAGTGAAAACTGAAACATATACACCCGGATGAACTCCGGGGTTACATTGTTATTTTTCACCGTGGAACATAACACGAGGAAGTTATCTAAATGTGCAAAAGGGCATTCGGTGGGGCTTCCCCCAAATTGAGCATCCTTGATCATACGGATCAAGTGAGGACTGAATTCATCGTTGTTAGCAGTCATAGCGGGTAATGAAATCCCACTAAGCAATTCGAAGGCCTCAATGTGGCCAAAGTCCCTGAGAGACTTCTGTGGTAACGTTCCCTCAGACTTATCTGAATGCTCAGATATGGAATCGGATTCAATTAAGTTTCCTCCTTCTACAAGTTCACCAGATTTGTGAACAAGTCTCCGTAAACCACGTAAATGTTTTTCAATTTCCGGAATAAATGGTGTGGTAGGAGTTCCTTGTGGTCGGCGTAGCATAAAATACAAGAATAAAGCTAGCTTCATTGCATGCAAATAACAAAAGAAATAAGGAAGGAAGTTGGAATTATGACAAAAATCTCACAAATAGAAAACTACTTATTGAAAAATCATTTTATCCCCGGTAACGGCGCCAAAATTTGATAGCCTGTCGAAATAGCTACCAAAGATAAACCATACAACGCTCACTAGGCTACTAGTAAGGGCAAGTAAGGATCGAATCCCATGAGATAAAGGTTTTTACACTAAGGCGGTCTAAGGAGTAAGTTTAAGTCTGTTTTATTTTAGAAGAAAGATTGCCACTAAATGTCGATTTATTTTAACTTGAATTTAAGAATTAAAGACGACTAAGGTAAGGGATACACCGCTCACTTCCTACATGAAGGCGCGGATTCCTAGGTCAAACCGAACGTAGAGAGAAATGTCAAGGGTAAGTCGTTTTTAGTGTCATGTCTACTCTCTCAAGCTAGCATGACGAGCGGAACTATGAACACGACCTATTCTCATGGCTTAAGCATAAAACGACTCCTAAGCACTTTTTCACGAAGACTAGTAATGTCCCTTAACTTGAACACCTATTCTCATGGTTTTGAAACTAATCAAACACGAGGAGTCTTCACTCAACTTTATCTCTCGATCCTTCATTGAGGAACCTAAGACGACATATATGGAAGCAAGTCATAGATTACATGATTTAAAACCCAATATAATTACTCTAGTCACCCCCAAGCTTTTGTTTTACTAAGAACCTACTTATGTCATGAAGGTGGTGAGGATTTCTCCCACACCTTAGCACTAAAAACTACTCACTACGCATTTTACTATTTAAGCACATATATTTATTCATGATTACAAATTATAACAAAGAAGTAAGTTATGACAATGGATTATAAACTAACTAAACAAAATTATAAAAAGGGAAAGAGCTTTGTTTGATTATCAATATTATTACGAAGTAATAAGTTTTGCAAGTGATGTAATCAAACTACAAAAGCAATAATCAAAATGAAAGCAAGGACAAGGTTTAATCTTAAGAATAATTAAGACAAAAGGCAATAGTGCAAGGACAAGATTAACTTGAGAAGAAAGCTTATGAATTTGAAACAATATAAATTAAGAAAAATAACAAGTTTAACCTTAAGAAGAAAATAAGAACAAAAGCAATAGTTCTAGGACAATTTTAACTTAATAAAAACCTTATGAAACAAAAATTCAAAGTAAAGAAAATAGCTGCAAAATAAGTAATTCAAACGGAAATTGAAGATGAGTTAGAAATGTAATATGAAGCTTGAATCCTTGTAATTCAAGAACCTTGAAGATTTACTCCAATAATAACCCAATACAAGATGATCAACCAAGAACAAGAAACTAAGAAGCTAGAAGATCAACCCAAGAAACCAGGAACAAGAACCAAAATACTTGAATAATAACTTTGAATTGAATTATTGAATTACAACTTATACAATGGTTTGAAGAACTAATTCACTAATCAAAATGAGTACAAATTAAACTAGAATGCAAATTGAAAGCCTAAATTATCTTCTACTTCTTCTAGCTATCATTAACTATTTTCTTTCTTTTGATTTACAGCTCAAAAAACAAATATATATACTAAGGTTTAAATCTTAAGCAAGTGGGCAAGTTAAAGAAGAGAAAACCAAAATTCGCCAGAGCAGGGGGTAATAGGCGCTAGGCTAGGGTAGCGGGCGCTACCCCCTGTTTTCCTTTCCTTCATTGTTTAAGGCAATGCCTTTTCTTTGAATTAATCGTGAATTTGAGGCACCAAGCACCTCTCATAGCCTTCCCACATCTCTGGACCAAGCTAGCGATATCGCTAGTCAAACTTGCGATATCGTTAGAACCTCAAGCATCAACTAAAAGAATCTCCGCAAATCTCTGCAAAACATACTCCTCCTCCCATTTCATGTAATGTCTCGATTTTCGAATCTGCCGGAAAATCCTACAGAAATGAGATAAAACAAAAAAAAATAGAGTAATACAAGGAATAATAAGCAAAAATAGGGGGGAAAGGGGAAAAAGAATAAAACTAAATAAACAAGGAAAAACTGTGAAAAAGAGAGAGAAAACTAGCTAAACGAACTAAGAAAACTACGGAAAAAATAAACAAATAAACACTACATCAACCTTCTTGGAGTTGCTCCCAAGTTGGTGCCCAATAGGGCGATTTAAAGGAAAGGAAACCCGTTCGATGCGAAATCCAAAGTTTAAATATAATAATTAATTTGTTTAAGTTGAGTCTATGCACAGGTGAAGAGTTGTCAACGGTAAGATGTATGTATGTTTTACTTTTATTTTATTTTAATCTTGTTGCACAGTCTTTAGTAGTTACGTACTCAGCTTTGCTGACTGTTTGTTTTGTGTGCATGGCTTTGTCTTGGACTGGGCCCTACGATGACCCACTTGTTGGCGAGTAGTTGTCTAGAATAAGAAAAGGCCACAGGTGCAAGTGG
Organism: Suaeda aralocaspica; assembly: GCA_016808085.1. NCBI lineage: Eukaryota > Viridiplantae > Streptophyta > Magnoliopsida > Caryophyllales > Amaranthaceae > Suaeda > Suaeda aralocaspica. Next base: position 1,893,472 of record PYUH01000223.1, read on the forward strand.
GCATAAGTCATTCATCCTGGGCTGGAGAGAGAGTGTTTGCTTTGTAGTCATCGTATCTTCTTAGTTTAATTACTTTTGGATTTAGTTAATTATTATTTGATGTTGTTTTTATTTTCGAAGTTTAAAGTTTTGGGTTTTGAAGGGCCATTAATATGGTTACGATGTGTAATCAAGTTCTAAATTTGTTTTTGTTTGATTTTAGTTTTGGGATTATTTTAAAGTTCGTATTTTAAATTGGTTTTGATTTTAAAGACTTCCGCTATAGTACTTTGATAATGCCTTAGCCGTTATCACGGTGGCGGTAATGCTTTGGTTTTTCCTAGTTATTTAGGAGTTTTAATAATTACTATCCTTTATTATTTATAATATGTTTTCCGGAAAAACTAGAGAAGGAAGTTAGGAAATTCCAGGGTGTTACAAAGTGTTTACCAGAGCCTAGTTTTCGAAATAAAATAAAATTTTATTTAAGCTTTATTTTAGGAAAGAGGAGTTTCTTATTTTGGAATATTACTGGGAATGAAAATTTTTCTAAAAATAGTAATTTCCGAAAATAGAAAGTTTTGAAAAATAAATGTTTTTAAAATCATTTACATGTGCAAGTATGCAAGGAATTCAAGTATGTATTATGTGTTATTGCTTTAATATCATGTGGTGAGATTGGGTAGGAAGTTTAGGCATGTAGGATAGACCGTATTTATGTTCTTTCATGCATTTAAGTACATGTTTTGAGATGTTGCTTATGTGGATAGTTATGTGTAAAAGAAACTGTATGTAAGCCACCAGACCTTTTTGTTTTAGAACTATTAGCTTGGTTTTGTTGTGGGAAGGATGGCCCATTAGTTTTAAGTGTCGTGTAGGATTGTGGATAACATGCCTAGTAAGGAAACTCTGATGGGAACATTGGAAAAGAAGGACTGTGAGAGTCCACCTCAATATGTATGGAAGATTCGATTTTATTGTTGTTACATGAGTACAGTGCTGAAGTTACCACAGTGGGACCAACCCGATCATGTGTTTGCTTTAATTATTAGTTGTTTGCCAAATCGTCCACCCTACATGGAGATTAAGGCAAAGTTCAATGACTTTCATTTCGTTGGAGGACTTCCAAACTACACCAAGTATAAGGATCCAAATGGTCAATGGGGTTGTGATTGGAGATATTTGGAAGGTTATATTGCAAGAAAGGATCAAGAATTTCAGGAGTCCAATCCAAGTGAGGAGACTCCACCCACACCAGTCCCAAATGATCAGGAGGATGATGAAACGAGTGAGTCGGAAGCTACTTCTAGTTCTCGAAGCTATGGATCGAAAGATAGTTCTTGCTATGAAATTGAGAATCCAAATCCAATAATTTTGGTGTATGTGGATCTAGTGTCTGATTCCGAGGAAGAAGAAGAGCTTGACCCTGAAGAAGACATGGATGAGGATAGTGAGGAGGACAAGGAAGATGATGTTAAAGATGATTTGGACTTTACACCTAAGAAATATGTGATGTCGAAGGACAAGAAGAATAATGTGAATGTTTAGAAGTTTTGTTATAGATATGAGTTAGTCAATGTTGTTTAGTATTGTTTAGAATGTTGGAAATTTTAGATTGTTGTTATTCTTTGTGAATAAGTGGCAGTGAGCCATAAGGAAATTTTAGAAGAAAATAACTAATAAGAATTCTTATGAGAATTAAATAATAAATGAGTCGGTTCTTTTAAGAATTAAAGCCTCAACTAGAATAGAACCAAGGGAATTACTTTTTATTTATTATGTGCTTTATTCTTGTTTTAATGGTTGTGTAAACAATCAAAATTAAGTGAATCATTCACTCTACAAGAATGAGAACTTCTTTTGTGAGACGAATTGAGAAAATGTTGTTATGTTGTTCTAAATTAGAGTTAGACATAGTTTAATATAAAGATCTTTTCCCTCTGCAGGAGAAATAGGATGGCTGAACGTAACAACAATTAGCTGAATGATGCAATGAGACAATTAGCTATTGCGGCTAAACAGCTAGCTGCTAGAGGAAATGGTAATGGTAATGACCTTGCTGGGGAACTTTTCAAGAAGATTGCTCAAACTAAGCCACCCACTTACCAAGGAGAACCCAATCTAACTGTTTTAGAGGGATGGTTAAGATAATTTAACAAGCTATTTGGGGCAGTTAAGTGTCCAGAAGAGTTTAAGGTGAACCATGCAGTATACTATTTGAGAGGAGAAGCTGATCTTTGGTGGTCACATAATGAAGCTGTGATTAGGGCTTTGTCAGGGTTCAATTGGGTTGTGTTTCAAGAATATATCCGCAATAAGTTTTATCCTGTGTTCCTTCAGAAACAAGAAGCTGATGAGTTTCTAGAGTTTTCTAGGTTTTCTAAGGAGGCTGTGGCAACCGAAAAGTTGAAGGCTAGTCGTTTTGAGAGAGGGTTACCCGTAGACATCCAGTTGCAATTAGTCGGGCAAGTCTTTAAGTCTTTGGATGAGTTATATGGTAGAGCTGCACATCTGTAAGCCTTAGACCAGAAGAAGGAGATGTTGATAGAAGGTGAGACAAGGGAGAAAAGAAAGGATGGTAGAGGAAACATCATGCGACAAGGGAGTCATGGTGGTTTTAAGAAGCCTCGTTTCAACAATAACTTTCAGGGCAATTGGGAGACTTTGGGAAGCCTGCTAATGGAAATGGGAATAAGGTTCAAATGGCTAATCAAGGAGTTTGTGTGTACTTCTAAAAGAAGTGTCCTAACAATCACTCGGGAAAGGATTGTGCTGGGAACCCAGTGACTTGTCGTTTATGTAACAATCTCGGACACCTTGAGTATGAGTGCTTCTCCAAGAACAAGGGAGAGGAAGGACAAGGTTCTCAATTCAAAGGGAATTCAACTGGAGATCAGCAAAAGGATTTCCAAGGAAACATGGGAGGAATGCAATGCATCAAACTGGAAATAGGAATAGAAGTGGAAATGGAGGAGTTCAGACTAAGACCTCGAGTAATGGAAAGTTGATTGTGATGGCTCGAAGTAAAGCTGATGCTAGTAAGGATATGGTTACTAGTACCTTCTCTATTCACTCTTTTCCTGTTAAAGTTTTGATTCTGGTGCAACATATTCTTTTGTATCCACTAAGATTTTGGAAAAGTTAACGCCTGTGTTGCGAAAAGTAGATACAATAGATATGTCGGTAGTGCTACCATGAGGATAAGAAGTACAGTGTTCAAGGAGATTTTTGGATGTTTCAATTGAAATTGAGGGAGTGGAGTTTAAGGCTAACCTAATTGAGTTTGATTTAGGTGACTTGGAAGTGATTCTAGGGATGGATTGGTTGAGTGAGAATAAGGCTGAGATTTTGTGTGAGCCACAGAAGATCTCGTTGGTTAATAAGGGTAAGAAAGTGAGCTATTGGAGGGCGGGAAGGCCAAAACACAATGAAATAGTTTCCAAAGGAGATTCCGGGAATTCCTCCGAAGCGAGAAATCGATTTTACCATAGACTTAGTTCCAGGAACAACACCTATTTCCAAAGCACCATATAGGATGGCACCTGCGGAAATGAGTGAGTTGAAAGAGGCAGTTACAGGAGTTGTTGGAGAAGGGTTACATTAGGCCCAGTGCTTCACCTTGGGCAGCACCAATACTGTTTGTGAAAAATAAAGATGGGAGTTTAAGGTTGTGTATTGACTATAGGGAGTTGAATAAGGTGACAATCAAGAACAATTATACTTTACCGAGGATTGATGACTTGTTTGATCAATTGAAAGGAGCTACTGTGTTTTCAAAGATTGATTTGAGGTCAGGATACCATCAATTGAGAATTGCTAATGAGAGTATACCAAAAAAGGCGTTTTGTATGAGGTATGGGCATTATGATTTCACTGTTATGCCTTTTGGTTAACGAATGCTCTAGTAATTTTCATGGACTTAATGAATAGGATCTTTCAACGATTCTTAGATAAGTTTTTGGTAGTTTTTATTGATGATATTTTGGTGTACTCCAAGACTAAAGAGGAGCATGTGGAACATTTGAGGACAATTTTGATGACACTTAGGAGAATAAAATGTATGCTAAATTCTCGAAATGTGAATTTTGGTTGGAGAAAGTTGCATTTTTGGGAAATTTCGTGTTGAAAGAAGGAGTTGAAGTAGATCCTGCCAAGATCAAAACGGTAAAAGATTGGCCCACACCTAAGAATGTGACGGATGTACGGAGTTTCTTGGGGTTAGCAAGATATTATAGGAGGTTTGTAAAGGACTTTTCGAGGATCGCTAAGTCAATGACGTTGTTAATGAAGAAAGACTATAAGTTTGTTTGGAATGATAAGTGTGAAGAGGCATTTTAGACCTTAAAGGAGTGTTTGACTACGGCTCCGGTGCAGACTTTGCCAGATGGGAGTGACTCTTACGATGTGTACATTGATGCTTCTAAAAATGGTTTGGGATGTGTTTAAATGCAAAATAGAAAGGTAATTGCGTATGCTTCAAGACAATTGAAGCCATACGAAGCAAACTATCCTATCACAATCTCGAGCTAGCGGCGATCGTGTTTACTTTAAAGATATGGAGGCATTACTTGCATAGAGTAAAGTGTAGGATCTACACAAACTACAAGAGCTTAAAGTACATTTTCACTCAAAAAGATTTAAACATGAGTCAAAGGAGATGTCTTGAGTTGATCAAGGATTACGATTTAGATATGCAATACCATGAAGGGAAGGCCAATGTAGTAGCAGATGCTCTAAGTCGTAAAACGAAGCATGGAGTGAATTCTCTAGTGGTCGCTAACGAGCTGTGTTTAGAGACATGGAGAGAATGAACTTGGAGATAGTGAAGGAGGGAGAGTTGGAAGGAATAATTTGTAATCTTAGTATCCAACCAACAGTGTTTGAGGAGATTAAGGAGAACCAGGATGGAGATGTGAAATTAGATAGAATAAAGGAGAAATTGAAAGAAGGAAAGGCTATAGACTTCAAAATCCATGATGATGGAAGCTTGAGGTTCAAAGGAAGGTGGTTTGTACCACAGAAATATGAAGATTTGAAACAGAAAATCATGGAGGAAGGTCATAATACACCATATTCAGTGCATCCTGGAGGCGATAAGCTATAAGGATTTGAAGAAGGTGTATTGGTGGCCTAGGATGAAAAGAGAAGTGGTTGAATTCGTGAGCAAGTGTCTTACTTGTCAAAAAGTGAAATTTGAGCATAAAAGACCACAACAAGAAGTCCAACCACTTGAAATACCAGGATGGAAGTGGGATTTCATATCAATGGACTTTGCAACTTGCTTACCAAAGTCGAGGAATCAACATGACACCATATGGGTTGTGGTGGATAGGCTTATTAAATCAGCGGTGTTTATACCGATGAAGGAGACTTGGAGGATGGAACAACTTACAAAGGCTTACATAAAGCATGTTGTGACACTACATGGAGTTCCAAAGGATATTATCTCAGATAGGGATTCTAGGTTTCTTTCGAAATTCTGGAAAAGTGTCCAAGAAAACTTCGGAACTACGTTGAAAATGAGTATAGCTTTCCATCCATCAACCAATGGACAAATGGAGAGAACCATACAAACTTTGGAGGACATGCTAAGAGCTTGTATAATGGATTTTCAAGGGGATTGGGAAGATTGTTTAGATCTTATTGAGTTCTCATACAACATTAGCTACCATGAAAGTATTGGCATAGCACCTTTTGAACCTCTGTATGGAAGGAAGTGCAAAGTCCCTTATGTTGGAGTGACATAAGTGAGACAGTGATTCTAGGACCTCATTTGATTGAAGAAACCACCGAAAAGGTAAGGGTAATACAAGCAAATATTAAGGTAGCACAAGATAGACAAAAGTCTTATGCTGACCAAAAACGTGAAGAAGTTGTGTTTGAAGTTGGTGATAAGGTGCTACTTAAAGTATCACGGATGAAAGGTGTAATGAGGTTCGGAAAGAAGGGGAAATTGAGACCGAAATATATCGGGCCCTATGAGATCTTGCAAAGGATTGGGAAGGTTGCCTATAAACTAGCATTACCAATAGAGTTGAGCAAAGTTCACAATGTCTTTCATGTGTCTCAACTAAGAAAATATGTTCCGGATGAGTCATATGTGTTACAACCTTAAACAATAGAGTTAGACCAGAGTTTAACCGATAAAGAGAGGCTAATTAAGATCCTTGATAGTAAGGTCAGGATACTTGTAGGAAAAGTGACAAAATAGTGAAGGTGTTGTGGTCTAACCAAGAAACCAAAGAAGCAACATGGGAAGCTGAAGATATGATGAGAGAAAAATATCTAGAGTTATTTTAGGTTAGTAGAGTTACGGGGACGTAACTCAATTCTTAAGGGGGGTAGAGTGCGATATAATTTCGCGCGTTTTTACCCTAAATTTTGCTAGTTTCTACGTCTTTTAGTAAAGTTTTATGAAAGTTTTATGTCCGTTCACTAAAGATGTCAAGCAAAGGGTGTGTTAAATGTCTAAAGCCTACAACAACATAGTATAAGAATGAAATTTTTTGAAGTAAACGTAGTCTCTATTCAAATTCCATACAATAATTTACATAAAGTTTCAGGACCAAACTTCTTTTAAGGGGGGTAGACTGTAACCCCATATTTTCACGTATTTTAAGGAGCTAATTTCGTATTTTATACGTATGTTTTTAATATTTTTATTGTGAAATTAGGTTCAATAAACATATTGAAGAAAGAAACTTTAAATAAATTTTAATCAAAGTAATTATTTTATGTTTATAAATAATATTTCAAGTTATTTTAAGTTTTATTAAATGTTTTGAAAAATTTCTAAAAATAGAGTTTCCTAAATTGTTTTAAAACAAGGACATAAAAGTAATTTCAAACATTAAGGGTATTTATGTTATTACACCAAATCCTACTTTGGGGCCTATAAATTCCCCTTAAAACCCAAAATTTCAGATTTAATTTGCAACTTTAGTGATTTAGGATTTCAAAAAAAAAAAAAAGAGTTAGGTTTTCCGAAAAAAAAAATATAATCGTTGCTCTTCTTCCCTTTGCCGGAGCCCCCTCGTCGGTGACCTCCCCTTCGCTGCCCCTTCTGCCGCCGCGCGCCACCTTCCGCCGATCACCACTCTCGCCAATCCTCTTCCTTCCCTTTGCTATTTTCGAGTCTTATATATAGATATAATATTTCTTCTCTTCTTTTTTTAATTCAATCTTGCAAATTTCATGTTTATAATTATGATTTATCATGTTTCTATAGTTTTAATCATGTTTTTATAAAGTTATGATTTAGCTTAAAGTATGAATTTATTTGATTGATCATGAAATTTTAAATTAGGGTTTATGAAATTCATGATTTTATGGTTTTTAATTATTTAAACTTCAATATTATGATCATGAATTGTTGTTGGGTGAATTTATGATGATTTTATGAAGTTTAGATTGACTTTAAAAGGTTTTAAAGTTAGTTTTTATTGCTGTCCAAATTTTATAATCATGAAAATCAATGGCATAAATATTATGAACATGTTTTATCTTATGAAAAATTATTAAAAAGCATAGATTTGATTCATGATGATAATAGTAGATTGTAAAAGTGTTTTATGATAGATTTATGATGTTCGGATGTGTTTTTAAGGAGTTTTGAATTAATAAATAAAGCTGTAAATATTTATTAACACATGTTTATGCCTAATAAAAATAGTAAGCATGTGACATAGTAAGTTATAATTATTTTTAATGCATCTAAGTATTGCATATTGATATTATGACATGACTATAGTGTTTTATGATCAAAATATGATATTTAGAAAGGTTTTAAAGTGTTTAGGGAATTTTACAAAGTTGTCATTTTTGGAAAATTGCCGAAAATCAAGTATATTGCAATGGAAAAATTAAAATAAAGTATGGAATTGAATAGAGACCATATAGGGAATGTTTTGGACAAGTTTCCAATGTAGAAAGTTAGTTTAGAGTTGTTGTAGAACTTAGTCAACAAGGTTTTAATTTAGATTCGGTTTTCTCAATGTTAAAGACTTCGAGTTAGTTGACTTCTAGAAGTTGTGGCGTATCACCACTACAACACAAGGTATGTAAGTGCTAAAGGCAGACATAGAATTGAAACTCATGCTTGGCTAATCTTATATGATATGTTTTTTGTTGCTTGATTTGATTGTGAATTGACATGCATGGCAAGTTTATGAACGTATGAGAAGTATGAATTTATATTGTTTTGACATTCCACATCTATATTAATATAAATTCTTCAAGTTTGAATTGGAATGTTATATTTAGGTTAAATTTGGCCAATAGCTTAGTAAAAAAGAAAGGAAGTTATTTAAGTCTGTTAGTTACTTAACCAACAAGAAAGGTAGTTGTGAATTTTTATTCACATGATTAATAGAAGTTAATGAGCAAATACCTATGTACATGTAAACACTCATAGTTTAATGTGTGGTCAAGAAAAAAGAAATTAGTTAGCCACTCACAGTTAATGATGTGAATTTGAGTACAAGTGAGATATCCTATATTGAACCAATAGTGGATAAACCAATTAACTTTATACTGAATCCTATTAGGTTTGATAGAAATAAATCACAAGTATGGGTGAACATGGTGAAGATTGATGACATTGTGGATGAAAGTGGTGGCTTGCTAAGCCAACACCATTAGTCACTTAAACATTGCACTGGTGGAGTAAGGTGTTAATTTTTAATATGTTAATCTGTCATTTGAATATGTCCAATTAGATATTGGATTAAGCACTTTATAGGATGGATACGGATGATGGTTCCAGGGAACAACTTGGTTTGGTCCATGAGTTTTTTCCCACTTCACTTGATAGGGTTTTTCTCATTTTGGACATCATTGCCTTAGTGTGTGTGAGTCTTTTTAGGTAGAGTTTTCCTTCAAAAGTATCTTTGGAGCATGGTGAATGGTTTCTTGAAAGTTTCTTGATTATAAGATTCAATCTTGGAAGGTTTCTTGATTAAAAGATGCATTCTTGGAAAGGTTCTTGAAAAATCAAGAAAATGGCAAAGATTCTTGAAGCGTGATTTTGACGATCTCAAGGAAGTCTTTGGGCTTCATTTTGGCGAGCTTCCACAAGATAAAATTGAAGATTTTATGTTGTTTATTTCATTTCTAGATAGTTTGTTAGAATAGATTTTTGTTTGTTAGGATTTGTGCAAAATGATTCAAGATAAGGATCAAGTTGTGCAAGTTGCTTAGGTGGAAATCCGGTTTTGTGGATAACCACAAAAGGGGCGTGTTTTCTTATTGGTTGCAAGTTGTCTAGGTTAGTTAGGGTTGTTATAAAGTTGTTAGGATATTTTCCTATAAATAGCCTAAGGATTCTATGTAACAACATAAGTTTTATTCTTTGAAATTCAATAAGATTTCGTTATTTGTTCGTGCGCAATTCCGTGATTAATTGTTCAAGATTCTTTCTAAAATTTGTGAATTTAGGAGTGAAAGAACGAATTTAGATCCTAATTAATTAGTTTCAGGAGTGTGCTAATTAGTTAATCTTCAATTAAATTCGTCTAGGAGTGGGAGTTTAATTGATTCAAACGTGAATTTTGAGTGTTATTTGCGAGTACCACTTTAAATCCACATCATTTAATGTGTGGTAAAGGAAGTTTAGTTTAATTAAGGGACACACAAGATTATTCTTAGAATCACCTTAAATGAAAGATAATTAATATGGCTTGTGTGATTTTATGCATGCTTTTATGTGATGTTGTATGTGAGTCGTAATATGTTAAACCGGTTAATCACGTAAAGTGAAAGAGGATTTGCACCAAAACTCTTGGAACGTATATACCATGATTATGAACAATGGGGGGAGTCACATAGAATAGTGACCTATGACTTTTAATTGGAGTACAAGACGTTGTACTCTTTTATATTTTTAATGCACTGGAATTCCGTCACTTTATGTGACATACGTAATAACATCTTGGAGTTGCTCCCAAGTTGGTGCCCAATAGGGCGATTTAAAAGAAAGGAAATCCGTTCGATGCGAAATCCAAAGTTTAAATATAATAATTAATTTGTTTAAGTTGAGTCTATGCATAGGTGAAGAGTTGTCAACGGTAAGATGTATGTATTATTTAATTTTTTTTTAATTTTAATCTTACCGCACAGTCTTTAGTAGTTATGTACTCAGTTTAGTTGACTGTTTGTTTTGTGTGCATGGATTTGTCTTGGACTTGGCCCTACGATGACCCACTTATTGGCGAGTAATTGTCTAGAATAAGAAAAGGCTACAGGTACAAGTGGGCATAAGTCATTCATACTGGGCTGGAGTGAAAGTGTTTGCTTTGTAGTGTTCGTAGCTTCTTAGTTTAATTGCGTTTGGATTTAGGCAATTATTATTTGATGTTGTTTTTTTATTTCCGAGGTTTGAAGTCATCCAATGAAATGAAAGTCACTAAACTTTGACTTGATCTCGAAATAGGGTGGACGGTTTGGCAAGCAATTAACATTTAAAGCAGACACGTGATCGAGTTGATCCCACAGTGGTAACGTCAGCACTGAACTCATGTATGAACCGTAGAATCGAATTTTCCATACATACTGGAGTGGACTCTCATAATCCTTCTTCTCCAACGTTCCCATTTGAGTTTCCTTACAAGGCATATTAACCACCATCCTGCAACGACACTTTAAAACTAATGGGTCATCCTTCCCACAACAAAAATAAGTTAATAGTTCTACAAGAAAAGGGTTTGGTGGCTAACATACAATTTCTTCTACACATAAGCAACACTTCAAAACATGTAATTAAATGCATGAAGGAAAAGAAATAAAGTCTATCCTACAAGCCCAAACTTTCTACCCAATCTCACCACATGATATGAAAGCAATAACACATAGTACATACTTGAATTCCTTTCATACCTGCATATGAAAGGGATTTTAAAACTTTTATTTTTCAAAACTTTTTATTTTCAGAAATTACTATTTTTAGAAAATTTCATTCCCAGTAACTTTTTAAAATAAGAAATTCCTCTTTCCAAAATAAAACTTAGGGTACCCCCAAAATAAAAATTTATTTTATTTCGAAAACTAAGCTCTGGTAACCACTTTGTAATACCCTGGAATTTCCTGACCTCCTTCTCTAGATTTTTCGAAAATATAATGTAAATAATAGAGGATAATATTTCTTAAAACTTCTAGTTAACTAGGAAAAACCAAAATATTACCGCCACCGTGATAACGGCTAAGAATTTTATAAAAGTACTACAGCGGAAATCATTAAAAACCAAAACCAAAACTTAAAGTAAAACTTAAAAATAAACTCAAAACAAACCAAAATTAAAACCAAAAGAAAACCAACTTATAACTTTATTACACTTCGGAATCATCTTAATGGCCCTTTAAAACCAAATAAACTTTAAACCTCAAAACAAAAGTTAACATTAGACAACAAATAACTAACAAGTCTATAAAGCAATAAACTAAGAAAATTACGATACAAGCACTCTCGCTCCAGCCCAGCATGATTGACTTATGCCCACTTGTACTTGTAGCTTTAATTTCTCTTATTCTAGACAACTACGTACTCGCCACCAAGTGTGTCATTGTAGGGCCAAATCAAAGACAAAGCCATGCACACAAACACACAAAATCAGCAAAATTGAGTACATCAATACCATGGACTATGCAAAACATGATTAATATTAAAAATATAATAAAAATATAACAAATATACTCCTTACCGTTGACAACTCTTCACCTATAGACTCAACTCAAATAAAATTACTTATTATATTAAACTTTGAATTTCTCGTTGAACGGGTTTCCTTTCCTTTAAAATTCCCTATTGGGCACCAACTTGGGAGCAACTCCAAGAAGATATTACTTACGTCACATAAAGTGACGGAATTCCAGCGCATTGAAAATTAAAAAGAATACGTCTTGTACCCCAATCGAAAGTCATAGATCTCTGTTCCATACGACTCCCCCCATTGTTAATACTCAAGGTGTATACGTTCCAAGAGTTTTGGTGCGAATCCTCTTTCACTTTACGTGATTAACCGGTTTAACAATGTTATGACTCACACATAACAACACATAAAAGCATGTATGACATCAAACAAACCATATTAATTATCTTTGATTTATAGTGATTCTAAAAATAATCTTGGTGTGTCCTTTATCTCAATTAAAATTCCTTTATCACACATTAACAGTGAGTGGCTAACTATGTACTTCTTCCTTTACCACACATTAAACTGTGAGTGGCAACATGTATATAATTATTTGCTCATTAACTTCTAATAATCATGTGAATAAAAATTCACAAACTACCTTTCTTGTTGATTAATTAACTAATCAACTTAAACTTCTTTCCTTTCTTCATAAAACTACTTGCTAACATTAAATAATTTTAACATTTCAATTACTCATGATAAATTAATAATACTATAGATATGGAATGTCAAACAATATGAAAATTAAACTTTTATATATACTAGCATACTTCTCATGCAAGTCAACTAAACAACAATTCACATACACATTTATAGCACGTAAAGTCATCAACCAAGCATGAAATCTACTTTTGTTCTTGCCTTTAGTACTTACATACCTTGTATTGTAGTGCTGATCTGCTACAACTTCTAGAAATCAACTAACTCGAATTCTCCTACATAGAGAAAATCGAAACTAAATTAAAACCTTGTTGACTAACTTCTACAACAACTCTAAACTAACTTTTTATGTTGGAAACTTGTCCTAAACGTTCCCTATATGGTCTCTATTCAATTTCATACTTTATTCTAATTTTTCCATTGCAAAATACTTGATTTTTGATAATTTTCCAAAAATGACAACTTTATAAAATTTCTTAAAATCACTTTAAAACCCTTCTAAATATCATATTTTGAACATAAAACGCTATAGTCATGTTCTAAGATCATCATACAATATTTAGATGCATTAAAAATAATTATAACTACTTATTTCACGTGTTATTATTATTATTAAGTCATTAACACATGATAATAAAATTTCACAACTTTGTTCAATTAATCAAAACTCCTTAAAAACTCATCAAAACATCATAAATCATACATAAAACTCTTTTACAATCTATTATCAACATTGTACATCTAATCTATGCTTCAAAATAATTTTTCATGAATGAAGTAAAACATGTTCATAATAATTTTACTCCATGTTATCATGATTATAAAAATTGAACTGCAATAATAACCAACTTTAAAACCCTTTAAAATCAATCTATACTTCACAAAATCGTAACAATTTCATACAACAACAATTCATGATCATAATATTGAAGTTTAAATCATTAAAAACCATAAATCAATGAATTTCATAATTTCATAAAACCTAATTTAAAATTTCATGATCAACTTTATAAATTCATACTTTAAACAAAATTATAACTTTATAAAACATGATTAAAATCATAAAAACATGATCAAACATAATTATAAACATGAATTTTGCAAGATTGAATTAACAAGAAAAGAAGAATATATATATATATATATATATATATATATATATATATAAGTTCGAAAATTATACCAAAATAGGGGAGGAAGGACGGTCGGTGAAGTGGTGGCCGGCGGGAGCAGGGACGGCGGCGGGGGAGGTGATACGCATATCAATAAGCACAACTTCGAGGGTTTGGGTTTGATTGAAGGTGGAAAACAAGAAGCAACCATGGGGGAGTTAGTGGCTTATGGAGACACGAGGCTTCTTGGGTTGGCTAGGGTGGATTTCTACGTGTGCATGGTGACATGCACGAGCTTATTCACGTAAATATAGAGCAAGTATAGTTAGTAGTTTAGAAGTGTTGAGCTATATGGGTTTTCTTCCCACGTCATTTGATAGGGTTTTACCATATGGTGTTTTGTTATTTTCTTGATTAGTTTATGAGTCAAGGTTGATGGAATCAAGCATGAGAAACACAAAAATGGAGGTTTCTTGAAATAAAGATTGAATCTTGAAGAGTTTCTTGAAGTTCTTGAAATCGCAAGTCCAACAAAAATCAACGAGAAATCAAGCAATGCATATGGCGGGATTTTTGGAAGATTTTTGAAGTTTTGGGCAACGTTGTCAACGCGGGATTTTGTGTTGTTTGACTTTGTCAACCTAAGGTTGTTATTCGGATATATGGTGGTTAGATTTGATTTGCAAAATATCTAAGATTTAGACTAGAAATCAGATTACAAAATATATGGTGCAAAGATATGTATCCGGTTTTGTTAGGATTTTCTTGTTATCCTAATCTTAGTTTGTTATACCATATATCTAAGGTAGTTAGGATATGTTTAGATTTCTGAAATATTGTGTGATATGTTTAGCCTATAAATAGGATGTAAAATACATCAATAAAATTCAGATTTGAGAGATTAAACACAAAGTGTTTCCGGTTTTCTTTTGTTTCACGAAGTAAACAATTTTTGAGAGTTTCTTGTGAGAAATTCGATTGAGTGAGTGGTGCTTTTGCTTTATCTCACGTGAGGATAGTTCTTAGGATTTGAGGGTGCTTTGCTTTAATCAAATTCTACCAATTATTCGCCTTAGAAGTTCAGATTTGTGGTGCGTGGCTTTATCAAATTTGAAGTCTAAGTTTCTTTGTGTGAGTGGCGTTTGTCTATAACAAAATTCACATCAACTTTTGGTGCTCTCGTTGAGAGATTCATTCAATCTCAAGTGTTCAATATCAATTATCATGGCTCAAGAAGGTGGAGACGAAAATCCACAAGGATTCACGAAGGGTTTGAGCTTGGCTCAAGCAAAAGAGCTACGTATGCAAGGAGAGATTGACGAGTTAAAGGCTCGTTTAGATGAAGTCCTAACCATTATGGCTTCTACCAAGAAAACTCCTACCAAATCTAAACAAGAGGAGGGCTCATCATCAAGTGAAAGTGAGCAAGAGAGTGTAAGGAGTGTACGTAAACCAAAAAAGGGATACTCATCAAGTTCCAGTGACGATGAGGAACCAAGATCAAGGCACAAACATAAGGGAAAGATGAGGGATGATGATCGAAATCTTAAACTCGAAATTCCTGAGTTTAATGGAGGTATGGATCCTGAAAAATTTCTAGATTGGATTCGTAGGGTTGAGAGGATTTTTCGTTACAAAGAATATGATGATCATAAGTCTTACAAATTGGCGGAATTAAAACTCACTTCCTATGCAAGTTTATGGCTTGAGGGTTTACAAAGAAAGAGAAGGAAAGAAGGTAGATCAAAAATATCTTCATGGTCTAAATTAAAAAGGGAGATGAGGAAACGTTTTGTTCCTCAAGATTTCGAGCAAAACAATTTCATCAAGATGCATACATTAAAACAAGATAGAAAAACGGTTGATGAATACATTGTGGAGTTTGAAAAATTGATCATGATTTGTGATTTGGAAGAGAAGGAGGACCACAAAGTGGCTCGTTTTGTGGCTGGTCTAGATGAAAATATAAGGGAGAAGGTCGAATTACAACCTTATTGGACCTTTGATGAAGTTTGTAGAGTGGCAGCAAGGGTTGAGAAACAAGTTGCACGTAAGCCAAAGACATACTTCAAAACTTATGACCCTAAGGAAAAACGTGATACTTTTCCTCAAAAACCAAACTTTGATAAGGTTACTAAACCACCCTTCATCAAGGATAAGAGTTCATCTTCAAAGCCCCAAAGTAGTGATTCACGCATTGTTTGTTTCAAGTGTAAAGGGCAAGGTCACATTCAAAGAGATTGTCCTCATGCTAGGGTCACAACAACTCGAAATTGGGTAGATGGGGAAAGCCTTGAAGAAGAGGAGGAGATGTATGGGGATGAGGGAGAGGAAGAGTATGCCAATTATGAAAATATGGAGGAAGAAACGGAGGAAGTCCAACCAGAAACACAAGGCCAATCCTTGGTGTTACGTAGGGTATTACAATCTCAAAGTGCACAACCTTTGGAGAGTCAAAGGGATAAAATTTTTCTCACAAGGTGTAATGTTCAAGGCAAGCTTTGTGATGTGATCATAGATACTGGAAGTTGCACAAATGTAGTATCTACGTTGTTGGTGGAAAAGCTCGCAATTCCTACAAAGATACATCCTCAACCATACAAGCTACATTGGCTTAGCAACACAAGCGATGTTAAGGTAAACAAACAAGCCTTGATTGCGTTTAAAATTGGTAAATTTGAGGATCAAGTACTTTGTGATGTTTGTCCTATGGATGCTTGTCATATATTATTGGGTAGACCTTGGCAATATGACCGTTTTGTGAAGTTTAATGGGAGAACAAATGTCTATATTGTGCGCAAGAACCCTAATGAGAAATCATATGCATTAAAACCCTTGATGATTTCTAAACCTAAAACAAGCATGGGTAATTCTAAAGGTGTTTTGTTGGTGGGTGGAAAGGAGTTAGAAAGGGAGTTGAAAACAAGTTCTATGTCTTATATGTTGTTAGCCAAAGAGGTACAAGATGAAGCCCCAGAGATTCCTAGGGTTTTGCATCCTATGTTGAATGAGTTTTCAGATGTGTTTCCTAATGAGTTGCCACCAGGATTACCACCAATACGTGGAATTGAACATCAAATAGATCTTATTCCTGGGTCTCAAATTCCTAACAAGCCTGCATATAGATGTAATCCAGAGGAGACAAAGGAGATACAAAGGCAAATTGAGGAATTAATGGAGAGGGGGTACGTGAGAGAGAGCATGAGTCCATGTGCTGTGCCTACATTAATAGTACCTAAGAAGGATGGGACTTGGAGAATGTGTATTGATTCAAGGGCAGTTAACAATATAACCGTCAAGTATAGGTTTCCTATACCTAGATTGGATGATTTGCTAGATGAATTACATGGTTCTCAATTATTTTCAAAGATTGATTTAAGGAGTGGATATCATCAGATTCGAATGAAGGAAGGTGATGAATGGAAAACAGGTTTTAAAACAAAGCTAGGGCTTTATGAATGGTTAGTCATGCCTTTTGGGTTAACTAATGCACCTAGTACGTTTATGAGGTTGATGAATGAGGTCTTAAAGCCATACATTGGTAAGTTTGTAGTGGTATATTTAGATGATATTTTGGTGTATAGCAAGAGTGTTAATGATCATCTAAGCCATCTAAGGAGTGTGTTTGGGACATTACGAGAACAAAAGCTCTATGCTAAGCTCGAAAAGTGTTATTTCATGGTACCAAGTGTGACGTTTTTGGGGTATATTGTGTCCAAAGATGGGGTTTCTGTTGATCCATCTAAAGTGGAAGCTATAAAATCATGGCCAACACCAAAAAACGTGACTGAAGTACGTGCTTTTCATGGGTTAGCCTCGTTCTATAGGAGGTTTGTGAAGAATTTTTCATCTGTTGTTGCTCCTATAACCGAATGCATTAAGAAGGATAAGCCTAAGTTTGAGTGGACTAAGGGGGCACAAGAAGCTTTTGAATTGATTAAGAAGTTGCTTTGTAACACACCCATACTAGCCTTACCAGATTTCTCTAAACCATTTGAAGTAGAGACGGATGCAAGTGGGGTTGGAATTGGTGCTGTTCTAGTCCAAGGGAAGAGGCCAATTGCTTACTTTAGTGAGAAGTTGAATGGTGCTAAACTGAACTATTCTACATATGACAAGGAGTTCTATGCCATTATTAGAGCTTTGGATCATTGGAGTCATTATCTAAGACCTAACCACTTCATATTACATTCTGATCATGAAGCTTTGAAGCACATTAATGGGCAACAAAAATTGAATCCAAGACATGCTAAATGGGTTGAATTTTTGCAATCTTTTCACTTCTCTTCAAAGTACAAAACGGGGAAGTCTAATGTTGTTGCTGATGCTTTGTCAAGAAGGTATACTTTGCTTGGTGTTTTGAACTTTAAGTTGCTTGGGTTAGAGTTGATAACTCAATTTTACGAGCAAGATGGAGATTTTGGACCAATAATGGCGCAACTTTCAAAGGGTTCTATGAGTTCCTATGTGCTACATGATGGGTTTTTGTTTAAAGGTAATCTATTGTGCATACCTAAGTGTTCTATACGTGAGTTGCTAGTAAGGGAGGCTCATGGAGGAGGTATTGCTGGACATTTTGGCATTACAAAGACACTAACCATGTTGCAAGAACATTTTTATTGGCCAAAGATGATTGTTGATGTTGAGGCCATAATTGCTCAATGTGCTACTTGTCAAAAGGCAAAGGCAGCCTTTCATCAAGGTTTTTATACTCCATTGCCAGTGCCAGAGGGACCTTGGGAGGATGTTTCTATGGATTTCATTGTAGGGTTACCAAGGACAGCAAGGGGAAAAGATGCAATTATGGTAGTGGTTGATAGATTTTCAAAGATGGCTCATTTTACACCATGTCACAAGACAGATGATGCTATGAATGTGGCTGATTTATATTTTAAAGACATCATAAGGTTGCATGGGGTTCCAAAGACTATTGTAAGTGATAGAGACACAAAATTCATGAGTTACTTTTGGAAGTCACTTTGGAGGTTAATAGGCACGAAACTTTTGTTTAGCACATCTTATCATCCTCAAACAGATGGCCAAACAGAGGTCACTAATCGAACACTAGGGGTTTTGTTGCGTGGTTTGGTTAGTAAAACACAAAAAGATTGGGATTTGAAGCTTGCTCATGCTGAATTTGCTTATAATAGGTCACCTACTTATGCTACTAAGCACTCACCTTTCGAGATTGTCTATGGAGTTAATCCTAAGTTACCAATTGATTTTGTAAGTATTCCTAA
The DNA here is from genome assembly GCA_016808085.1 of Suaeda aralocaspica. Taxonomy (NCBI): domain Eukaryota; kingdom Viridiplantae; phylum Streptophyta; class Magnoliopsida; order Caryophyllales; family Amaranthaceae; genus Suaeda; species Suaeda aralocaspica. The sequence goes on from PYUH01000223.1 coordinate 1,912,150, forward strand.
AGGGGAGTTGGTACACAAAGATGCCAAGACTAAGGTTGAGTACATGCAAAAACTTCATGCAGAAGTAAGGGCTCGAATTGAGAAGGTTAATGATATTTACAAGGCACGAGCAAACAAACATAAATCACAACATGTCTACAAAGAAGGGGATTTGGTTTGGTTACACTTGAGGAAGGAAAGATTTCCAAATCAAAGGAAGAATAAACTTATGCCTCGTTGTGATGGACCGTTCAAGATCATAAGTAAAGTGGGGGATAATGCTTATAAATTGGAATTACCAGGAGAATATGGAGTCCATGCTACTTTCAACATTGGTGATTTAGCTCCTTATGTTCCTGATGACCAACTTCGAGGTTTGAGGACAAACTCTTTTGAAGAAGAGGAGGATGATACGCATATCAATGAGCAAAACTTCGAGGGTTTGGGTTTGATTGAAGGTGGAAAACAAGAAGCAACCTTGGGGGAGTTAGTGGCTTATGGAGACACAAGGCTTCTTGGGTTGGCTAGGGTGGATTTCTACGTGTGCATGGTGACATGCACAAGCTTATTCACGTAAATGTAAAGCAAGTATAGTTAGTAGTTTAGAAGTGTTGAGCTATATGGGTTTTCTTCCCACGTCATTTGATAGGGTTTTACCATATGGTGTTTTGTTATTTTCTTGATTAGTTTATGAGTCAAGGTTGATGGAATCAAGCATGAGAAACACAAAAATGGAGGTTTCTTGAAATAAAGATTGAATCTTGAAGAGTTTCTTGAAGTTCTTGAAATCGCAAGTCCAACAAAAATCAACGAGAAATCAAGCAATGCATATGGCGGGATTTTTGGAAGATTTTTTAAGTTTTGGGCAACGTTGTCAACGCGGGATTTTGTGTTGTTTGACTTTGTCAACCTAAGGTTGTTATTCGGATATATGGTGGCTAGATTTGATTTGCAAAATATCTAAGATTTAGACTAGAAATCAGATTACAAAATATATGGTGCAAGATATGTATCCGGTTTTGTTAGGATTTTATTGTTATCCTAATCTTAGTTTGTTATGCCATATATCTAAGGTAGTTAGGATATGTTTAGGTTTCTGAAATATTGTGTGATATGTTTAGCCTATAAATAGGATGTAAAATACATCAATAAAATTCAGATTAGAGAGATTAAACACAAAGTGTTTTCCGGTTTTCTATTGTTTCACGAAGTAAACAATTTTTGAGAGTTTCTTGTGAGAAATTCGAATTGAGTGAGTGGTGCTTTGCTTTATCTCACGTGAGGATAGTTCTTAGGATTTGAGGGTGCTTTGCTTTAGTCAAATTCTACTAATTATTCGCCTTAGAAGTTCAGATTTGTGGTGCGTAGCTTTATCAAATTTGAAGTCTAAGTTTCTTTATGTGAGTGGCGTTTGTCTATAACAAAATTCACATCAGGAGGGATGTCAGCGAAGAAGACCGACGAACAAAGAAGAAGGGCGACGAAGAAGGGGACGATGATGGGGAAGAACGAAGTTTTTTTTTTTTTGTATTTTCGAAAATTTTCCGAATATTTTTTTTCGAAATTTCTTTTTTTTCTTCTCTCATTTTTTTTTGAAATCCTAAATCTCTAAACTGCAAAATAAATATGAATTTTGGGGTTTTAAGAGGTATTTATAGGCCGTAAAGTAACATTTGGTGCAATTACATAAATACCCTTAATGTTTGAAATTACTTTTATACCCTTATTTTAAAACAATTTAGCAAACTCTAAAAATTCTAATTTTAGAAACTTTTCAAGATATTTAATAAAATTTCAAATAACATGAAATACTAATTATAAACATAAAATAATTACTTTGATTAAAATTTATTTAAATTTCATTTCTTTAATATTTTTATTGAACTTAATTTTTCAATAAAAATACTAAAGGTATATGTATAAAATACGAAATTAACTCTTTAAAATACGTGAAAATATGGGGTATTACATACAGGTACATGTGAACATAATCAATCGTGTTGGGATTGAGTGATGAGCGCTTGCATTGTTGTTTTCTTTGCCTGTGTGGACTTGTTAGTTATTTTTATTGTTGACTTTTGGATTTTCGAAGTTAAAAAGTTTATTTGGTTTTGAAGGGTCGTGAATGCAGTTCTAAGTTGTAATGAAGTTTTATTTGAATTTGGTTTGAAAGTTCTTTTGAATTTTAATTTAGTTTTACAAGAAAAGAGTTCCACTTTAGTATTTTGATAAAAGCTTTAGCCGCTATCACGGTGACAGTAATACTTTAGCCTTTTCTTGTTAAATAGGAAGTATTTTTATTATTTTATCTACCTTATTTATTTTATATTTCCGGAAATAGCAAGGTGAAAGTTAGGAGATTTCAGGGTGTTATACATTGAGAGCTTGACATGTAGCATTGGGTGATGTTAGCAGTGACTTGTTTTAGTAATTAATTATTATTATAGATTGTTTATACATTGGAAGAATCATCCCAAAGGGTCTTTATTTTAAAAAGTCCAAAAGTATTATTGAACAATCCTACAAAGTTGATCTTATTAAAATAAATAAATGAATTTGAATAAATTAGTACTCCTCCATTTTTTTCAATTGGGATTAGCTGCACTCGGAGCACCTTCTTCTAGGTGCTCCCGGTTCTAAACACCGCGTTTTGCAATTTCCATAAGTCTTACATCACAACTGCTATAAATATGCAGTTAATTTCTTTTTTTTCTTTTTGGTTTTTATAGTTCATCCTTCATTCTCTCTGATTCTCTCTCTTCTTTCTCTCAAAATCAAAACAATTCTCTCTCTAATTTCAAACACTAGAATTTCAATCAGGACAAATTCAACAAAAAATCAAAGAAATACAATTCAAAACAACACAAAAACAGACAAAGATCTACAAGAAGTAATCAATAAAGATTTTACAGAAAATTGTAAGCTATAATTTTCGTCAAATTTTTCATAATTTTATTTAATAAACGTTCAAAAAGTTTCAATTAAAGTTCAGAAATTATTGTTCTGAAATTTTGCATATATGCTAATGAAGATTCATAAATGTTCAGAAAAAATGAATTAATGTTCAGAAATTAAATTTCTATGTTAATATGTAGTTCTGAACTTTTTCATAAAAATTCTGAACATTAGCAAAATTGAATTGTTGTTCAATTTCTCTTGTAATTGATGTAATCATATTTCTGAACTTTTTCATAAAAATTCCGAACATTCAGAAAAAATGAATTGTTGTTCAGTTTTCTCTAGTAATTGGTAAAATCTTATCTCTGAACTTTTTCATAAAAATTCTGAGCATTCAGAGAAAAAATGAATTGTTGTTCAGTTTTGTTCTTCTAATTGTTGTACAATGAGTTAGTGTTCATCTTTTAATAATTTTAATGTTTTCAATTTTTGCGGATGATTCAATCCAAATGATTATAAATGAAGCTAATCAATCTGACTTGTTGAATGTAAAAGTGAACAATGATGAAGAGGCATTTGATTTGTATAACAAACATTTATTTCACTTGTAATTGATGTAATCATATTTCTTAACATTTTCATAAAAATTCTGAACATTCAGAAAAAATGAATTGTTGTAGATGGTGCACAAGCTCTTTTAAATCTATATGTATAAATTCAAATTAATATTCAAAATAATAACATAAATGTTCAATCTTAAAACAATAATGTTCAAATAACAACATTAAAGTTCACCAAAAAACTATATGATCCAAAAAACATCATTGTTCAAGGTAACTACACTAATGTTCAGTTCAAAAATATAAATGTTCAAAATAAAAATATAAATATTCATTTACCTAAGCACTGAATCAATGTTCAGTGAAGAATTAATGTTCAAAATAAAAACATAAATGTTCATTTTACATAAACACAACATTAATGTTCAACTAAAAAACATTAAAGTTTAGAACAAAAACACCAATGTTCATTTTACCTAAGCACTGGTAGTTCAGAACAAAAAAAAAAAAAAATTTAAACTGTCGCGCGTGTCTCACACGCGCTCGGGAACACCTAACGGAAGGTATTCCGGGTGCACCTAAGAATTTGTGCATTTTTTTTACGTGCACTTATAAAATTAATATTTCAACTTTACTGTTATAAAAAAATTATATTTTTAGAAAATATATAATGACATGAATCAAACAAGATTCTATGTTAATATAATTGTCAAAGTTACACTATTAATGTTGTCAAAACTGCTAATGTATCAACTAAACAACCCACCGATTAATAGTCCAGGAGACAATACTAATTCATCGGCCTCAATTCCTCAAGCTCAGACTGATTGTGGAACTTGGGAAGTAATCACAACACCATGAGCAACGAAAGCCCAAGTGATGATACCGAAGGTTTATTAATTAAAGCTTCCATTGCGATTGATAACCTGTACAAAATTCGCGACACATTTTACCCTGTAAACCCAGATGATAAAATCCCCAAACTGCAGCAACATTCTCAGTATTGTCTCAACTTGCTTGATTCTATTGCCCCTGGTAAGTAAGTTAGTTAATTAATTAGGTTTACTTGCTTGAATATCATTTCTATTTTCATCTTTCTGCAAATTGATTTAGGCATAATGGAGCATTAAGAACAAAACTCATAAAAAAAGAAAGATTGGCTGTTTTTGTAAGGAAATTTGTGCGATTTATTTTGACGATGTTTCATTGTTTGGGTTAATATATGAGCAGGTGATTGATTTTAATTTGACGATGTTTGGTTTACGGAGATATTTGTGATTTTATGAGGGAGAAGATGTGCATTTATCATTGTGAATGGCGCATGAATTGGACTCCTTGTGCCACGTTCTTGATGAGTTGCTCATCCATGATCATGTTGCTAGACTTGACTACATCATGTAGGGTTGTGCATAACTATTCGAAAAGTCATTTCGAATCACATTCAACGTTTTAGGATATTCGTTCCAATTTCTTATGTAATATTTGGTCTGAAGTCGATTATCAATTATTAGATATTAATTTTAGGAATTTCACACATTTGAATAGCCATAAATTTGGTATATTAAGTTTTGATATCCGTATTCAAAATATATTGGATAAATATTTTTTAAATATATAAAATTAAAAATAAATTTTGTAATAAAAAACTATTTTTCAAATTTTTCTGGATATTTCGGATATCTGACCCTGGTTTTTCAGATATACGAAGCTTCCAGATTTGTTATCTCATAACAAATATCCTATCTTGAATTTCAAGTATCAATATCCTATTTGAAAGGCAATTTGGATTGGATATTCAATCCGTGTGTTGCAGCTTAAGAGACATGCTTCAATACCATAAAAGTTTTTTAGCAAGGGGAAGTGTTAGATGACATGCTTCAAAGTATTGGATGGACTGTTTGTTTTAAGGTTGAGATGGGTGACCCTGTTTATATAAATAGATGGGTGCAAACTCAACAAGACACAATTTTTGTTATGAGATCAATAGTGACATGGTGTGCTTGATTCTTTTCTTTTTTATTAGTTGTCTAACTCTTCATACCCTTTGGTTTTGATGTACTCTGTGTATAATCATTATTACTTTTAGCTATTGTCTAGTAGTATCTGTTTCTTGAAATTTATGTGTCCTCATTGCTTAAACATTTCATATCTAAGAAAATTATATATTAGTTGTTTGGCTTTGTTAAGTTAAAATGACTATAATAGTGGTGAATATTGAAAGTGTTTTGGTGAAGATTTGATTGCTAGATCGCATGTTCAAGTGAAATAACTATATAATTCCCAATTTTTTTGATTTTTCAATGTTGGTGTTGTGGCAAATTTTTTGTACTAGTATATGGTAACCCATTTATCTGTTATAGAGTGCAGGAAACCTACTATTCAACGTGCAACGTATGAACATTTGAAAGGAAAAGTATTGGATGTATTTCCGGACTACGTTAGAGAGGCTGAAGATCATCTTTCAAAAGCAGTAGGTTACAACTATTTTTGAATAGTCTAGTTCTCTTTAATTGTTGATTTGCTCATGTAGTTGTTTATTCTCTCTTCAGGTTAAGTTGAATCCATCTCTCACAGATGCCTGGCTATCTTTAGGGAACTGCTTTTGGAAGAAAGGAGATTTAATTTCAGCAAACAACTGTTTTAATCGTGCACTAACTAAGGTATCATTCGTTGATCCCTTACTGAATGAACAGGATTGATAATTTAGACTAGTTGTTCATTATTTACATAATCCGTACAGGGTCCGGACAAGAATGTACTATGTCAGCTGTCTATGCTGGAAAGGAAAATGGCTCAAGGCTTGTGTTTATTTACCCTTTCTTCTTTAGTTCTGTTTTTTTCCTCAAATCTTGAACTTGATAGTGCTTCTGATGGTCTCTTGAATGTTTAGTTTTGTAGTTACTAGTTGCTTAATGTTCTATGACACACATATATATCTAGTTATTGATTGCATTAAAATTGTAAAGGATGGTTGGCATTTGTACTTTGTTGAGGATGTGAAAGAGAATGTTTCGGGGTAATAAATTGATGATTATTCTTAGGTACGAGCAACTATAGGTGATGAACATGCTTGACATTTCCCTTTGGCACTCTATGGTTTATCGCCGCGAGGCCATAACACTAAATGTTGCTCTCAAATGAAAGAGGTGCATCCTATAAGGCCAAGCAATGATTTTGTTGCAAAATACCTTTTAAGAATTTGACATCATCTGAAAGTTCCTTGAGCATAATGCAACTGAATTACTTATTGCAACAAATCTGGTAGACCTATTTTTTACAACAATTCAATTTGTATTAAGTGGGTGAGGAACAAGTTAAGGCAAAGGAAGGTGACGGTAAAGGGATGAGTTAATAGTGACGTGAGGAGTGAGAGATGGATTATGTTCCCTATCCATGTCAACTTTCTTCTTTTGTGGATAATATTTCCCCATTTTCTTCTATTAGTCACTCCACAAATTAGTATATTACATCAGAAAGCAGTCACTGTTAATAATTTGCTACTCTTATCCTTTAGAATAGAACATGCTAGTGTGCTGACATTTCCTTGTAGAAAATATGGAATTGTTTCCAAAACCCTTGAACCAAGACTGACACTGATGATATATATCTTTTCCAGCTTGTCAATTCATGCTGTGATTGTAGTGATGCATGGCATAGTAACGATGAGCTCGTTTCTGTAACACTGCTACTATTACACTGCTCATGATTTACAATATGTAAATAGCCAAGTAGGATATGATTTCCGCTTATCTCTCATTACACAGCAACAAGTACAATGGATAGGACTAGTATTGAAAGAAAGATCAACAAGTGATTTGTAAATTAGACAGATGCATCAACTGATGTCTTTTCCTGTATCTGTCTTTTTTGTTGAATGCTGGCAAAGCGTGACCTCACTGGCTCACTGACCTCTGAATCATCTTTAAAGAAAACTGTGGTGATGTAATTTTCTCGTGGTTGCAGATAGTGAGAACAAAGAAGAAATTCTTGAGCATAGTATTCGACATGCTAAAGAAGCTATAGCTTTGGATGTGGCTGATGGGAATTCATGGTGTAAGAATATGAGAGCTCTGTACAATTTTTTGATTTCCAAAAGTTCTGCAGGGCAATTGACAACACAGTGTTGAGTGTAGTATTGCTTGAAAAGTTTTGTAGTAGTTTAGTATGTTCAAATTTTGTTAAATTATAATCCCATGGCTTGTTTGAAAATGGGTAAATGGTGTTGTATTGCCTTGTTGTACGTTATGCCTTTTCAAGCTTGTTCTGTTAATTTGAACGTTTTTGCAATTTCTGTAATTACTAGATAACCTTGGGAATGCATGCCTTACAAGTTTCTTCGCAGCAGGAGCTTGGGATCACTTGAAAATTTGTCAGTCTTTGAAAGCATACCAAAATGCGGTAAGTATGAGATTTGATTGAGCAATTGGTTTTCTTAGATACAATTTGTAACTGTAATGGTTTCGCGTAAGACGAGAAATCACTTTTATCTGAAGTTTTTCAATTTGATCAAAACTTGTTAGAGCATTATTATTGTTTACTTGTGTTTCAAATAGGTCCAATTGTTTGCTTGTGGTAAGGGATGAGGTCATGACTATTATAAGTCCTTATACAGCATACATTGTATTGGATAAGACTGTTAAAGAAGAGCTTTGGGAAGATTTAATAGAGGTGCTGCTTCAAGTTCCTACTTTCTAGAGTAGAGAAGTTAATCATTGGTGGTGGCCTCGATGCATATGTGGACTCTAGAAAGGATGGATTTTAAATTTTGAGTGTTTATGGAGGCTTTGGTGTTGGACATAAAATTGAAATAGGAAGCTATAGACTTTGCATCAGCATGAGATGGGTATAGTGAAACCCTGGTTTGAAAAAAGTCGCTTTCACCTAGTGACCTATAGGAGTGGTAATCGTGCTAGTCTAATTGATTTCTTTCTTAGATTATAGTAAGAAATACTGATGAAACTGTTGATTGTAAAGTGATTTTTTGTGTGAGCGTGGCAACCCAACAATAACTAACAGTTCTTTCTTCTTAATGTAAGAGACATATAAGGTGACAAAGACCAATAGTGGAGCCTCATATTAAGCGGTGGTAACTTCAAGGGGAGAAAAAAAAAGGAATAGTGAATAAAGTGACCGGTGGAGATATTTGGTCACAAATTGGGAATGTGGATAACTGGATATTCACTTGGTTTGATTTAACGTAAAGGATGTGGCAAAGGAGGTTTTGAGAGGATCCAAAGTAATAAGCATGCCACCAAGTAGTCGAGTACGAATACATCTTAGTGGAATGAAGAAGTAAAGCAGGCAATTACAATTATGAGAGTTAGTTGGAGTAGTGGAGTGCTACAAAAGGTTACAAAATTGTCGCTGTGATGAAAACAGCAAGAAACACAAAAACTTAAATAAGCTCATAGGCAAAGCTAAGGAAGCTGTTAGAGAGGCATGAGTAAAGATAAATAAAGATCTTTATGCAAAATTTGACACGAAAGAAAGGTAAAAGGTATTTGCAGAATTGCCTGTTTACCACACACAGTTTAGTGTGTGAAGGATGTTTGTTTAAAAGTCTTGGTTGTCACTAAGGAAGGGGATAAAGGATAAATTAAAGATCGTAGTTTGATAAATTGCTTAGGATATTCGTATTATTTTGACTTTAATATGGTCGGTGTTTACAATGTGGTGCCCACGGAAAAATCACGGTCGTCCTACAGTGGGAACTGTAGTTGACGTTCCGTAAAAAATTGTTATATCGATTGGAGTAAAAGGTCACTGCAAGTTCTACAAGAACCCGTTTTGTAATGGTGGAATGGCGTTATATATTATCACTTAATAATTAAATGCTTCTTTTTTTTCCCAATAAAGCCATTCAAATTTAAACCTTTCTTAGAATCAAATTTGAGTGGAAGCCTTTATTTATTATTTATTACTTATTACTTTTTACTTTTTACTTTTTTTTTTCATGGGTGTTAGGGAGCCGCAAGGGTGAGTGGTGAGAATCGATCCCAAGATCCATTCGAATCGGGAGGGAAACTCTAATTAGTTGAGCTATCCCTTACTCTCGGCAAAATCCCTCTATTGGTTTTAGTAAAGCACTTTGAATTGAATCCTAAATATATTTAATTCCCTAATTTCAAAGAAATAGGGATTTAAAACCCCTTAATCGATTCTTAGTTTAGCCATTCAATTTCTTGATAATGGACTTGCTGTTGAGGAAAATGAGCTACAAACATCTCATAAACAAAGCATTGCAATACATAAATACAAGCATTGCAATACATAAACAAAGCAATACGTTGGATGCCTAGGCCATTCCGACTGCCTTGGGGTGGCCCAGCTGCCTATGTCGAAGAAGAGGCGTCACACTCCACTGCAATTAATGAGTAAAAGTTCGAAATAAAATGGCATGGTGAATTGAAATAGCTTGACACCTAGGGTTGGAGGAGCAGTAGTGGACACTTCCGCCTCCGCAGCGTCCCTCTGACGAGGCTTCTTGCTCTTTTTAGTAGAGGCCGAAATGGCCGGCCTCTTCTTGCTAACCTTCCTCGTCACCTGGGAAGGGGCACCACTCTCTTGAAAAGGACACAAGAAACAAGAGGTGAGTAAAAAATCCTCTAACACCTCAATTCGGTATCTCTAATTCGAGTCAATAAAAAATTAATATGTTCCATTAACACCCTACTCGGTATGCTAATAACGAATGGGAAAGATTTTGGTACCCCACACATACCTAATTTGGTACCCTAATGGAATGAGACGATAAAACCAAAATTAAATCACTCCACAACTTACCTGGTCGGCCTATGTATGCCGAACAGGATGATTGTGAAAACATTCCAACAGCTTACCTGTTCGGTCTATGCACGCCGAACAGGGTGATTGTGAAATCACCTCACACCTTACGTGTTCGGCCTATGCATGCCGAACAGGGTGATTGTGAAATCACTTCACAACTTACCTGTTCGGCCTATGTATGCCGACCAGGGTGATGGTGAAGTCATTTCACAACTTACCTGTTCGGCCTATGCATGCCGAACAGGGTGATTGTGAAATCACTTCAGAACTTACCTGTTCGGCCTATGCATGCCGAACAGGGTGATTGTGAAATCACTTCACAGCTTACCGGTTCGGCCTATGCATGCCGAACAGGGTGTTCGTGAAATCATTTCACATCTTACCTGTTCGGTCTATACACGCCGAACAGAGTAATTGTGAAGTCATCTCACCAAGCCTCTATGCGGCACATAGAAGCCGAATAGGCTGGCTACAGAAAAGTTTAAAATGCATACTCATGGTCTACATACACAGAAAAATTAGCAAAAAAAAAAAAAAAAGAAACTCATTTTCAGGTTACATGGCGAATACAAAACTACTCTTAAAACCTGGAATTCTTGAGAAGTGTGAGCAAGACGAATGTTACCTCGGTCACCTTGCGACGGTCCCGCCATTCCTGGTTTTTTTAGCTCAAAAAGCTCCTCCAAGTACTCATCACCCGTCTTTTCTCCCTTCTGGCTCGGGGTTAGTTGGCTCATTGCTTCGTCTGCAATCAACTAGGAAAAATTGATTAATTATGTAAAATTCTAACAAAAATTAGCAAGTATGAGAAGACTGACAGTATCCGGACTACCTCTAGGCATGCTCAAAGGAAGGCCACATGGCGAAAGAAAAGTGTTGCTCCTAAACAAAGTAAAATTTGGCACCCACACCACTGGAACAAAAACTTTCTTGTTCCTACCTCCCCTCGTTTTCACAGTCACTTCCGGTTACCAAAAAGCTTGTGTTAAAAATGAAGTCAAATTTTGGGTGAATGGGGGGAAGGTCTGGTTTCCTACCAGCCAGATAGGGGTTCTCAATCCACTCGTTCAGAGAGTCGGCCAGACCCTCTTGGCTGATGTGAACGTAGAAGAAGCGGTGTCTCCACCTTTTCCATTTGTTTGGCTTTGAGGCTGTCATCATGAAGTTTTTTCTGGAAGAGATGACGTACCAGTTATCTCGCTCTGCGTCCACACGCGTGATCGAATGCATGTGGCATAAAACAGCAAAGTCCAAGGGGATCCCCCTCAACTCACATGTGGCAATATAGCCAAGAATGTTCGTCCAGGAGTTGGGGGGGAGTTGGGGGTGAGTTGCCAGAGTGCAACTCGGTATCCCTCCAGGAGGGTAGTGATAAAGAGATGAAGGGGAAATCTCAACCCTAGGTCAATGGCCGCCTCGTATACCGGGACGGTCTTATTAGGAAGGACGATGATGGATGCCCCAACAGGCGGCACCCTTATCTTAAAACCGAGTCCAAAGGCACACACACTCCTATAGACCTCTAACTCGCTCTTGTAATGATATCTAAAGCTTTTCTCTAAGAAACAGTTGCTGGGGATATAGACTGGCTTGGATTAGGATTCTCCTTCGTCATCCTCACCATCTTCTTCACTTGAAGAAGATGAGGCTTCGGGCTCCTCCTTCTCAGGGCCGGATGAGGGTCAATCAAGTGTTGTTGAGCAGCTGTAGAATTTAGTAAAGGATGATACTCCTCTACTGATACGGCATCCGAAACCTCATGAGCAGGCACCCAGAAGCTGCCTGATCCTTTGGACACTCTGGCCGTCTGTTTTGTCCGTGCCATTGAAGTACCCTGCACAGGTACAAGCACAACAACTGGCCCATCATCATAATAGTCAATCATACCAAACTCTAATATATGAAAAGGCCCGTATAGAGACGATTCCTCTATCTCCATGGAAGGGTTCGACCTTTCAGGGGACGGAATCAGTTTGTAAGACTCAATGGGAGTGGAGGTGAGTGATTGATCCAAGGCACTAGACTCGGCGTCCGAATTAAAAGACATAAGTACTAAAGCGAAAAGTAAAGAAAGAGAATAGATGGAGCGGTACCTGAGTAGATGAAAAAAGGCTGATGTAGGGATGCCGAGACGAAGAAAGGTCTTCAAGAAAAAATGTCAGCTGATTTGCAGGCTTAAAATGATGCGTTTCAAACTTCTTTCTCGAACAGGTTCACCACAGATTCTCTCTCTTCAACTAAGTAAATTCTCTCTCAAGAAAATGCAAGAAGTAAAAATGGAAAGTGAAAGAAGGTGTTAGTATTTATAGGGAAAGAAAAGAAGGTGAAAAGTTGTTGCTCCTTTTCCCCCAAAAAAATTTTGAATTATGTCATGGGCTTAGGCCCATGGGCGTCTTTGAGGCTTGTTCAAAAGGGGTTTAAAGTGGGGTCCAGGTCCAGTTCGACACCCCTTTTGAAGGGGCAAATGTTGTGGGGTATTTTCTCCTGACACGTGGCCCAATGGTTGAGTGACACGTGGCCCACTAACTGGGTGACACGTGGCCCAATGGCTGAGTGACTCGTGGCCCAATATGGGAGTGACGCGTGGCAATACTAAGTTAGCTGAAGAAGGATGACACCTTGGTCTACGGGACAAAGCCCACACCAAGTTAACCTAACAACCAATCCAACGATCATGGATGTGACACGTGTCAACATCTTATGCATGATGCAGTTCTCGAGAAGCCTATAAATAGGTCCCTTTTTTACTGCTTGAGGGGACAGATTTACGTCAGCAAACAGAAGCATTCATAATTAAGAGTTTCTTTGTCTAGGATTAGAGTTTTCTCTCTCAAGATTACTGTTAATTGACTGTTCAAATTGCAATTATTCATTAAATATTTGATTATATAAAAGCAAATCACTCTGTGTTGTAGCATTGTATTTGAGTCCACACATTTCCCTCGATATTATACAAATTTCCTGAAAACAGTTTTCATAAACTTTATTAAACCCTAATCATAATTCATGAACATCTTTATAAAAATTAATTATAAACACTAAAACTTGATCATAATTTGTAAACATGCATAAAATCATAATCATAAACATAATTTGATCAAGGCTTGAATTAAAATTGAAGAGGAGGAACATTTTTTAACAAACACAAATCACGAAGGGAAGGGATAAGGGTGGCTGGCTGGTCGCCAGGGTCCGACAGGTGGTGGCCGGCGGTAGGGAGTCGGTGAGAAGGGTTAGGCTTAGGGTCAGGTGTTCGTGTTTTAGGGTTTTCTTTTTGTATTATTTTCTCTCTCTTTCTCAAAAACTAAAAATTATGAAAAACAGTAAAAATTGTCATTTTTAGGTTTAAAAGGGGCATTATAGGCCCAAAATCAGATTTTGTGAAATTACCCCTTAATGATGGAAATTACCTTTTTGCCGTTGTTTTAAAACAATTAAGGAAACTTCCTTAAAACCCGATTTGGAAACTTAAAAAACCCTTCAATAGATAAAAAGATTCTATAAAAATCCTTATAAAAATTATAAAACCTTGAAATACGTATTGTAATTCCTTCAATCAATTAAACAGAGCCTTATTCCCCAAAATTGGGGTCAGCTACATAAACCAAAAAAAATCATTTCATGTGGTCATCCACATAAATTTTCCTTCTTCATCCCCTGTGATCAAGGACTTCGTTCTCTTGTAAATCTAAAAGCTTCATATACTTTCTAACCCCTTCACACCAAGTCATTTTCGGTCAGCCTCTACCTCATTTGAAACCTCCATGATCCAACCCTTCCACTCATCGCTCCGAGGCTCCCTCATGTCTCCATCTCACATGTCCAAGCCAACGCAAGCGATTTTATAAAGCCTTGAAATAAATATTTTAACTCCATAATAAATTAAATTCCTTTAATTAATTTATTTATTAAACCTTTATTGTTGTTTAAAATGCTAAAAATGCACTTTATAGATATTAATTTAATTTTATAAAATGCCTAAAAATACGGGGTATTACAGTCTACCCCCCCCCCCCCCTTGAAGGAAGTTTCGTCCCGAAACTTTGNAGCTTCCCCCCCCCCCCCCTTGAAGGAAGTTTCGTCCCGAAACTTTGGGTAAAGTATTGTATGGAACTTGAATTAGAGACTGCACTTTATGTGCCCTTTTTCAAAACTTATCCTTTTTAACCTTAGTTGCTGTAAACTTTAGACACTTACTCAACCTTTTTCTAACACTCTTTGAGTGTTTACTATTAAACTTGAAAGCAAAAAATAAAAACTTTGCCAAAAAGCACTAAAACTTTGCAAATTTTAAGGGAAAAAAATGCGCCAAATTCTATCACACTCTGCCCCCTTAAGAACTGAGTTACGTACCCGTAATTATATTAACTCGAAACAATTCTGGATACTTTTTCCTCATCATCTCGTCTGCTTCCCAAGTTTCTTCCTCAGTTTCTTGGTTAGACCACAAAACTTTTATTATTTTGACACCTTTTCTACGAGTACCACGAACTTTACTATCGAGTATCTTTATTGGTCTCTCCTTATAAGTGAGGCTTTGGTCTAACTCAATTGTCTCCGGTTGCAAAATATGCGACTCATTAGGGGCATACTTTCTCTACTGAGACACATGAAAAATGTTATGCACCTTGCTCAATTGCATGGGTAAGGCTAGCTTTTAAGCTACCTTTCTAATTCTTTGTAAAACCTCATATGGTCCAATATACTTTGGACTTAGTTTTCTTTTCTTCCCAAACCTCATAACACCTTTCATTGGTGATACTTTCAGTAACACCTTGTCACCAACCTCAAACTCAACCTCCATAGGCTTTTGTTCCGCATAGGATTTATGTCTATCTTGTGCAGCTTGAATCTTTGCTTGAATTTCCCTTACCTTGTTTGTAGTCTCCTCAATTAGTTGAGGTCCTAAAATTACTGTTTCACTTATGTCGCTCCAACATAAGGGACTTCTACACTTCCTTCCATACAATGCCTCGAAAGGTTCCATGCCAATATGGTTTTTTTATTATATGAGAATTCAATCAAATCCAAGCTATCTTCCCAATCTTCTTCGAAATCCATTACACAAGCTCTCAACATATCCTCGGACGTCTGGATGGATGGTCCTTTCTGTGTGTCCATTCGGTTGCTGGATGGAAAGCTGTACTCATCTTCAATGTATTACCAAAATTTTCGTGGACGCTTTTCGAATTTTGAAAGAAACCGACGTCTCTATCTGCCACAATGTCCTTTGGAACTCCATGTAGTCTCCCAACATACTTTATGTAAGCTTTCGTAGGTTGATCCATTTTCCAAGTCTCCTTCATTGGTATAAACACTGCCGATTTAGTAAGTCTATCCACCACAACTCAGATGGTATCATTCCGATTCTTTCACTTTGGCAAGCAACCCATTTCCATCGTGGGATCTTGAGTGGTTGCACTTCCCTTTGTGGCTTTCTATGTTCAAATTTCACCTTTTGACATGTAAGACACTTGCTTATAAATTCCGCTACTTCTCTTTTCTTTCTAGGCCACCAATACACCTTTTAAAATCTTTATACAATTTGTCACCTCTTGGGTGAACTAAATACGATGCATTATGACCTTCTTCCATGATCTTCCTTTTTAATTTTTCGCATTACTGCGGTACACACCACCTTCCTTTATACCTTAAACTCCCGTCATCGTTAATTTATAAATCTGTTGCTTTTCCGTGCTTCAGTTTCTCCTTTATTCTATGTAACTTCACATCTCCATCTTGGTTCTCCTTGATCTCCTCAAACATTGTTGGTTGGATGCTAAGGTTAGAAAGCATTCCTTCTAACGACCCTGCTCTTACTATCTCTAATTTCAGTTTCTCCATGTCCCTACATAGTTTGTCAGCAACTACGAGAGACTCCATGCTCCGTTTTACGACTTAAAGCTTCCGCTACTACATTAGTCTTCCCTTCATGATACTGTATAACTAAGTCATAATCTTTAATCAATCCATGATATTTGGTCGGTGGGTATGGATTCAAATGTAGATTTTGGTTGGACAAAAATGGAACATTGTTTAAAAGATGTGGCAGATGAACTTTTTGGAGAATCCAAAGGATCTACCATGCTACCAAGTAAGGACACATCTTGGTGGAATAAAGAGGTAAAACAAGCTATAAGGAACAAGAGGGAGTGCTATAGAAGGTTGGGAAAATCTCGAAATGATAATAATTTTGAGAGGCATAAACAAGCTAAGAAGGCGGTCGTGTATGTTTGTTTTTGGAATTCTCTTGAGTTGATTGTGGTTATGCTTGATGCTGTGTCCGGGGTTGATGTTGTGGTCGTTGCTTGGGAGGATTGTGGTTGTTGGTGCTGTTGTGATAACAAGATTAAGCAGGATTGTGTATGTCTGTGTTTGTTTTTGGAATTTTCTTGAGTTGATTGTGGTTGTGGTTGATGCTATGACTGGGGTTGATGTTGTGGTATGGTTAGAGAGTGGCCGGGTGAAAGGATGGTTGTGATTGTGCTGGTGTTTAGGATTAGTGATGGGTTGTGGTTGTTTCGGAGGATCAAGTTAGGAGTGAGATTGGGGTTGTGTCTCTATCTTCTAGGGTTGTTTTCAAGGACACCGTGGGTGGCTTTGTAGAATTTTTAGTTGATTTTTAAGTGATTCAGGGTGGCAAATATAGTAGTGGCCTAATGGGGTATAGTAATGGGGTGGCAGAGCTCTAGCGGTAGTGATGGGTACATAATACAATTACGGATTATAAATAATTAGATTGTTTATAATTGAACTTTTGATTAATTTAAATTTACACCAAAAACGTGTTACACTAAGGGGCTGTTTAGTTGGGGGCATTAATCAAAGGGAATGCGAATCAACTATCCCCATTCCCTTTGATTTGCATTATCTTTGATGGTGTTTGTTAAGCCACTTTTGCCATTCTCATTCCCTCATCCATTTCCCCATTCTAACACTTTACCAATCCCCCCCCCCCCCTCCCCCCCTTATCTTTAGTATTCCCTTTTCCCAACTTCCACCCAACCTCAACACAAACCACCCCACCACCAACCGAAGACACCCATCTACCCTCCCCCACCCCTCTCTGGAGTTGTGGAATCTCAGCCCACCCTTTACCGGCATCACAGACCCCACCCCCGCCCACGATACCCTAACCACCCAAAAGTTAAAACAACTTGCCACCCACCTCCACCCCCAAAACCACCCCATCGCTGTCGCTAGTTGCCCCTCCTTTACCCTTTTCCGCCTCTTATAAGCCCCCCAAACACCCTCCAATAAATCCCCTTAAACCTAGGGTTTTGTGGAGGGTGGCTGGGGGGTTATAAGGGGCGGCGAAGGATCAAGGAGGGGTAATCGGAGGTGGGGTGGTTTCGGGGGTGGTGGGGGTAGGTGGCAAGTTTTTATTCTTGGGTGGTTAGGGTTTCGTGGGTGGCACTACTGAATGGTGGGGCTGGGTTTCCGCGGCATCGACGAGGGGTGGGGGAGGGGAGGTGGGTGGTTGCAGGTTGTGGCTGGGTGGTTGGGTGATGGCCTCCATTGTTTTCTTTTCCAAAACAAACAACTTTCTACATCTAAGGTATTATCATACCATTCTCAAAGTTATTCTCTTTCCCTTTGTCCAACCAAACGGCCCCTAATTCATTCTAATAGTTACCAACTTGTTATAACCACTTTTTGGATCATTGGATCACATTGAGCGAATTGTGTGAAAGTTGTGATCATATTGAGAATTTCAATGTTTGAAATTATTACAAGTAGGCTGTCCAAAGTTGGGATTATTTCCCATCAATGTTTTCAGATCTTTTCTGATTTATTGCTTTTGTGGCATCCATCTTAAAGACATTTAATATCATCAACCTGATACATGTAATTTACTCAAGTACATCATAAAATTTTACTTAACAAGAAATAATTAAATCTAAAAGAAATTACTTATCTTCAATTGTATTCAAAAATATACTCACATGCCATCAAATACTTTGAAATCTTCAACCTTATTCTTCTAGAATATATACATTCCTATGTGGTGCTCTATTACTTGCTAAATCATTCTATGTGTACATTTATAATTGTTGCCAATGATATTGGAAACCAGGATTTTGTTAAGAGAATACAAAAGCGGGAAGTTAAGAGAACACTCAAGAAGATGTGGATTAAGAAAGTAGTGAGACCGAATGACATCTTTGTTGAGGTATGGGGGCTTTTCGGTGAAATAGGAATTGAGTGGTGATAACTTTCTTTACCAAGATTTGTGGAAGTAATGATACAAGTACCGATGATCATAACTTCGAAGGTTTGATCGAAGCTGCAAGGAAGAATGCAACCATGGGTGAATTGAAAGTTCATGGAAATTCAAGTCTAATGGGGGCATCTAGGGTTGGGATTTGTGTGTGCATGGTCACACATACATAGATGGCATGCAAATCAAGGAAAGAAATGGTGGAGTTAGGGGAATAAGTTGGTTTTCCCTTAGGGTTTTCTCCCACTTCACTTGATAGGGTTTTTCCCATTTCACGCTCTATTGTTTTTGTATCTTAGGTGTGTGTTGTACTTCATAATCCTCTCAAAGTCATGGGAAATGCATTCGTGACGGTTTCTTGATTAAAAGATTGAATCTTGAAAGGTTTCTTGAAGAATGAAGACAAAATGGAGAAAACGAACCAAAAGCGAGCAACGTTGTGTGGCGGGATTTTGGCGCGTGTTTCAAGGCTTAGGAGTTTCTTAGTTTATTAGTTAGTTAGTTAGATTAGTTTCCTAAATTTGGTAGGAGTTTGTTAGAAATTTTGGATAACAACAAGTTTCCTCGTGCCTATCCGGTTTTAGATAAGGGTTGGGGTTTGGACGAATTTCCTTGCTTGGGAGGGGATTTCTAGCTTGTTTAGGATTTGTTAGGGTTGTTTAGACGTTTGTTAGGATTTAGTTGATGGTTATTCCTATAAATAGCCTCAATTACATTGTAACAAATCATATTTTCAAGTTGAATACACATTTTATTTGTTTTATTCAAAAACAAAAATTCCGTCCTTTTCTTTGAGAGTTGGTAGTTTTTCTTTAAACTCTTGTGTGGATAAGTTAGTGGCTTTAAGGGTACTTAGGCTTTAATTGAATACTAATTAATCAAACTAAATTCAAGAATTTTTGTGGCATAACCTTTAGAAATTCGTGAGTTTAGAATCAATTATCCTTGTGAGTTTTTGTTTCTATGAAAATTCATAACAAATAACAAGTAAGATGACGTCAAATGCTTGGAGGATACCTTAATCCCCACTGATGTGACTGTTGATGAAGAATCGCCACTCACAACTAGGATAGAAACTAGTATCGATTTCTCTATAGCAAAGCACCAAGAAACGATCCATGGTCGAATAATTTTATGAACTGATTAAAGCAAAGCACCTTCAATTCCTAAAACTATCCTCACAAAAGTCTAAAGCCTAAGCACCAACTCTTAAGTTTCGAAATTTCACTCACAAGAAATTCCTCACAATATTTTGTTTTGTGGAAAAACAAATAAAACCTAAAACTCAAAGTTTTATTCAATCATCTACTCTGTCTTTTATTAATGACAACCAAGGAATATTTATAGGCAAACATCCCTTGCCTTTAGGCCTAATCTAAGAAGATTAAAATAAGGAAGCAAAACAATAAACATGTCCTAAAATAAATCCTAGCTATACTTGGACTTCAAGTAAAAGAAAACTAGCCAAAAAACTGATTTTCAGTTTGACAGCCGAACAAGAAACTGGATAAAACATTACCTTCCGAATTTTTCAGGATTTTTGAAGTATTTTTCCTTGGAAGTAGATTCAATAAGCCTTCCAACGCATATTCACTTTCCTAGTTCAAAGCCAACTGTCATTAAAAAATCTTCAAAGTCACACTAACCGCACTATTCGAAACTGAAATTCGGTCTTTAGAATCTCCTACAAACGTCTATCATTGAATCTTTTAATCAAGAAACCTTCAAGAACGTGATCCTCCATAATTGTAGACCAATTATGACTAAACAAACACTTAAAAACAATTAAACGCGTTAAATGAGAAAAACCCCGAAATTATGATAGGAAAAAACTCGTAGGCAAAACCACCAATAACCCGGATGTGAATGTCATCCTTGTATTCACATTACACTCCCCCTCTTAAAAAAACTTGTCCCAAGTTTTAGTATCCATGCAACTATCCATATTCGACAAACAAAAGATCCAATTTTAACTTCCCATCCTTTATCACTAATTAAGCACAATATAAGAAATAACCATAGCAAAACATAACCACTTGTTCGGTCTTGTTTGTACCCAATTAAAACCACATAATTTATCCCATCATCCTCCCCTTCTTTGAAAAAAATTGTCCTCGAATTTTGCCATTAGTGTGAAGAAAATTACGAAAATTCACCCCAAGTTCTTCAATTGTTATGATATCATCATTGTGATCAATAAAAGAATTGTCAAATTGTTCATCAGTTACTTCATCCTCATGTTCCAACATCAAAAACCAATCAAAAACAAACTTGTCCTTTGATTTTGTTGATGGTTCTTTGTCGAACTTTGGAGGTTGATTGAAATCTATTGAATGTCATCCTTGTATTCACATCATCCATGCATAATAACAAGAGCAATGCTCAATATTGTGACAACTACCGCGAAATGAAACTATTGAGTCATACTATGAAATTTTGGGAGAGAGTGCTTGGATTATGGTTAAGAGATACTGTGTAGATCTTGGAAATTAATTTAGCCTTTTGTCGTGGACTATGGATGCAATTCGTTTGTGAGACAACTTATGAATAACTATAGGGTTAAGAAGGATTTGCATATTGTTTTAACTGATTAAGAAAAGGCTTATGATAAGATTGTGGGGGAAGTACTTTGTTGGGCTTTAACAAGATAAGACATCTCGAAAAGGAAGACCTAAGCAAGCTAACTTGAACGAAGTGGTTGCTGGCAATATGAGATTATTTGGAGTTGAGGAACTGTGACGTTAAATAGAAGAATGGAGGGAGGAGATATATGCACTCATGCAGATGATTTTTGCGATTACTATTATGGGTTTATGTAATTATGTCTTGCCAACCCTGAATTATCTTGGAATAAGACTTTGTTGTTGGTTGTTGTTCGAACGTAAAGTTGAACCTGTAATGAAATTTAGCTATTCTTGATAATTCTATTAATTTAAATGCAGAAGACACTTGTCTCCAAAATAACAAATTGTGATATTGCGTTTTTTTTGAAATGAATTAAACACAAAGTACTAGATGTCGTCTCAGCATTTGTCTCAAGAAATGTTATATTTAATTACTTTGTCAGTCATGGAATTGGACTGTAAATTATCTAGCTTTTTTCTTTGAAGTAGATGCTAGTGAGAATACACCTTATTATTTCTTTTGGCGTATGGAATTTGATGGTCTGATCTCATGTTCTTAACTCTTTTGTAATATATGTTGCGTGTTTGGTTATAATACAGGAGAAAGATGAAAGGATGAAGTGTAATCCCGATCTGTTTTTCAATTGCGCTACTGTAAGTTTAGGGTTACCTTTTATTTTCCATTATCAGTGAAGTTTATTACTTATTGTCATTATTAGCCACAAGTGGGGAGTGTCTTGAACTTGGAATATAACGTACTTACCCCTTTAGTCTGTAACCACTTTGCTAAGACCTCATTGATTAAACCCTTCTTATGCAAGTGGTTAATTTCCACTACTTTCTGTCTGTTTTTCTTAATTAGTAGACTTTAATAAGTAAATGATCGGTAGACCGTAACTTTGTTTGAGGGGGCAGGTTTGGAAGCTAGTCTGGGAGCTTAGACAATGTATTTCGGCTTTTGGGTTAGATTGGTTTACGGTGTACTGTTTATTGTTAGAAGACGTTTTGGTTTTCTGTTTCCTTTCCGCGGGAAAATGCAGCGTAATGCATTCAGTAAAATCAATTAATTAAGCAAGGTTTCTCCAGTTTACAGTCTTTCCACCAAATACAAACAAAAAAGAGAAAACCACAAAAGGGGTTTTGTATCAACACCAGAATTTCATCATGGGTTCTGATATTTTTAAAGGTTTTTTCTCTCTATCTGTTTTGTTTCCTCGTTCTTCTTAATTCAATCCTGATTAACAAACTAATCTGAGTAGCCTAATTATGTAAACAATCCATCCTAATCCTTGCGTGAATGACCCCTTGACATGCGGTGTCATGCAAACCCACACTTCGCTGGGCCTTTTTTAGGAAATGATTCCATTAACTACTAACTACTCTCGTCCCATGCATATTATCTTATGTTTGGAAAGGACTTTTTGTCAAAAAAGATCATAAGTTTATCTCATTTTGAAAACTCAAATTGAAATTAGGTAAGAAGGAACTTTCAGAAAACGATAATGTGAAAAAGCAACCTTCTCCTTTTGCGGAAAACTCTCGGATCATTGGCTTGCCATATTTTCTTACCTTTTAAGAAAAAGTTAGAATTTGGTTTTTAGTGTGCTTAATCCCTTCAAAATGGTATAATATTCGGCAAGTCAAAGGTTGACATTTTACTTTTTGGCTGAAAATTGTAAGTAATGTCTATTTTTTCTAAAAGGTCTTTTTTGCCTATTTTTGTTTCGTAAGGTCATGTAATGATAAACTTTGAGGTCTTTTACAATAAATCCTTCTGGAAACAAAAATAACAAAATTAAAGCCTAATTAAATATATGCAAACCAGCCCTTTATTAAGGAAATAATTTGATGTTAGTTAATTTTGAAAGACAAACAAATACATAACTTTTGTAATCACTTGTAACTTTTGGATCAATGCCACTCAATATCATACTCTCATGTTTAAGAGACGTCTTGAACCTAATTGAAGAAGTAATTTAGATCTTTGATCTTGTCGCTTGTATTTTACATCAAACTGTACATAATTAATTTGGATTAAATTGAGACGACACCTAATAGTTTGGTTTATTTTTGTTAATTTTCCTTACTTTTTATGTGATTTGATGCTCATTTAGCCAGTGGACCTCTGTGTTTGCCTCAGGCAGGGGATTTAGCACTTAAGTTGGCTGTCCCTTAACTTCTCATGCAATTTTAATATGATCTCATGGGCTTGCTGTTTTTTTGCTCATCTTTCAATTGATTTTCGAGAAAAGCATCCTGATGACTCTTTTATTGGATTGCTTACTGGAAATAATTAATAAATGTTTCTGAAGGAAATAATCATTAGGTTTCAGTCAATTTATTGCTGATAGCTAAAAGCAGTTGCTGACATTAAGTTCTGTGATCGGAATCCTGCTCCCGACGAATTTCAGAATGCCATTAGTTGTCACCTGAAACTTTGTCGAAAGTCGATCTAATATGAAGTTATGACCTTTCTAATTCTTAACACTAGAAGGGAAAAAAAATGAGATAGATGACAACACTACAACAGTTGATTAAAATAGGACAAGACTTCCATCCCAAAGAACTCTTAAAAGTGTGCCAGTCACACCAAAAATATTAAGGAAACCATTTACCAGTTGCTGCAGATAACAAAGAAACTAGAAGAGCCGCAATCTCATAACACCCCCATCCCACTAACGTTATTACAAAATGATAGGTTTAGCTAATTAGGATGTGAAGACACGAAGCTGAAAAGGCAGATCTAAACAATATGCATTTGTTAGAGGTATGATAAGTTTTGCTGGAAATGACTAAGGTTCACTATCTGTTGAGTGCAGCAGCAAATTATATGGATACTCAATCTGGGTTGAGAATATTTCCATTGTTGCTTCTTTGTATCTAATTTGAATTACACTGGATGATCAGCTTGACATTGAGAACGCTGAAATTTTCTTTCAGGTGAACAAATATCTCGAGAACTATGGTAAGGCACTTAGTGGATTTGAGGCAGCTTGTAACATTGATCCTGGTCTAAAAAATTCTGGAGAGGTCCAGAAAATGGTTGGTCTTCTTGACAAGATGGACAGCTTACTAAAGGTTATAATCTTTCTTTTCTAGTCTCAACTAGTTAGGACTTAGGAGAATTAATTCTGTATACTTTTGGATCATGGTATATTGAAGTAAAAACTTTGTTATCAAACATGGGGCTCATTCTTCTCTCATTCCAGATCCATTTTTTAAAAATCCTTTTCTTAGTTCTTTCAGGTGATATCGCTGATTTTTTTTTTAAAAAAAAAAAAAGAGGAAAAGAGTTTTGATGTGAGCATGTCTAGCCATCCCCAAATTATTTCGGGACTAAGGCTCCGTCTTTTGTTGTTGTTTTGATCTGAACATGCTAACATTGTCCTTAATCATTGGTGGGCATGATTACTTAACTAGTGAAAAGCAAAAAACTAAGGGGGGGTTTTTCCTGCCTGTGTGTTATACTATTCTCCTGTTAACTGAATTCCTTTTGGATAAATTACATTTCAACTAAAAGTTTATGATATATTTCAACTATTCTCCTTAAGTTTTTTGATAAGTTTAGCCCAATATAATTAAGTTCATTTCAGAAAAATATTAGCTCATTTCAGCAAATTTAAGTTCAGCTCAATAAAAGCAAGTTCAATACTTAAAAAATTGTTGAGGGTTTTAGCAAAAGTAAGTTCAATTTAATAAAAATACGTTGAGTTTAGAAAATATGAGTTCAGTTTAATAAAAATAAGTCCAGTTTAGCAAAAAGTAGTTCACAAGGTTTGCTTGGGCTCATATCCTTTCATCTATTGTACATTAAAGTGTCTTTTTTACATTGACCTTGTGATTTTATGTAGTATTTTATAGGATGTCTTTTTTCTAGGATATAAGTAGAAACTTTTTCTAAGGATTATTTCTTTTATAACTATAAGTAATTGCCACTTTGGATATCTTGTTCCGTTAATATGTGTAACCATTAATATGTAAAATTACAATAAATCTTATTTTTAAAAAAGCGCGCCTGGGCACATCAAGGCGCCAGAATTGGGGCTTGATGCCTCTCTCTCCTTTTAAAACTATGCAGTAATTATTAAGGTATTAAACAACTAGATGATGAAGCAAATATAACAAGATCTTATATGACTATGCTCATCCTTGAATATATCATAAAAGTCCCATGCATAAACACATAAAGAGTGAGAAAATAAGATGTATGCAGATTGTAAAAATGGAGAAATATGTTTTGTTCAAGTTGAATATAGTATTCATCTATCATACAGGTTTAGATGTACACATAGTACTAGGTAGAGAGGAGTGGAGGAAGAGTATTTTGGTGGACAATGCACCTGACATATTGGAATTGAGGCTTTAATAGCTAATCCAATTCGTACTTATTTTAACTTGAATGGTAATATATGGGATGATGGACATAACATCTGATTCAGGTAATAACAGAAGTAAGAGATACTTATCGTTTTCATACCCATCCTCCGGTTCCCATTTAGCTCGTGCATCTATGAATTTTATATATGTTCTCGCTTGTGGGAAATGTAGATTACGTGAATGTATTATGCAACATGAGCATTAAAAACAGGTCATTTGAACATATCTTCCTTTCTTTTTGTCATTTTATAAGTAGAGGATGAAAAAGAGGACTGGACATTCCACTGCAAGGCACGGAAAATAAGTTTTCTTTTTAGCTTAATTCC